>OZ025298.1:169415610-170015610 GCA_964019185.1 Maratus speculifer
TCGCAGGTTTACAGGGACAATATCCGACCACTTAAGCTAACTTGGCTGACGATTGATGAGAATATTTCGCTTATATTCCCTTATTTGTAATAATATCTGGGCTGCCTTATCGACAGCTTTAATAATGGTTCGCAATTAAGGAACTCCATATGAACAATGGGTATGAAGATAAACCATTATTTTAGCAGAATCAAACGATTTGTAAAATTATTATGCAGATTGAATATTTCTAACAGCGAAAAATGCCCATTTCGGGAATTAAGCCCAAAATTCTTTGCTGACAGGGCCATTTCTCTATTTTTTTAAGCTAACTGGACCGACAGATAGCGAGTATAGGTTATTCTGTTTACTTTATTGATAATAATATATGGTATGTCTTATCGAATGCTCTATAGAATAAACCGTAAGTTAAAGGCACTCCATATGAACAATGACTATGTAGATAAACTATTATTTTAATTGTATGCTAAAGTTATGGAAATTGATATTTCTAAATTAAAAAAATATGCCATGTCCGGAAAACGAACACAGATAATCGGCTTAAAATAAGGCCTATTCTTTACCGTTTAAGCTAAGTGGGACAGTGGGACCTTAGTTGGTCATTTTTCAACTTGTGGACGGTCCCCTGTGGGATTTCGAGAAATAATTTTGACGGCAATATATGACTTGCATTGTTCTGTTTACACTACAGTTTTAAGAAAATTCCTCATGTGATTTTCTAGATATTTCACATAATGTCTAAAATCGCAAGAGCTATTTCACTTTTCGCCATTTTTTAGTATTTTATTTTCAAAAATGCATTATGTGTAAAATTCTTGGATTTAGCTTAGAAACTTGGAGCTATATTGAAATTTACATCATTAAAATCATTTCAGTTCTATGTTAAAATCATCAGGGCACTCCATTCCTCCTGAGAATGCTCTTTTCTGAACACTATTGTATGTTTATTGTATGCAGTGTTTTATTAAATATTTACTTATATTAAAATTTTTTTATTAATTGATATAAATTATCTTACAATATCATTTTAAGGGACCGCTTATCTTTTTAACAATTTTATATACTTTTTAAAATATCGTTCAAATGGGGAACTCACTGATTCCAATGTTCACCTAACAATGAATTTAAAAAAAATAAAAAACTGTATATTGAATAAATGATTTTCAAAAATAAATAAATTAATAAATAATAATAAATGTTGCATTTTTAAGAATCCGTGATATTTTTTAAAATATGAATATTTTTATTTTAAGACACATTTTTAAACTTTTACACAAAACTACGCCTAGATTTTTAGAGTCATCTAATAATATATTTTATAAAATTTTTGTTGATATACATTGTGAGATACAATTAAATGTAACATCAATTCCTATGCTTTTAATTTGAAAAAAACAATAATAACAAAAAACCTTCCAGTTAATTCGTTGCGCATATTTATCCTACTTATAATAAAGAACGCACACAAAAACGTTTAAATTTATGTCACAAATCATTTAAGAATAATATATATGTAATAATATGTCGATTTACCCTAATTTCCTGCCTATAATCCGCGGATCAAAGAATTCTTTTTCGACCCAGAAATTTTATTTTGTAAATGAAGGCAAATATTTACGGCGATCTGAAAAGTTATATTTTATTTAATAAAATTTCTGGGTCGAAAAATGATTGTTTGATCCGCGGATTATACGCAGGAAATTAGGGTACTTGAAAATATAAACAGGTTTGCATGAAATAATATATCGATTATCGTAGAATAACATCTGTCTTTTTATCAATGTGGGTTTAGCAGCCGTAGTTGAAGTAATGGAGCTGTGTTCTATGAGAGTTTTTCCAGTAAAAATGCAAGAAAATCAGTTTTTAGTCCTTTTTTATTTTTGAGCACGACCATAAGTTATTCCACATCTCTCCAGTCTCCCAAAGTCCTAATAGACAACATGCTCTAAGCCAGTATCATCTCGAACATTTGAAATTATTCCTAAGATGAGACGGGAATCCTAGCATTTTAAAGGTCAAAAGCATTCTAAACGCCCTTCCAAAGCAAAATGACTCTCGCTAAATTCCAATCCAATCTAGCCTCTCCCTATTTTACGTAAAGCTTTTAAAGATCCGTTAGGATCGTTTCAACATAGACATAATCCAATCCGTTATCTACCATTGGACGCTAGGCGTGACTAGAGGTACGAACTATTTACCTAATCGCGTAATAGCGTAATTTGCCCACGCGAAAAAGCGTATGAATCCGCTAGCAGACGATTAATTAAATAATAAAACAAAATTAAAGTTTCGATAAATGTTTTTTAATTCTAAAAAGGAAAATGGATTTGTGTACTGAAAGAAAGATTTCGCAATAAGATATTGGCAATCAAGGAACATTCTAGCACTTTTTAAGAAGATAATCAATAGATTATGCTAAGTTAAATAAAATAAAATAAAAGAATTTTTAGCCGTTAAAAATATTAATACATAACGGAAACTAAGAATAAAAGAATATTCCAAAAGCGTTGGAGTAGTTTACATACACCCTGTATATATATATATATATATATATATATATATATATATATATATCAGCTGATTTACGGCAAAAGCTGCTGGCAGCAATGTTGCCAGCAGTTTTTGTGGTAAAAATTGCAGTAAAATCAGATGTAATAGAAAACATTACATCTAATTTTACTGCAATTTCTAAGAAAATACTACTGGTAACATTGATGCCAGCAGTTTTTGCCATAAAATTAACATTTTTTTTTCTTTTTTGTTACAGTGTAACATTTTTAAAACATGACAATGATGAAAATATAAACATGAATAAATTTCTATTTAAAGGTTTTAATTGTACTGATAAATGCGCTTGATGCATTAACAAAATTTGCAATGAATAATTGTCGTATGGAGGAAACTCAGATGCAAAATGAGATGCAAGCCTATATTTCATATTAAAAATAGAAAATTGTCACTTTTATTAATTTGCAAATAAATTGTCTCTTTAATTATGCATTCACATGATATTTTTAAACTAATGAAATTTAAAAAGAGAGCTAAAAAGCATTTTACTCATATTTTAGTGAATGAGATTTATTTTTAACGAGATATTTCAAATTATCATTTGAAGATACATGAGTTACAATAAGTTTTAGAAAATCAGTTATCAAATGTCTTCAATAAACTAATAAAATCGCATACTCAATAAATTGCACTAAACCATTTTTTGGATCGTCCATGTATATCTTATGATTTTCTAATTATTTCTTTCAGTCAATACTGTAAAAAACTGTACAAAACAACACTGTAAAAAACTGCTGGCAACAATGCTGCTTTTTATGTATTCATCTATTTTTACTACAATTTTTACGGCAACATCTGCTGGTAATATTGCTGCCAGCAGTTTTGCCATAAATTTAACGGACTTTTTTTACAGTGTAGTTATTTTACTCACATTTTATTTTAAAGCAATAACTTCAAACGCAATTCTGGAATTTTTCCAAATCAAATTCATTGTTCCCATTTTCAGGTTACATATTTTTATTCTGAAAATTATCATTCTTTTCTCTTTTTTCTTTTTGTTATTGTTGATTATTTTTAAATTAGTGTAAGCATTTGTTTGGAATATTAAAATAAACAGTAGAGGCAGCATTTTGCAAAATGGCTATTTTTTTTTCAAGAGTTAGAAATATAACTTAATACCTTTAAAAAAGGAAATTTCTCTTGTAATCGTAAAGAAAATAATTCTGATTTATATTTTGAAGATAGATGAGTCTTGATATGTTTTAGGAAAACATCTATAAACCGTTTTTAAACAAAAACAAAAAAATCCCATACTCGATGAATTGCGTAAACCCATGCTTTTGTATCGATTGAAAGGAGTTTATAAATTGATTAGGGATGCCTAACGGTTTCCTAATTATTTCCCATGTTCACTGACGGTTACTTTAATCCCATTTCAGTTTAAAGCAATGAACTAAAACATCTTGGAACTATTACAATAAAATTGATAGTTCCCCTTTTCAGGTTTAACATTTTAAAGAAAAGTATCATTCTTTTATCCTTTTCTTTTTTTATTATTATTGATCATTTTTAAATTACTGCAATAACTTTTCTTGGCTATGAAAATGCATAATAGGAGCAGCATTTTGACAAAATTGTTATTTTATTTTTGATGAAACTGTTATTTCTTTCAATTGTTAAACTTATGACTTAAAACTTCAAAAAAACTAAATTGCTCTTATAGTATGTTTTAGAAATTCATCATTTATCAACACTCTTAAATAAATCAATAAAATCGTTACTCGATGGATTGCTTAAAACTATGCTTTAGGATCCATTGAAAGGAGTTTCTAAAACGTTTATGTACATTTTACGGTTTCCTAATTATTTCTTACAGTCATTGACAGTTAATTTACTCACATTTCATTTTACAGCAATAAATTGAAACGCAATTCCTGGAACTTTGCCAAATAAAATTAATTGTTCCCCTTTTCAGAATACATATTTTTTTCTCTTTAAAGTTTCAGTCTTTGGTCTTTCTCCCTTTTTTTGCTATTATTGATTACTATTTTTTTTATTGCAACAATTTGCATTGAAATATTAAAACATACAAGTGGTATTTTGATGAAACGATTTCAGGCATTAAAGATATGTCTTAATTACTTTAAAAAGGAAAATGCCCCTTATTATCTTGAAATAAAAATAAAATATATTTAATAGATAAAAATAAATACATCGTTGTAACATTTCTGTTTTTAGGTGCGTTCGTAATTATGTAAATACGTAGGACCTATTGTTTTCGCTCAGTCCGTCCGTCTGTCCGTCTCTCTGTCTGTCCGTCCGTCTGTCCGCATATAACAACTCAAAAACTACCCAACCGAAGCGTTTCAAATTTAAAATACATAATTATAACATAATTTTGTCGACTCATTTCTATTTTTATTAAAATCGGATGGATAGATCAATTACAGGGACAATCAAAAGGATTCCGTTACATTACGGTCAATAGGGAAAAAAAATTTTAAAATGCATTTTAATCGTTTGAAATTTAAAACATATAATTATTGAGTAATTTTGTTGAGTCATTTCAAAAGTTATGAAAATCGGATGCATATATCAATTACAGGGACAATCAAAAGGATTCCGTTACATTAATCAATGGGAAAAAAAAATTTCAAATGCATTTTAATCGTTTGAAATTTAAAAATATAATTATTACGTAATTTTGTCGAGTCATTTCAAACGTTATGAAAGTCGGATGCATAAATCATTTACAGGGACAATCAAAAGCATTTCATTACATTACGGTCATTTGGGAAAAAGTTTCAAATGCATTTTAATGATGTTACATTCATTCGAGCATAATAGAATTGGCATGAATCTATGAAATATATACTAAAATATGCATTCTGTACAATCTGTGATGCTAAGAATATTTATTATTAAATTACAGGGCCACACAAAAGTATTCCACTACATAATGCTATACTGGGAAACATTGTTTGGGACGTGTTTTAATTATATTCAACTATTTCACATTTTATGAATAAGATATACGTTGCTGATGTGTAATAAAAATTACTTTCTGCATATTTACAGAAACGCAAAGATTTCGACTGCTATACTGTATACGGAGTACGCTCTACTATATCAGCAAGATCGGAATATTTTTAAAACTTCGGTATCGTAAGAACGAACCTCATTTGCTACGTTCACGTGCAATTTCCAACTTGTTATATTTATAATAGATTATAGATTGGGAAAATATTCTTTTTATTTACTTTTTCATAAAGAAAATGTTTTTTTTTTTCAGTTTTCGAAAAGTTTGTTAATGTTAATGTAAGTTTTATGTTAATATAATATATTTAATAAATAAAGCTAAAATATTAGTGTAATTTTTTTTTCAATGTTTTTGGTAGTTTGTAAGTAGAAAAATATCTTTTAATTTAGTTTCTTATGAATAAAATATATATTTGCGGTTTTAGTAATATTTTCTTATGTTAAATACAATATTTTACGTGGGGAAAAGCTTTCAAATTGTTTAACTGAAATTTTAGACATGTGGCCAAAACAGTAATTCAATATCATATTTTTGAAATTCATTTTGTATATATTTAAATAAGCATATTTGCGAACGAATAGTTTCATTAGATTTTAAAAAGTCACAGAATATAGTTAAATCCAATACCATGTCAAATTATCTAGTAAGAAAAAGGCGTTCTTAGTGGGATACTTTTTTTCCAGATTTCTTCATCAGCACCACTTTTTTGAAATTGTAAATTTTGCCTTACTTAACTTTATTTAATGAGATAATAATTAAATATAAATCAAGGGGAATTTTCACCATCTCACAAAAATGTTGCCAATCGATAAATCAGAATTTTTTTAAAGTAGCCAAATGTCAATAATGTCTTCATATTGGATAGTTTCGCATGGTAATAATAATATGCTTTGAATGTTAAAAAAAAAGAAAGAAAATCGAAATAAAATTGAAATAAAATTGAAACACGTATATAACACAAAATCTCCATAGTTCCTAATAGCTTTTTTAAAGTTTATATATATATATATGTAATATCCATGTACATACAGTAATAAAGAAACGAAGGTATGAAAAAATTTAGACAGAAGATTGAAATAGATTGCAAATTTTAATATTTTATTTTTAAAATTATATTTAATAAATAGTCGTAGCTTTAATTCAGTACGCTATAGATGCTTAATAGATGCTATTAAAATATGATTATTTCTATGATTCTGATAAATTGATTTAAAATAGAATGATTTTTTTTCTTAAGTTCAAAAATAGTCAATGAACAGTGCATAGAATTGGCCATTAATTTTTAGTTTGAAGCAATTTTAAACTATTTAAATTTACTACAAACTGTTAATGAAAGATGCTTTAGTTTCATAATATATATATATATATATATATATATCTGTGTGTGTGTGTGTGTAGAAATCTTAATGATAAAACCGTTGCTACGAAAGTGTAAGTATTTAAGTAAAACTTATGTAAAATATTTCAGTATTAAGAGTGAATAACGTTTTTCACAAAAAGGTATTTGTCCGGAAAACTTAGTTTCCAATGTTTAAATGTGTCTCTTACCTGCAATAAATCTTTTTATAAAATAAAAATAAATAAATAAATAAATAAGGTGTTTAATATCTTCTTTCTTTTAAGCTGTATTGATTTTCATCGATATTTTTATAAGCCTTTAGATCCAAAAGACAAAAACACTCTGTAATGTTTGAAAAAAAAAAAGTATGACTGTAGCCTTATAGAGACCTTCCTTCACAGGAACAATAATTTTGACACAAAACGGCTGAAAGATATATATATATTACTTTTTATCCGAAAACAAGCCTTAACATCGCTGGAAAATCCCGCCCAAAAGTCATGACAATTTAATAAGTAACAAAAAAAAAAAAAAAAAAAAAAAATCGAGGTTTGAATTTATCTATTTCAAAACATTTTTATGTATAAACATTAAAATTTTTAAAAATTATCAAAAAGTTTGTGCATTGTAATATGTTAACATTAAAATTTGATCAACATTTTTATAGAGTTTGTGTATATTTAAAGTAAATAATTCTCACAAACATTTAATTAACTATTGCTATCCTAATTGTTAAATTTATTTGAAAATAAGCATTTTTTTCATTAGTAAGCTTTTATTAAAATCTGGTTCTAAATACAATCACAAAAACATTTATATTAACATTGATTTTTTTTTTTTTTTTGGGGGGGGGGAGAGGTGTCTGTTTCTGGAATTTTAATTGCTTTGATATATTACTGTTATTTTATTATTTACAATAAAACTTTAATTAATATTGGAAAATGGGGTAAAATAATAAATATTATCTCTAAATAAATAAAATATTGGAAAAAATTGCAATATAATAATATTTTTTTTAAATTATAAAATAGTACTTTATCAGACTCATTGCGGATATCTATTATTGGCACATATACGCTATATAGCATGAATTAGTTTTAAATATGTATACATTTTGCTTTTAAAAAGAATCACTAAAATAATCATCTCCTATAACCAAATTAATTGTATATTAAATATATAAATGGAAATTTTCGTATATTAGGTACGTTAATTAAAATACAATAAATAATATATAAAATTAAAATTGCAACATTTCCTTAGCGTTGTACAAATTAAATCTCGAACTTCAAGCAGACGAAAATCGCTGAAAGTTCAATTATTACAAATGCACATACATTAAGTTTTGATTCTGTTGCTGTAATGACCGACACCCGGTAAATGAATGCAATCAAAGAACGAAACAACGCGAGAAATATCAACAGCACTGGCGAAAAACTTCCAATGTACTGGCGATAAGAAATTTTAATAAGGGCTGGAATCAAGGTGAAGTGATGCTAACTGTTTATTTTTTCGAACTGATTCATCGGTAAAAGTCTAATTACTGACTTAATCGCTTACAGGTCTGCCTTTGGGGAAAAAATGACCTAGCTTAGTTTCATCTTCTAACCTACTTATGGATTGGAAATGATGAACCTTTATAGGGGTTTTGGAAAAAGGCATTGGAAACGCGGTTCTAGTGTGCCAAAAAAGATTCACTAATCGAAATTTCTCGAACATGTGATAAAGATCAACGATTATTTTATGGTGCCAAAAACGATATAATACAAAATTGTATCTCTAACATTTGAGCCGGTTGCTAGACACAATTAGCTGCACTTGCAAATATGGTAATCCAAACTTATCTACCAATCGAATTTTCGCGAATATGTGACCTAATCATATGGCTTTTTTGAGTTAAAAAGTGATAGAGTATAAAATTTAATCAAATTCGTTAAAGCTGTTTTAAGGATAAAATTTCATTGACCAGTAGTCATCCAAAATTGTTTCACTAATCGACACTTCTCGAACATATGATCTACCCCAGTGACCTTCTCGTGCCCAATAACAGTATAACGTAAGATATTTTTCAATATCATTTGAGCTGTTTTTTTTAAATAAAATTAGCTTGACTTGGCCCGATGAGAACCAAAAGTGACTCACTAATCGAAATTCCTCGAGCATGCAACCTAGCCCAATAATCTTGTCAGGGCCTGTAACAGCATAATACAAAATTTTGTTAAAATCTTTCGGGACGTTTTTCAAGAACGCTTAATTTGATTCTGACCCGTTGTGACTCAAAATAATGCCATAATCGAATGCCCTTGAACATGCAATCTAGCACGTAGGTCTTCTTGAGTCCAAAAATGAAAAAATAAAAATTTTACTCTAAAATATTCGAACGATTTTCAGAAAACATTTCCTTCATCCGCTGTGACTGTAAAATGACTTACTAATTAAAATTTCTCGAACATTTAATATAAATTTACCCTAACCATTATGCCCTACTTATGATCTACAAATAGAATTTTATAGTATAAAATTTAAAAGAAAACTTGCGAAGAAAATGCTTGTAGTATCAATAATTTTCAGAAATAACATGATATTTCAAATATAAAAGATTTTGCGATTTTTTTTCTTTGAACAGAAAAAGTACAATCACATATAATGGAGCATTTTTTTTTCTTTTTTAAATAAGAAAAACATTCTCTTTTAGCTTCAGCATTTACAGATTCAATTAAATCACCTGTTCTTACAATCGTTACAAAAACGTTTCAATAAGAACAAAAGTTAAAATTACTTTCTTATAAAATACATATAATCGATACTTTAAAGGAGCGCTTCGTCTTTAACGAAGATTAAAATTTATAGTCATTTCACCCCTTCTTTTTATTATTTGAGAACCTGTTTCCATCTAGAGATTAAAAATTCGCGCAGAACATGTCATCTTCAAATGACTTTCCAATGTCCTCTTTTTTAAATCTTTACTAATTTATGGAAAATTGAATCTTCCAAATGAAAAAAAAAAACACGACATGAAAAGTTTTTCTTTATTAGCGTACGGAATATTTAAATAAAACACACTCTTTGCATTTTGAAAAGAGTTTGTGGTGTTTTGTTTGTGATGTTGACAAAAAAAAAAAAAAAGCCCTAGAAACTAGAATAAAGATTTCAATTAGTGAAACACTAGCTACATTTCATGATTATTACTTTACTAAATATTATTTTTAATATTATATGTATGATTTATCGTTTATTTTTAGTACTTTTGTTTCTCGATTTTCTGTTTATTTTGACAGCATCAAATGTATTAAAAATACAGTGTAAGTGCAAAAAATAGTGTCAAAACAGTATTTTCTCTTTCTATACTAATTTATAAACTAAACTATATATTTTTACACTTTCAAGCTATGACAGAAAAAAATAGCAATTGTTTTGGAATTAAACAATTAAAAATGCAAATAATTATAATTATAATAAATCAACTATAGCGAACAAGACCATATATCTGGAATAGAAATTCTATATTTTTCTTAAAATACCATAAAACTTGTTAACAACGTTTAAAAAAAACTAAAGAAATTAAAATTGACATAGATGTTTTTGAAATTACAAATGAAGAAATAATTTCATTTTTTATTGGATTTTTTTTTCTGGAACGCAAAAAATATCGATTAAAGTAACTTTTAATTATTTAAAATTAATGAAATTTTTAACGCTTTCCAACGAAGTTGGAAATTGTTTATGCATTCGATTTTTCTGTCCCTACGGCTGTATGGTCGTCTGTCCGCACCCTAACTCTCGTAAATATACTCGGATTCACATGAAATTTTTGGAAGTTATTTACGTTTATTCTAGCACAAACCCTATTGAAAATGAAGTTTCTACCATGATTAGACTGTTTACAGGGACAGTTAAAATTTTCCAATACATTGAGGCCTATGGGGAAAAATTGTTTCAAATGAATTTTAAAGATGTTACACTAGGTCAAACATATTCAAATTTACATGCATGTACAAAGTACACTAAAATATGCAGTTAAAAAAATACTTATTATTCATTTACAGGGCCGCACAAAATAATTTTAATACTAAATAATAAGGGAGGAAATTGTTTGCATGATATTTTAATCATAGTAAATATATATTGTAAAAAAAGAAATTGTACTAAAGATGTAATTGGTTAATAGATGAATAGAATGACAATATGAAGTGAAAGTTCGCAGATATTCCAAAAACGAAGTGAGTTACACTTGAATAAAAGTGAAGTCGACCACATTCGGCTACTGTATCCTATAGATATATAATTAATTTGTTGCATTTTCCGGAAATAATGTATGACAAGATTTTTTCATATCAATATTTTTAATGCTAATCAGGCACACACGTTTTTTTTCTATTAGTGTGTTGTAAACTTTAACAATTAATGTAAATTTTGTAGTTATTTATTAGCTTTCTAATTACAAAAAATTCTGTTATTGTAACTGAATAATGCAATCACAGCTACATTATGTCATTCGTCCAAGGACTACTGTTAGATTACTTTAGAATTTTTCATTAAAAATTTAATTTCCATATTCCATAGAATATGCAAACCCGGCAAATTTAACAATTTTTTTTAAATCTAATCGTGTTTATGAGATTTATTTTATTTATGATTTGTAAAGAGTAAGACCGTAGTAGAAAGAGTCTTATGAGATTTCCCCTTAAATAGATATACAGTCGAGTCTCTCTATAAGGAAACTCCATACATCGAATTTCTCTATATAACGAATTTTTAGTAGAAACGGTCCCCTTTTCGCATGATTACATTAAAAACAGTCTCCATATAGCGAAATATCTATCTCCATATAACGAATTTTTTCATAAATTGTTCTTAATTTATTCAGTTTAAAAAAGCTTCGAAATCATATTGAATCAATTTTCCATCACTTATTTTTAATTTATCGTCAGTGCTGAGGGTTTTTTTTAATTACTTTTTTCCTTGTTCTTTAAATTCAACGAATTCACCCCTTCTCCTACACACCTTTCCACAAGGAATCAATGAGAGGCACATAAGAGAGGCCTTCAAATGGAGGAAAATGTTAACTACAATTTTTCATTCCTTGCTAAAATTTGAACATTAATCACAGATTTCTTCGTCTGAAAATAATGCAAGTCTTCCTTATTTGATTTTCATTAAGCTTTCAAATAAATGTATATTCTCTTTTCTGAAACAGCTTAAATAATTAAGAAATAAAATGTTAGTTTAATATTTACTGTTAAACATTTCAAATTCTTAATTCAAAAGATCAAAAATAATATTTGTTCAAATTCTACACATTAACACTAGAACCGCGGAGCGGGTCAATTTGACCCAAATCGATGTTTAATTTATCGTCGCGCAAAAAGTGTTTATTGAAAAAAGGTTTCCCTTTCTGAATTTTAATATTTTAAGGTAAACAACAACTTTACGTATTTAATAGCGAATAACATAAATAATTTTCCAATTACAGCAACTTATACCTAGAACCGCGAAGCGGGTCAATTTGACCCGTAATGCGTTATTACGCTTAAATCACAAAATAGAGATGCGTTTTTTTAGAACTATTGAGAAAGTATATCTGCCTCACTTCTTATTCCTCTAATAAGAAAAATCGGAATGGGGATAATGAAAATTTTCAATAAAGATTTTATATTCTTGACTTGAAGAATGGATGATTGATGTAGAAAATTACAACTAATATTTATAAGTAGAATTGAAGTTGCTTTTATTATGCATTTATTGAAGATATATATACGATTCCCAATGTCTAAATATTACCGTCAAAGAAGCTTTGGAATGTCAGCTACTATTATCTGATAATGATTGAGAATGCAAATGATTGAGGATGAATATCTGTCTGTAAATGAAGAAAATAAAATTTTAATGATGAAAATGAAAGTGACGACGGCTCTGTTTATACTCCTAACATTGTTCGAATTTCTCACTGGAATATAGGTGAAAATTTATCAGTATTGAAGGAAAGTTTGTGATATTTTTCAGGTAAGAAATCGTATATAAAAAAGAAAAATTAAGGACTTGAACAAAAAGTGACAAAATTTGAACTTTATACTCTAGAAAATCTGAAAAATAAATAAACAATAACTTGTGCATTCACGCCTAGTAATAATGAAAATGGCAAGAAAATTGCAACACTAACTATAATAAAAAGAGCCTAACATAAGCGTAGATGAGCACGCATTTTATTAAATATCTGTGAGTAGGTTTACTCACATGTACTCAGTACATTCTAAAAAAAGATAATTTTATTATCATATCCTGTTCTTGTTGCTTACAGATGTTGATAAAAAAAAGAACCTTAGAACGACGAGAAATACAAGTCTCTGAAAAAAATGTGAAAATCAGAATTGCTTGCTGCAATTCTTCTAACACATTCAGACATCAGCATAACTGTTTACCTAGGAGAAAAGGATAAGAATGTTTTGTTGCTTAACAGTCTACATCTAACTTTTGAAATTTTAGATAATTCTAGAAAAAAGACACTTGTTTACGACAACGCCAGTAAATTCAATGTGGTTGTGTGATTACCCAGATGACAGGAAGTTTGCTTATGACAAGCTGCATCTTATATCAGTCCAGTGAATGCAATTTATAATATTTTTTATTTTGCTGATGTCAATGCTTGGATTTTATGCAAATCTGTAACCTGAAATTATGTTAGTATACGTCCATTTATTCAAGACTTGGCTGAAGACGTACAAAAACACTTTGTTATTTCTCACCCCCCACCCTCCGAAAAAAGGGAAAAAAACTTGTAATTTGGGCCATAAGAATCACTAAAAACGATAAAAAACACAAACTAAGCATAATAGAGTTTTCTCAATTAAAAAAATAAAAATAAAGATAAAGATAATTGTTCAAAATATAATATACCCACACGTTTCCGGTAAATGCGCAAAACTTTAAACCATGTTTTTCGAGCAATGCATACAATAAATTGGATTATATAAATCAGCAAAATAAGTAAGTAACTTGTATTTTTTTATATTTTTAAAAATTATTCTTAGATTTTATATGTAAATTTATTTTAATGGGATAATCTATTTTTAATTTTTATTAAGTCCAAGCTTATTTATATTTAAAATATATGTTGAATATTTGTTCAATAGATTTTCCTCATACTTAATGAAATGTATTTTGAATAATTTCATTTTTGAAATTTAGTAAATTGGCTTTATGTGTAAAATATAATGTAAATACTAAGAAATGTTGATTCTTATAAGAAAATATAATATTTTAACAAACCTAATTAAGTATTTGGGCATATTTATATATTGTTTTCCGTCTCGGGTCAAATTGACCCGCTCCGCGGTCCTAGGTATACCGAAATTCCCGCGGTTCTAGTGTTAAATACGATTTTTAACATCATTCTCTATACATCGATTTTCTCTATACAACGATATTTTTACTAGAACGGCGGATTTCGTTATATAGAGACTCGACTGCATTTATAAAAATAAATTTCTACGCTATTAGAAAATGCCTTTGGCCTATGAATGTGATCATTTCCTTTATTTATAAAATAGTTTTTGTCTTTTTATTCTCTTTTATCTTAAAGTTTTTTTTTTTTTAGAATTTTATAGAATAGATTATCGATATATTTTACCAGAAACTTCCCTTTTAATGTCTTTTGGTGGCATGGGAACATTTTACAGCCAATAAAACTGTTGACAGCATGAAAATCCATATTTTTTTTAATTCTAGATTGTATAAATATTATTTGATTTTTTGAAAACAGAAAAGTGAAATTTAAGGCATCTGAAAGCCTCAAAAAATTCATTTTTTGTACGAAAAGTTTTATACTAAATTACTGATTTTAAATATTAAATTGAAATATTTTGATAATAATTAAATATATGAAATTAAATGTATCAAATGTATGAAAAAAATCGCATTTTTTTTTCAAAAAACGCACACGCATTTTATTTTTCTGGCGTTCATATAAAATATTGGAGAGTTAATAATGAGGCTGTGCATGCATGCATACAAATATTACATATAGACTGGGAGTAAAGTTTGAAAAATATGAAATATCGGATTTACGAAAACGTGGAAGATTGGGATACGGAAAACATAATAATAAACCTGTGAGTCTATAGCTAATATCTAGTTTTTAGCATACACCTATTGTATATTTTAAATTGATTTAAATAATCGTTACATAATTTTTTTGTACGTCTAAGAATTCCTAAAAATTACACAGTCTCAAGTAATTATATAAGCAAACGTTAATACTTAATGTATAAATACATTTAATTATTTTATGACATAGCTTGTTAAGCAAGGTTTTATTAATTTCACCCCATTTCGTTGATGGAATTTCTGGCAAAGAATCGCAATCATTTGAAGGAAAAATAAATTATTCTAATTTTTAAGAAATATTACGCATACATGCAGATTAATTGGTCATAAATCATATCAGCCATAAAATTTACTCATTATTTCATCATATTTCACTGAAAATATTATGATAGGACAACGATAGCATATATTAAAAAAATTATTAACTAGAAGACGAAAGCGTTCTTTAATTACATAAAAGCTACTTATTCAGTATTTTGGATCTATAGTTTGAAAGAGTGTGATCTTCAAGAGGATAATGCATTTTCCTAAGATTAGTTTATAGAAAGGATAATTAAATGACAGAATTGGAAACAGAGAAGAAAAAGTAGAGCATTTATAAGTCTGATATGAATAATAGGAATTTGAATATGAACATATTGCAATAGTCAAAATTTTAAAAAAATACTGGATTATAAATGGATGCGTTACAGTCGAACTCCGTTATAGCGAACCAGGTTTATAACGAACTGCCGGATATAGCGAACGAAAATTTTGGTCCCGCCGTTTTCCTATTGTATTTAATGCTAATTTATCCTTTTATAGCGAATTTCCAGAATCTTAAGAATCAGTTATAATAAACTTTTTTTAGACGACGTGATTTTTTTTTTTACTTTTCCGCTGATGTGAAAAAAGATTTTCGACTCTAATTTTATAAGAAAATGCATGCCGGTTAATAAAACATGGAACAAATTAACGATAAGTACTTTTATTGAAGAGTAGTAAGACTTGCATTCTTTTTCTTTTATGGTAACCATTCTGCAGGTGTGATCACGCCCACCCCTCAGTTATTTTCCATTACTCCTATCATAGGAATTTAGTAACGCATTTAAGCTAACTTATTTAACTAATGTATTTGAGAATAATTCGAGATATGGCACCTTGAAAAGGATGCTTTCTTTGAAGCAAGCAATAATCAAAAGCTTTTTTCCATAAATTATACTCTCTGAAGTTCAAAAGATTACGAAAAAAAAGAAAAATTAAATGATAAAATAAACAAACAAAACAAAAATAAAATGATTTTTAACGAACCAATAATTAGTGTTAGTCATCCTAAACCTGGATAAAATATAAAGATTTTAGTATAGTCAGATCATTACTTAAATTCCTTGCTCATCTATCCAAACATTTATCCGAACTATGGTTGGTCTCGAATGTTTAGATAATCGGTGCTTTACTGCATTTCTATTTGTCTTCCTTTTTAGTTTATTTAGTTTTGTGCCAGTTTAATGTAATCAATTTTAGTTAATTTAATTCATTAATGAACATATGTAATAGAATTTACTTTTTTTTTTCTTAGTACATCAATATTGAACATACAGGTATCAGATAATTACATACATATTTTGTAAACTCTAACATTTTTAAAGGTTCGGATATAGCGAACCACCGGATATAGTGAACAACGGATAAATAACCGGATATAGCGATTTCGGTCCCTTGAAGTTCGTTATAACGGGGTTCGACTGTATTAATTTTTTTTACTGTAAAATTTTTAAAAAATAACGAATCGCAGATACTGTGTAAATGTAACTTGATTTTGATAATGAGGACCAACAAAACCAGCTTTGTTACATAAAATGTACTTCAAAAATAAAATGCAACAAAATGATGTATTACTAAATGACAGCAATTTAAAGTATATTAAAATATACAACAGAAACATTTATGTACTAATTACACACCTATTCAATATTTAAATGAAGATTTACTTGATTATTCCTTTTGTCTAAGAATAACTAATGCATTACACAGTCTTTAGTTTATTTTAAAGAAAACGTTAATATTTAATCTATAAATACATTTAATGATTTTATAATAAATATTCAGCTTGTTAAACAAAGTTGAATTTATTCTGCAACATTTTCTATAATGTAATTTCGTACAAAGCATCGATTCGTTATAAGGGAAAATAAAATATTCTAACTTTTAAGAAATATTACATATAAATGCAATTTAATTGGTCATAAAGCACATCAACCATAAAATTTACTCATTATTTCATCATATTTCAGTAAAACTATAATGATAGATAACGATAGCATAAATTTCAATAATTTATCATTAACTAGAAGGCGAAAGTATACTATAATTACATAAAAGTGACTTATTCAACATTTTGGATATATAACTTGAAATTGTGTAATTTTCACGAGCATAATGTATTTTCCTAAGATTAATTTATAAAAAGAGTAATATAGAGAAGGACAGAGTGGGGAAAAGACAAGAAAGGCAGGAACTTGTAAAAGCCTAATATGAATAATAATAATTAAATATGCATATATTGGATTAGTTAAATAAAAAAAAACGGCATTATAATTGTATACGTTATAAAATCCCTTCAAATGTGAAAGCGAAAAAAAATATCGAATCACTAATATCGTATAAACAAAATTTGAACCTGATAATCAAAAACTCCTCTGTTATATAAAATATACTACAGATAAAATGCAACTAAATGGTATTTTACTAAATAATAACAATTTAAAATACATTCCAATAAATAATAAAAAAGATTTTGTACCAGTTACGCACGTCTTGAATATTTTAAATTCTTTTAAACGAGGCTTTACATGATTTCTTTATGCAACTAGTATTACATAAAGCATCACAAACTCTAGTTATTCTTTAAGCAAACATTA
Organism: Maratus speculifer; assembly: GCA_964019185.1. Classification (NCBI taxonomy): domain Eukaryota; kingdom Metazoa; phylum Arthropoda; class Arachnida; order Araneae; family Salticidae; genus Maratus; species Maratus speculifer. The sequence goes on from OZ025298.1 coordinate 169,433,501, forward strand.
ATGTTTAATCTATATATTTAATGATTTTATAACAAATATTAAACTTGTTAAGCAAAGTTTTATTTATTGGTCACCATTTCCAGTAATGAAATGCAGTACAAAATATCGCACTCATTTTGAGGAAAAATAAATTATTCTAATTTTTAAGAAATATTACGCATATGTGCAAATTGATTGGTCATAAAACGTATCATCCATAAATTTTACTCATTATTTCATCATATTTTTCAGGACCTATTATGATAGGTAACGATAGAATAAATTTCAATAAATTATCAATTACTAGAAGGCGGGAGTATCTTATAATTACATAAAAGTGACTTATTCAGCTAGTTGGATATAGAGTTTGAAAGTGTGTAAACTTCTAAAGGATAATGTATTTTTTAAGATTAATTTACAGAAAGAATAATATAGAGAATGACAGAATGGTGAAGAGACAAGAAAGGGTATGCCTGCTATGCATAATGTGAATTTCAACATGCATATATTGGAATATTAAATTTTAAAAAGTAAGGAATTATAAATGTATACGCTATTAAATATATGAATGCTCTTCAAATATGAATGTTTTGAAAAAATTCGTGCAAACATAACTTGATTTTGATTATAAGGACAATTAAAATAAGCTCCTTTATATAAAATGTTTTAAAAAATAAAATGCAACTAAATGATATTTTACTAAATGACAATAATATAAAATATATTTCAATGTAACAAAAAAGGTTCATGTTCCAGTTACGCACCTATTGAATATTTTAAATTCCTTTAAAGGCAGCTTTATATTATTTTTTATCTATTTAAGAATATCTAAAACATTACACAGTCTCTAGTATTTTTTTATGCAAGCGATAATATTTATTCTATAAATATATTTAATTATTTCTGATAAATATGAAGATTGCTAAGCAAAGTTTTGTACATTTAATCACATTTCCTACAATGGAATTTCGTACAATGAATCGCCCCCATTTTAAGAAAAAATAAATTATTCTAATTTTTAAGAGATTAAATATAAATGCAAATTAATTGGTCATAACTCATGTCAGCCATAAAATTTACTCATTATTTCATCATATTTCAGTGAAACTATAATGATTGATAACGATAGCATAAATTTCAATAAATTATCATTATCAAGAAGAAGAAAGTATCTTATAATTACATAAAAGTGACTTACTCAGCATTTTGGATATGTTTTTTGAAAGACTATAAATTTCTAGAAGATAATGCATTTTTCTAAGATTAATTTATAGAAAGAATAATGTAGAGAAAGATGGAGTGGGGATGTGAAAATAAGGCAGGGAAATCTTATTGTGGCGTCATATAGTAACTGCCATATTTTTATGTCATTTAATTTAAGAAAGTATTTTGTTAGTCATTTAATAGTATTTGTTATTCATTTAATAGTAATATTCGCGTTCTAAAATTATTATATTTCTCTTACTTTCTTAAAGCTTCCTCTATAAACTTTCCTTTCTTACGTAACATTTTGTTTATTTTAAATAAATATCTGTATTTCCGGGAATTTATCATCTCGAATGTTCTACAACATTCTATTTCGGATGCCATTTCCTTTTTCGGGACACGCTGCCTACTAATCAGATTTCAATCAGCTTTATACGCAATTCAAAATGTGTTAGTACCTTACCCAATTTTAGGCATCGTATCTTAAAATACCTATGAAAATTTATTTTTAATAAGGCATTGTCTCATATCTGTTACATTTCAAAGAAGTTAATCATTTTTTATTTCCTTCTTTTGTTAGTATCAGTTGGCGTTTTCAATTTTCACGGCAAACTCTTTTTGTCACTGCAAATCACGCCCGTAAGGGAGTGAGAGTTGATTTTGTTTCGACATGTGGTTCATTTGTTGAAAAAAAATCGTCTGCTCTTGATGCAATGAGGGGCGGCATTTTTCTAATCAGGAGTTCGTTTTTAGGTGCGTTCGTAATTATGTAAATACGTAGCACCTATAGTTGTCGTTTAGTCCGTCCGTCCGTCTGTCCGTCTGTCTGTCCATCCGTCCGTCTGTCTGTCCGCGTATAACAACGCAAAAACTACCCAACCGAATCGTTTAAAATTTAAAATACATAATTATTACATGATTTTGTCGAGTCATTTCAATTTTTATGAAATTCGTGTGCATAGATCAATTACAGGGACAATCACAATGATTCCGTTACATTACGGTCAATGGGAGGAAAAGTTTCAAATGCATTTTAATCGTTTGAAATTTAAAACATATAATTATTACATAATTTTGTCGCGTCATTTCAAATTTTATGAAAATCGGATGCATAGATCAATTACAGGGACAATCAAAAGTAATCCGTTACATTAAGGTCAATTGGGAAAAAAGTTTCAAATGCATTTTAGTGGTGTTACACTCATTCGAACCAAACAATACTGACATGAACCTATGAAGTATATATATATATATATATATATATACTAAAATATACATTCTGTACAATATGTGATGCAAAGAATATTTATTATTAAATTACAGGGCCACACAAAAGTATTCCACTACATAATGCTATACGGAGGAACATTGTTGGAGCGTGTCTCAATTATATTAAACTATTTCACATTTTATGAATATGATATACGTTTCTGAGGTGTAATAAAAACTAATTTCTGTATGTTTACAGGAACACAAAGATTTCGACCACTATGCTGTATCCGAATTTCTGTCTAATGTATCATCAAGATATGAATAATTTTAAAACTTCGTTATCGTACGAACGCACTTCGTTTGCTACGCTTCACGTGCGATTTCCAACTTGTTTTTTGCCTTGCGGTTTTGGTTGGAAATAAAATCTGCTGCTGTTCCGGTTTAAAAAATGAGGGGCTGCAGTTCATTCTGGGATTGTCCTTCAATATGTTGTCTGTTAGCTGGTTAGAGGAAATGACATTCATCATTTTTTATGTGTTTATTTTCTGCAAAATACAAGTCTTCACATTGCTTAAATGAGAAGGAGTACACGTGAGATAAAGTATTTTCTTCAATGGATTAAAGTTTCTCCGGGCTCTTTACAATGATATTTAATGGAGATAATATGCCTATGTTACAAGTGAGGAAATATCTTCAAGACGTATTCGTTCAAATAAAAAGAAAAATGTTTTTTCAATATGATTCTCCTTTTTTTTTGTATTTCTTTCTAAGAGTGATTTGTTGATGTATCAAATTACTCATATAAAGTTTTAATTTTATTTTCGTCTTAGTGGTTTTCCAAGTAAAAGAAGAATATTTATTCCAATAGAGTATATTTTCATATTCCTCTGAAGAAACAGAATTATAAAATTAAAAATCACCATATTTATTGAAGAATAGAGTAATTTTAACCAAAAAAAAATAAATTATTTCGTTTTCCAGTCTAATTTTTTTGATGGAAAGATATTGTTTTTCGATACTTTTAGTGAACGATAATTTTGTCTTTTGACAATATATCTTTGAACATTCCAATCTTGAAAACACGACACATATATACACTACAAATTCTCAAACACACACACGCACAAAAGAAAAAAAAAACACCTTTCGTATTGCACTTTTGTCTCCAAATTCACAACACATTAATGTGCTGTGATTGTGTCGTTAATAAGTTGCAAAATTTTTGCTCTCTAAAAATGTGTTCTTAATTTGTTGCAAAACATTGTTATCTAGAAATGTGCTTTAAAAATAGCGTTTTAGCTGTGTTGAAATATTGTGGTAAAAAGTGGTGATGAAAACAGTGACTTAAAATCATGTTGTGCTGCATTACACTTTGTCCCCAAATTAACAACACATTGTAAATACAACACAATTTAGAATACAAAAAATCTCACCTGTATAACACTTTCAAATTATTTTCTACATGGTACCTTTAAAATTATACAATTTAAAATATGAATGTTTTGAAATATGACTTTAAGGGGTCAGGTACCCTTTCAAGAATACAGAAATCGATTTAAAAAAAAATAGCTTATAATTAAATATGATTCTTTGGGAACATTTGAAAACAAACCGCATTCAAAAATTCGCATTAGAAGAAGAGTTATGTTTAAAAAACTTTGCGCTTTTGCTGTACGATCAATGGGTGATTTAAACTTTAGCGCCAATTTTCTCAAAACAGCCATTTTAATTATTGCGCGCACGATTTCTGGAAAACGGCTGTATAGAATTTCACAAAATTTTCGCTGAATGTATTAAACGTATACAAGCACAAAATGACCTATTATTATGTTCCCCAAATTAGAAGTTTAGAATTCACGACTACTTTTGTGTAAAAAATATCTCGATATTTCAATTTTTTTTAAATAATTTTTTTTCTCTCGATCTATAAATTTTATTTTTTTTATCGTAGGTCATTTTGAAAACACATTATATCTCTACTCATAAAAAAAAATCTTAGTTTGTTTTAGCCATTCAAATTTGAAAAATCGTGCGCGCAAGGCATGCAAGAATTATTCTTTCGTAAAAACTGTATTTTTTTTTTAGAAATAATTTAAAAATCATTACATATGTGTATACTTTTTTGACAACTTTAACTAATAAAATAAATCCTTCTTAATATGTGTTTTCAATTTTATAGTTAAAAGTTAATTAGATACAGAGTGACTGCAATTGTTACAGAGGTAATTTTTTCCGGTATTTTTTTGGTTCAAAGGGTACCTGACCCCTTAAAACACATTTTCCCCTCTTGGAATTTTTAACAACGCGATCTTTTTATTCCTTTTTACTCCTACAACTCGCTGCTTTTACGCGATCTCGTTATTTCGTATAACACATTTGCAGAATATTCATAACACAATTGAAAATGGTTTTAGTTGGATGGGTTGATTTTATGTTAATTTTTTGTTGTAGAACAGGTCTATGGGTTTGCGGTGTGGGTCTGATATGCATAATACGGTAATTCCATGTTTTTTCTTTCTTGTAGTGTAGGTCACATAGCTGATAGCTATTAAGTTTGTTGACTACCGTTATTTTCGAAAAGTTTTCTTTGCCATACAAATACACCATATGTGTGTTTACCATATTTTTTTATCGGTATTCGTATTAGGTTTCTTAAGTTTGGTCGATTAATGCATTTTTTATCTTCGTAAAAACAAGTATGTTTCACCCACGATTCTGCAAAGGACCAAAAATTCATTCTTCTTAGTGTAGTTGCCGATAGGTTGTTAATTATAAAATAAATTTATTATAAAAAGTTTAAACTGTTACGTATCAGGTGCAGTACGAACTGCTTTGGAATATTTTTATACACATTTTCAGCTTTTTACTTGCAGTAAATTTCCCTAGCCACTGCAAACGCACAGAATAAAACTTTTTTTAAATTATTAGAATGATTTTTTTTCAAAGTTTGATTTTTACATAATATATGAAATATTTTGTCGTTTCTGAAACGAACTAAATCTTAGCCATTAAAACTCTACTCATACAGTACAAAGAAAATGATTTAAAAAGATATTCGCAGTATAATATTTCAAAAAACCTTTAGTACAACTGAGTGTAGTACATAATAACAAACATCAAAGATTATATAAACCATAATGCTTATGAGAACATTACGGATACGAAATGCCACACAATGTATTTATTTTATTATAGATTGTATTGTATTGTATATAGATGCATGGTAATTATTATTGCCATTTAAGTTACAAAAGCTAAAGATGAATGTGAACTTATAGACAATATGGACTTGTTTGTCGTTTCCAATTATGGTTCTTTGTAAAAGGAAGAAATTTCTGTCTATTGAAAAAGATATTCAGTATGTTTGAGTAAACGGAGTCTTTATAAATATAGCGGAGATATTTTTTACAATGCATGTTATTTTCTTGAGGAATGTTTTTCAAGGAATAGATCCATGAATTTACATTTGTACTAAAAATATAAAGCAAGATAATGAAAGGATATTGATCTATATGATTTGTATGTTCTTGCATAAGACAAAACAACAAACTATGAAATATTGTCATATTCTAAAACCCTATATATTGAATCTGCCCCGCGTTCGCATTATGCAGTATTCAATCTTGTAAATACTGGTGTTTTTCTTATAAAACATGTTATATTTTCTTTAAAAAAAATATTCAATCCATGGAAATACACTTGATTAAAATTTTTACTGAAGCTTTATTCTTTGAATTATCATGTTTCCAATGTATTATAAAAAAGTTTTAAATATTTATTTCCATTCACAAAGTGCCAGCAAATAAAAAAAGGAGACTTATTGAAAAATGAAAAGCTTGTGACAGATGGAATTTAATGATACATTCATTAATAATGTTTGTTTTTTTATTTCTGCATCTGTTATAGTTGGTACAGGGTGTTTCAGAAAGGACCCCAAACTTTAAAAATCTATAACTCGAAAATGGTGATAGATAGAAACATAAAACCAGTGGTGTGTTTATTAAAAAAAATCGCAAGAATCTTATACATAAATCAAAAAAATTAGTTAAAAATAACGCTCATAGATGGCGCTGAGAGCGTTAAGATCTTCTAAAGAGACACTGTTAAAAAATTTAAACTTTTGCTGCATTATCACTCCATTGCTTTTATAGGATATCTCTATTTTGATCAATGAGAATTCTCCATGATACATTGAAATAATCGTTTTTTATGTAAGTGGTGGAGTGACGATACAGCAAAAGTTTCAAATTTTTAACAGTGTCTCTTTAGAAGGTCTTAACGCTCTCAGCGCCATCTATGAGCGCTATTTTTAACTAAATTTTCTGATTTATGTGTAAGATTCTTACGATTTTTTTAATAAACACACCACTGGTTTCATGTTTTTATCTATCACCGTTTCCGGGTTGTAGATTTTTAAAAATAGGGGTCCTTTGTGAAACATCCTGTATTTACAATACGTTTCGTTTGAATATTTTACCAGACCTGCCTCTGACATTCATGTGAACCATTTTTTGATAAAATTTCAAATAAAAATTGCAGCTGCAGTATTATTTATTAACGGACATACTTCTCACATATCTTTAAATCTAAGCGCTTTTTTCTCGTCCCATGGAATTGAAGTGATGAAATTTTACTCCCAAATTCCCACACTAAATGCAGTTAGTGGATGCTGCTGTTTTCCATACTCTTAATAGTGCTTGAAGACGAAATGTACACTGTAAAAAAAAATCTGTAAAGGTACTACACTTTATCTAGGAAACTGGGATTCCAAGAACTTTTCCTGTAACGGTAACAATAAAAACTCAAGTTTTAGAATCGGTTACATGGATTTTTCCTGTTATCGTTACATGAAAAGTTCTTGGAATCCCAGTTTCCTAGAAAATGTTTAGTACCTTTATAGATTTTTTTACAGTGTAGGGAACTTTAGAATAGCCTGTATAGAAGGCAAACCGATGCAGAAATATACCTTTCCTCAAATCCTAAAATCATCACCAGATCTTTTATCTCAGGCCGCAGTTGTGAATGGATTCAATGCATGTTGACTAGTTCCATGAGATCCAAAGAAAATAACTGCTGAATTAACGCTAACATCAAAGAAACAAAGAATAAAATCCCCAATTCAGAGAAATGGCCTATTTCTTGGACACTTTTGAAGATAAAATTAGAGAATAGAAAATAAAAAAATTCTTGTAAATTTGGGATAAACGGAAAAATTCCGTGAAACAAAGAAATTTTTATTAATTATGGTTGGAGACGATAGATGCTTTCAACATGAAACCAATTTTCTAGGTAATTTACAGGAAATGAATTTGAATTTAAAACACTTGAGCATATACTTTTATTATTATTTATTCAATTTTTACATTTTACATGTTATAGATTACATCAGTCATATGTGTTGAGGCGACATGCACTGAAGAGTTTTTTTTTTTTTAATGCAGTTAATACTGAGTTTATTCAGCAGGAGCAATGAGCAATTGTTAAAGATGCAGAGGTGGATTTTTACATTCACGTAAGACTAACTGAGACTACCTGCCATTCAATGCATTAAACTGGTGAATATTTCCTTTCAAAAGAATTTTTTTTTAGGCGAGAAAGAGAAAATAACGCAAAGAAAAAGAGAGAAATTTCCTGCAGTTGCGATTGCTTTTAAAATGATTCAATATTATAAGAACAAATAAAATCCTAAAAATTCTAAAGATGCAGAAAGAGAAAAAAAAGAAAAACAGAAAGAGAAAAATTAAAAAAAAAAAGAAAACTGGACGTGAAAAAAAAGAAGTAAAACTGAAAGAGAAAAAAGTAAAATAAAAAATGAAAGAGAACAGAGAAAAAAGAATAAATTACAAAGAAAAGGGTTAATAAACGGCTGAATAGAAATAAATCGGTAAATTATCAGCCCAGTCTGATGCCTCTCTTTCATTGAACATTTCAACCTAAAATACTTTTTGTAATAAATTGGCTGAATACTTTTATCACATTTAGACTTTTACTTTTGTTTTGGGATAAGTCATTTTGTTTAGTAGTCATTTCAGCTTTTCTATTTTTTTTTATTATATCTGTCTTATTATCCCCACTGTAAAGTACAAATAGGAAACATTTTTTTTTTCAATTACAAAACATAAGAGATTGTTATTTAGAGAAAAAAAATCATATCCTTGAAATAAATCGTAAAAATCAAATACTTTATTGAAATAAAGACTAATGACTTTTTTTTCTACTATTTGTTTTATTCTGATATAATTAACATAAAACACATTTCAGTATCAGAAATTAATGAAAATTCACTAAATTCATTGTGGCGCAATTCAGAAAGTTTTAATGCCGACAATAGGAATAATTAATGTTTAGCCCGCAAAAGCATGTAATCAGATTTTTAAATATAACTTACCAATCACAAGAAATGTACAAAAATACAACTTTAATTTCGTACTATTAAGACAATAAAATTATTTCGATGGAAACTGATATTCACACAATGAAAAATATGTGAAATGTAGCAATTAAAATTCCACTTCCTAAACTAGCTTTTTGTGATTTTCTGTGCTATTTTTAAACGATAAGAAAGAGTATCCTGTATATAATCTAAAAAAAAATACTAAGCAAATTATAGAACATAAGCATTTATGTAAAGTGAGATAAAATTAAAATTGACTTACAGAACTGAAGTTGAAGCCCTGATCTCATTAATTACTAGTCCGATATTTTTTTACGTAATCATCTAAATTTTTATGCATGATATCGCTATTGTGTACATTTAATTCTAGAATTGCAAAAATATATATATAATTTCAGTATTTTCAGACTATTTTCAAAACTGGAGTGACTCACTTCTGGGAGTCCAGTTACTTATGCATGACAATTTTTCTATGGCCACTAGGGAAGCATAGCTGTAGGTAGCATTTTTTTTATCATTTTAATAATCATATTTTGAAACTTTGAATGTTCATTCCGATGCATGAAAGGTAGGAAGAGATTAAAAAACTATACGTCTTCTAGAATTCAATAATACTTTAATAATAACTAGACAAATGTCCGTAATTGGGCGACATTCAGTGCATTTACCTAATACGATGGGATAATTGCACTCATTAAAAATGTGGTTTGGTTTATTTTATGTCGGCCGATTATCAACACGTGGTATATAGGCTCTAAAGGGGTGGTATGTCTTCCGTGGAGGCCTTTCTCAGGAAACCTAAACCGTCTACGCAAGGAAATCCAAAGTTCAAAGAAAACCACGGAAAACTCCGAGCAGTTAGGCCGGCGGCCGCGATTGCGTTCGAATCCAGCACCTGCCGTCTACCAGTTGAAAGGTAAGAACCTCTCGGTCACTGGTGGGGCCTCATTAAAAATGTGAACTATGCAAAATGTTTAAAATTCAATATTATAATGGAAAATAGTATATTAATATTTGTATTATTTTAAAATAAAAAAAAACTAATATTGTAGCTATATTTGCATTATACAAGAAATATTTGCATGAATTGTACGCAATGTAAACATATGGAATTTGTGCTGCAAATAAAAAAATACATAAAGCTAAGGTTAACTTACTATTAGTTTATGAACTTTGATTTAACGGTATTATAAAATAACGGTGCATATATAAATGTTACAATGAAAATGTGTAAAAGCAAATGTATAAATAAAATTTCTTTAGTTGCCACATAACTTGTTGTAGTAGAAATACTGTACTAACATTGTAGTAGAAAAGATATGTTATTGATTAATATATATTACTTTATTCCTCAAAATCTGCGCTTCTTATGGTACTATCAGATGTCATACAAATCAAAACATATTTGAAGAAAATGCCGCTAAAATATCTTTCTTGCTGTTAAAAGTTGTAACCGAAAATTTCGATTCAGCTTGCAGTTAGATAATGTTTCTTTCTGACTGAATAATTGGATTTTTGACCTTTGTTTGTAATGCGAGAAATGATTCTTGACATGCATCGTTAGAAATTTAGATCTTTAGTTTAGATATGATGAGCAGTATTAGATAATGTATATGTATTTAAAATGGCTTTGATAAAATTTATGAAAATTAAATGTGACGTTAATCTGAAATTTCCACTCAGTTACGGAAAAAATGTATTTATTTTTGTAATAAACTAATTTATAAAAATAAAGAAAAAAAACTAGACGAAAGGTAAACTGCAACGATGTTTTATAATTGAGAAGTGAGTCCTGCCTTTTGAGCGTTTTCTTTCAACTGCTTATATTTATTTAAAAGTAAATAATACATTTTTCCAACGAGTTTATCAGTATAAAAATATTTATGTTTATTTAATGCGTGATTAAATAATTTTAAATGTACTTTCATTGCTCAAAATTTAATTAAAATTGTATACATACTTACGTAAATATTTTTTTAAAGTGCAAGAAAACATACAAAAAAAAAAAAAAAAAAAAAAAAAAAAAAAAAAAAAAACCTTTAGAATCGAATTTTTAGTTTTTTCCCACTTCACTTAATTTTGTGTAATGTGAGACAACATTTAATTTAATCAAAGTATGGAGGTAGCAATAATTTGTGTTTTGAATGAATTAATAAATTACTTGCGGGAACTACATATAGTTATTTATTTTGAAGTTGAACATATTTTTTGTGATTTATACTACAAAGTAATGCTAAAACAAGACTTATTATCTTTTTTGGTAGGATTTTTATAAATGGTTGCTTAAACTCCGATAACAGTTCGACCCGCATTTCACGTTATGCATTTATTTTAAAGCTTTCTATAGTCAAGTATGATCACCTTCAACTACTATTATCAAAAATCAATATCCACCATAGGAATAAAAGTATACTCATAGATTTCGCAGAATTTGAAATAACTAAAATAATACATATATATATATATATATATATATATATATTTAATGAATTTTAAAGTTTCTTTGACAATGATGTTTGGATTAATATTAATTTTACAACAGTTTTTAAATATGAAAAAAGTTTTGTGTGTATTTTTATACTTATGTCTTCTTTTGTTTAATCTGAATTTATTTTGACAAATTCGCATGAAATTTTCATACTTATTATTTATAATATGCTAGAATCAAAATATATAAATTAACAATTTTTTTTTCAAATCCAACACATTTTAGTCTAACTCCCCTGCATTATGTAAACAATGAAAAGTTTTAAAATATGGATTTATTTTAAATATCTAAACATTCCAAAACTCCAGTTAAATCTTAATAAACGAAAAATTCTTTAAATAGAAACTGAACATTAAAGGGATAAATGCTTTAATATTAAAATAATTATGAAGAAAGAGCTGAAAATGTGTAAATTACTAATTTTAAAAACTCACATTCTTCTTTCAACGTATCTCATGAAAGTCTGTAAATTTAATCTCTATAAATTCATTAAAGAGGAAATGGGGAAACTGACAAAATAATGTAGTCATTGAGAATGACAAAATTAATTTATACTTGAAAGTTATGTCTCATTTTTCGCTCATAAACATTCATTTTTCTTTACCACTGACGCGTAGAAAATAAGTAATGTAATACCTTTGCTCTTTCGGAAGTATCGTAGACATTCGAAAATGTAATCTCATTTTGCCACGCGCATGCTAGAAGGAAAACAGAAAATACGATTTTGCTGGTTTCGCATTATAAGTAGACTCTAATAAAATTCTTTAAATTTTAGATTCCATAAAGAAGGTGTTACTCAAATATATGAATACATACATATATACATATATATATATGTATATATATGTAATATTTTTTGAATGCTATATATGCTTAATTATTTACTTTGACGCTTTATCGCTTAATATCATGATCGAATGAGATAGACAGACAAAAGAATATTTTATTTTTTTAAAAGAAATATTAATACCAACAAATTAAATATTCGAAATACGCTGAACATTAGATACGCTGAATAATAGATTCATCAGATCATATTAAAAGAATCATCTATCAAGCAAAATATTTCTATAATATGCATATGTATTAACTTTTTATGATGTTTTCTAATAGAAACACTTCTGATAACCCGAATTTGTTTATTTCTTATTTATAGGGGATCATTACAATTTATTTCGTGAGCTTCTATATTAATATATGTTGAATTTCATACTCGTTTTCTAATATTAAAGGAGGAATAACTTTACATTTCTGTTATTTTAATTTTATTATTTATATTCATTCTATTTTGTATTTTATGCTGTTTTATATTTAACTCAAAAGGAAAAATAATTGACCCCACTCGGTACTATATGTCATTAATACTTTCTTCACACCTTTTATAATCCTAAATTATACATAGTGAAATAATTTTGTTTATTTCAATAAAGTTATTTCAATTATATTAACACATTTTGTTTATTTCAAATTCTAAACCTGAAAAGCAAAAACACTAATTTTGCATTATTCTACGTTTGATGAATATCTTGAAAATTAAAACATGCTTATCAAAATTTTGTTGCATTTTTAAGTTAGAGTGAGCAAAAATATAAATAAAAATAACTACAAATACCCAATACGTTTTGGTTATGTGTCTATCAGAAAAAGCGCTATGACCAAACAACCGGACACTATGTTTTCTTTCAATTTATGTTGTACAAAATTAACTAGGAGTCGTCTTTATGCCTAATTTATTACAAATATTGACTCTTTCAAAATAAACACAAAGTTTTAACATCAAATTTTGCTTTTTACACAAATTTACTTTTACAATTTTAATTGTGAAGTAACTATGACTAGAAGATCATAATTACCTACCTACCAAGTTTTACAAGATTTCAAGTTTGAAAGTTCCGACATTAAATATATTTGAAATGATTAAAAATGAAATATTTTTTAAGTATAATTCAGGATGTATTTGCTGAAACAAACTGTAATTTTTTTATCACATATATTTAGCTTTTGGAAATTCATTTCTGTCTAAAACATTGTAGATTATTATTAATAATTTTTTTGAAATTTTATTTAAAGGAATTATTCAATAAATTTTCAAAGAAATCGTGAATTCTAACCTATAAAATATTTAACAGCAATCGTATCTAAAAGCTTCAAATGTAAAAATCTATATTTACAGCCCTTTTCAAACAGTAGTTTCGAGTTATGCTAAAAATCTTTCCATTTTGGCTATCCGTTTTGGAATAATTACAGAAGAATTTGGAGTAAGTATTAGGATATACATAATTCATATTTCCAAAAGTCCTACATTACTAGACAGAATCATATCATGGTACAATAAGGCATGATAATAAATGGAGTGCTCTTGTTGTAAATATTAAAAGTTTCCAGCATTCTGTCCAATTATTCGTCAGTTTTCCCCCAAAACGATTACACAACCATTTTAACACAATTTTGAACATATTATAGTTAGAATATAATTACGTGCCGGTTATGTAACTTTTTATTCAAAACATGGTGGAAAGTATTGCAGAATACTGGAAACTTTTACCAGCATAGATTTAAGTTTTTGATGCAGTTTCATGAAAAAAAACAACCTCGCAATACATTTTTATACTTGACATTTAAGCCACAATCTCAATGTTCGAATTTTTTATTTTATTTTTTCCACAGTGAAATAAGTGAAAGTTCCTATCACGCGTTGGTTACATGGAATGCCTGCCCTTGCAGCTTAACATGATAGAGACATCTCTCTTTTTTTCGATTGTGATATGCGAAGAAGGATTTTTAAATTATTTTCTCAAGAAAAAAAAACTCTTCGTCTGAATAATGAAATTAAAAAGCTTACAATTATTAAATAACTCCTGCTTTGGCTTTTTAAGAATCAAATGTTCCTTTAAGTCGCAAAACTTTAAATTTACCAGCCTCAGATCAAATTTTCGACGTTCTAAGAAAGACACGGGCGATATACCACATTGCAGTACATCGAAACGAAAATTCTGTTTAAAAAGACTTAGAAATATTTAAATCAAGTCATATAAGTTTTTAAAACGTGACATAGTAATAATCCTAACTATAACAATTGCAGGAATAACAATATAAAAAAGAAACATTATAAATAAATATATCTATAAGGACCATCGGTCACAAACTTTACATTTTTCCGAGAGTGTCAAGATTTTTATTTTATTTATTTATTTATTTATTTTTTGTTTTGGGGTGTTCAACATTGACAAAAGACGTATTTTACATTTTATTGGACATTTACGTTTATTATGTAGCAGTTTTAAAGTAATATATATATATATATATATATATATCCATATTTTATTAATCAATTGTTTTTCAGTAATTTAATTTATGTAAAAATGAAATTTTTTGTCGCGTTATGTATTTTGATAAAAGTAGAATTTAAAGATGGTTTTGTGTAATTTTAAAACAAATTTACTAATTATTGTTTTTAAGGTATCTAATTCAACGCCTTAGGTACCCAAAAAAAATTATTAAACGTGGCACAGATATATCGGTTAATAGCATTACATTGTAGTTTATTTAAGTTTGCATTAAATTTTGTCAATAAATATATCTAGAAAACAAATAAAATTAGCGAAAAAAAAAATTACACGGAAAACCAATATGGCAGAGTTTTTATTTACCTTTCTTGAAATATATTCATTACTTTTTGTACTTTATGAAAACCCCAGAATTTAACATCACTGAATTATTAATTGATCTTCATAAGTAGGGATTAGTTTCATCATCATATTTAAGTATACATCTCGTCATCAAAGTTTAATGTAAAACACTGGGAACAAATTTCCAATGCAATAATGAAATATTGCGTTACTTTTCATTTTAAATTAAAATTGTTAAAAACTTGTTGCATTTTATAAGCATCTCAAACGTCAAAATTTGGTTATCGACTCTTTTAAATCTCCTTTGATACATGAATAGCTAAAAATCCTTTAATAAATGTGTGTTATATAATAGGAGACAACGCCTTGATTATGAAAGGACTTTATTTTGAATATATTTAAATGACGTTTTGGTATGCTTTTAAGTCATAGTATGAGCTTATTGAAAAATAAACAAAAGGTTTGCAAAATTATTGATTAAAAAACCAAAGAATTTAAATTTTTTTAAAATTATTATTTTAACATTTTATATATGGTGTAAGAGAAATTAATTTTTACCCAGAATTTATATCAAAAACGTAAATGTTTCATTGTATAGTGCAGGGAAAGACATGATCTATTTGTCACGAATACAGCACAGTACTATCAAGAATACTTTTGTTCATACAAATATGTTTTTTTTTAGTCTATTATAAATGATCAGTAAAATTATGATTTCTTGTAAGAATAATTTATGTTGAAAATATATGTGTTTAACATAGATAAATACTATATTCTGGGACCATCACTTCGTTATCCTGTCTTCAGCTTTTGTAAGCAATTTTAAAGAATTTTTTGAAAAGCTACAGTGTTACAAAGTCAAAGAACTCGCGTAATCGCGTGCCAGAATTTTTATTCTCATTCCTTGAAAGACAAAATGTTGTTTTTTATATCTTAAGAAATTTTTAGTGTTTAAAATTCACCGAAGTGTTAATTTATTACAATAAATAGATGTTAGTAGCAAGATGAAAAAATTTCAAACTTATAAAGTTATAATTAAATTCATATATAAACACCGAAATATAATAAAATGATTTTTTCTAAGTATAATACAAAAGCATTGGTGAAATAAATTTTTACATTTTTGTTCAAAGGTTATAAAAAGTGTCATATTTTATGTGTTCGCCGATTCTGTATAGACATATGTATATACATATGTATCAATGTTTATGGAATCATAAATTAAGCATAAAGGGGTAAACGAGGGACTAATTTTCCTCTAATACCTCCAAAGTGTATTTTCCATTCTGAATTATCATATTTCATTCAAATTTCAGATATAGGATCATTCTGATGAGATGCCTTCATGATTAGCTTTCTGTGTTCATTGCTTAAGTATAATGGTGACAGGGAAGCTAGGAGGGAAACACCTTTAATTTAGGTAAATCGGGCTTTCATCGCAGAATTTATGGATTTGCATCAAAATTTGGATACAAGTTCATTCTGATAAGGCGCTTCTTCAAGTTTTTGGGGGATTCATTAGTTAAGTATAAACGAGGATCAGGGCTTCCCCTCTTAAATTAGGTAATAAATTAGGTATGCAGAATTATAAAATTTACTTTAAATTATGGATATGAGTTCTTTTTGATATGGCGAATCCCTGAACAGTTTCAAGGCTTTAATGGTTAAATAAGTATAAAGAAGAACGACGGAGAAAACAAAAAAATTATATAAATTAAATACATGGAATTAAATTAGAAAAATTAAATAAACGGGTTTTTTTTTGTAGTTTTATCTTTAGTTTCAAATTGTGGGCTTAGGTTTATTATGATAAGGCGTATCCCTGATTAACTTTCGGTGTTCAATGATTAAATAAAAAGGGATAAATGGGGAGCTATTTCTCCTCATAATTAGTTTTTCGATGTGCATTATTCCTTGAAAAAATAAGTTTGTAATATACAATCATTGCGAATAAACTGTGAGCTCACTGTCATCAGTTAAACTGAGCAATATCCTTTTTTATTAATTTAATTTACTTTAAAAATGAGGCAATAAATTCACCTTGACTAAATAGTAAAATTGTCCGTAGAATTATATTGCAGCCTAAATGTCATAATATTTACTCTCCTTCCTTAATAAAATAAAATAAAATAAAATAAAATAAAATAAATATGAAATAACAATTAATTTTATTTAATAAATAAGAATTAGAGTCATAAACATTTTTGAATATGCATCTCATCATAAAGACACTATTTAAAACGCCAGAACACCGATCGGATGCTTTAGTATTGCAATATTACTTTGCGTTTCATTCTAAATAAAAATTGTTTAAACTTTGTTACATTTTTAAAAGCATATCAAATGTCAAAATATGATTATCAATCCTTTTAAATGATTGCTTTGCTCCTTGAATAACTTAAATTCCTTAAATGTAAGTACTTTGTACTATTATGCAATAAATTCTTTGTACAAGGATTTTATTCCGAATACATTTTAATGATGCTTTGGATGATTTTAAAAGATCGCTGAATACCACGTTTAAGAAAATGTATCTATTTTTAGTAATCACAAAGATTACGCTTCCAGATAAGAATATTTCCTGATTATATACCGTATGTGTAGAATTTAAATAAGTCATTCATTCTGGAAACATTGTTTGAATGAAAATGTCTTCTGCTTTTGTTACTGATTTATAAGATTTTCAAACAAACCCAAAGTGTGATATTATCAATGAAATCAACTTATGTTTGATTCAGTGTATTTTTCTTTAATCTCCTGAATTATATGTTACAAAACCCTCTTTCAATATATAAGTGTTTAAATTATTTATTTATGAAATCCATACGTTAATCAATTCCACCCATACATTATTCCATACATTATTCCATCAATTATTCATTTATGAAATCATTTATGAAATCCAATATTCATTTATAAATGTGATACTTAGACTTAACTCTTCAGATTTATCAGATTTAGTTTGATTGTTATCAGATGATTATCATGATTTAATAATTAAATTTAAATTAATAGCTGAAAAACGATGCATTATATACAGTTTGAAAAATAAAATTAATAAAACGTTAGTTTACTAAAAGGAAAAAAATCCTTATTTTTTAAATGTAATTTACTTTAGAAATTTGACGATAAATTTATCTTGGCTAAGAAATAAAATTGCTCCAAAACATTACATGCAATAATTATTATTCTACTTAATCAGAAAAAATATATATTGCTTTTTATACATGATGAATTTTTACGATTTAAAATTCACCGAATAATTAACTTATCTTCACAACTTTACACCGTGATATCGGCATTTCTGAGTATAATGTGCCAGAAAAATAAATAAAGAAGTTAATAAATAAAATAAAATAAAATAAAATAAAATAAATAAATCTAAATTTTGACATGAAATCATAGTCTATACATTTAAATGGTTTTTTATATATGTATACATAATGATTTTTACATTTTTAAATAAAAGAGGTGAGTGTGTGTTTCGATCATGCGTTTGTTAAGAAGACTAGTAGACCCTGCAACTTACAATTAAATGGAATTCTCCCGTTATTTGTTATTGTTCTGTTAACTTTTTTGAAAGAAGGACTTCTTTTAATAATTTTTTTATCAAAAAGAAACTCTTCTGGTTCACAGAATAAACGTAACAAGCTTTAAAATATTGAACAACCTTGTGATTTAACTTTATCAGAACTAAATGTGCCGGTAAGTCGTAAAGCTTTAGATTTCCAAGTACCAGGGCGAGCAATCTATTTCCTCAAACAGACAAGTTTGATATACCAATGGATAGTGCACCATATGATAACATTGTGGTTAAAAAAATCGAGAAAAACTAAGGAAAAATCTGATATATTTTTTAGCAAAATCTGTAAAAATCTGTTTTAAAATCTGTAATCCTACAGATGTAAAGTTGCCGAAATCTGTTTGCTTATTAACATTTTTCTGTACAATCTACTTATAATAAATTGCGACTTTAGGAAGTGTAAGAACGGAACCAGGTCGTACCACTCGCGAATCCACTGTAGATCAACGCATGTTAGGCTTAGCTGTAAATTGGTGCTAAAATGATGCTTTTAAAATTTCTTCCACTTGAAATAATGTTTGTTCAGCATATTTTCTTATAAAACATGTTTATGATACCCAATTATAATACATAAAGATATTAGCGGAAGTTTGAACTGATAAGTTTTTTATCGTTAGTACGATTTTATTTTATGGAGTGAAAGCGACGTCATGCTCTCACCTAACACTTTTCAGTGCTGCCATCTAAAAATTAACAAAGGACTCTCAAACCTGTTTTTAAAGAGATCTTCTACTTTTCCGCGAAACCTCGAAACTCCGCTTTTTCGGGGACGAATTTTACTAAAACTGAGATCGATGCAAAGATACATTAAACTATATTGATATTTTTAAGGGGGGGGGGGAACATAACGGATGAAATAGAACAAAAAAGCCAGTACGAACCGCACCAAATTAAGCAAATTTGTGAAAATAATCACAAAAAAAAAGTTGAAAAAAATATTATTTTCTTCAGAGAATCGCGGGAGAGAATGCGATTTCAATCAAAGGATTGCAGAAAAAAAAGATTTCCGTTAAAGGATTGCGGGAAAAGACAGGATTATTGTTAAAGAATCACGAATAAGGCGCGATTTTCGTCAAAATATTGCAGGGAAAACGCGATTTCCGTGAACAGGCTGCGGAAAAATACTCGAATTTTATCAAAGATTCGAGTAAAATACTCAAATTTTGCAGAAAAATCGTCCGAAAATACGCGAATTTTGAAGAAAAATCCGGAAAAATATCAAAATTTTGTAGAAAAATCGGGGAAAATACGCACATTTTATCAAAAAATAGCG
Source organism: Maratus speculifer (assembly GCA_964019185.1). NCBI lineage: Eukaryota > Metazoa > Arthropoda > Arachnida > Araneae > Salticidae > Maratus > Maratus speculifer. Next base: position 169,453,265 of record OZ025298.1, read on the forward strand.
GAAAATAGGCGAATCTTAACGAAAGGTCGTGAGAAATACGAGAATTTTGACGAAAGATCAAGGAAAATATGCGAATTCTGTCAAAAGATCGCGGAAAATATGCGATTTGTGTCGAAAGATTGCAGAAAATTCGCAAATTTTGTCAAAAATCGCGGAAAATATGCGAATTTTCTTGAAAAACGGTGCTATTTTCTATCGGAAACTACTATTTTCTTTAAAGAGTTGTTTTGTTTATATTAACTGCGTATACATGGCGCCAAATCCAAATTTAAAATACAAAACACAAAGCTTTTTAATTCATGACTAGCATCTAACTAAAAGTCTATCATATGCCCATGATTAAAGCCACTGCCGAATCATACTTTTAATAAAAATAATATATTTTAAAATTTAAAAAAATTTCAATATTTAATTTTAATGCTTTGTGAAATCTTCAGAAATTGAGTTTCATTTTGCTAATTATTATTATTGTTATTGTAATAAATACTGCTATTTGTTTTGAAATTAAATTTTGTTCAAAAACTAAATACCAAATAAATAAAAAAAAACTTCATCATTTGTATTTGTAGAAATCTATTGTTATTTTAAAATGTGCTTTTCTTCAATACAAACTCTTCAATACTAAAATCTTCATTCTGTTTGTATTATTATGAAAATGAAATGCAAGTGAAAATTTCGTAATTTTTGACGGGGTTATATACTAGTTGTTAATAAAAGATGTAAATATACAAAACAAATTTTTGTAAAACTGTAGAAATCTTTAATTTGACAAACAATTCTACTTAAATTACAGTTATTTTACTATTAATATTATCTGTAATTTTAATATTATCTGTATTACGGCTTCTTCGTAGATAAAAATTTCTAGGAATCCCAGTTTCTTAAAAAATTCTTCGTAACATTACAGATTTTTTTTTTCAGTATAAATCTGTATCTTCTGCATGATTTTTTATTTGCCATTACATAGAAAGTTCTAGAAATTCGAATTTTCTAGAAACTTTCAGCAACTTTTTTTTCAGTTTACTGTTAATACCAACTTTAATAACTACATTATTCGTAATGAAACATTTCTAATCCATCAGTAAGGACCATCATTCATACACTTAACATCTTTCAATGAGTATAAGGGTTATATATATATATATATATATACTCACTGTACATTTCATAATTTTATAAAAGTTTAAAATGCTAGAACACATTCAGAGATTTATGGATGCAATATCACATTGCTTTCCTTTTTAAATGTAAATTATTTACAATTTGTTACTTTTATAGACACATTAAATGTCAAAATATGGTTATTGAATCTTTTAAATGATTACTTTGATGTATGAATAAGCTTGAGTAATTACTGTTACTTTAATATATACGTAAGTATTTGTAGTATGATGCAACAAATTCATTATGAAAGGATTTTATACCGAATATATTTTAGTGACGATTTAGTGTGCTTTTGAAAGTTTATTGAATATATTCTTTATGAAAAATAAAAAGCGGAGTTTAAAAAATTCTTAATTATGAACAGAAATGTATTCGAATTTAATTTGCTTTAATATTTTGACAGCAAATATCGATAAATATTAGATAAATTAAACATTAATAAGAATTTTTTTAAACAATTAAATTGTACAACAACAATTGTACAAACAATTGTTGTAGTACAAAGAGGGAAGTTCATAATATATTTCTTCTTACAAATATGCATTTTTAATTTGTTACCAGTAATCACAAAAATTACCATTTCGTATAAAAGTATTATTTAGTGATAAACTGTAAGTATAGAACCTCGATAAGGCATTCATTCTTAAAGCATGACGTATCAAATGTGCTTATATTATTCAAATATAAAATGCAAAGTGGACTTATATTAAATATATTTATTAAAATTTAAAATGTTTTGATTAAATTAATAGATAAAAAACGATAGATTATTAACTGATTAAAAATAAAACAGCAGAAAAAAACCCCAAAGCTGAATTAATTAATATATATATATATATATATATATTAATATCATTTACTGTGTAAATTTAAGTTACCTAAAAAAGTCGAAGAATTTGTATTAAAACCTAATAGTCAGAATTCATATACTTTTAACCGAAAAAAGAATGTTTCTTTCGCTTTTTGAATTTTTACTATTTAAAATTCCCCCATATTTTAATTTATTTTCATAATGATTAAGTACTGACATCTATGACTATCTATCTACTGACTATCATTCTCAGAGAGCACTGTTCGGATGTTATTTTTTCTACTGCAATATTAATTTGATTTTTATTCTAAATTAAAATTACTTATAAGAAGTATTAAATGGCAAAATATGTCAATGAATCTTTTAAATAATTAAATTGATGCTTGAAAATTATTGAATAACAGCAATTTCTTTAACCATTTTGCTGAAATATGTTTTTGAAAAAAACTTCCGAATAATGCCTATTTTTCAGAATTTTTAATATGTTATCATCGATTTTCCAAAAAAGCGTAAATGAATCAAAGAAACTTTCCGTTTATGTATTCCAAAATTCACAATAAAAATTTAATGATGAGAATAATATATCATGACTGGATATGTATGCCGGTACGTGGGAAATCATGATTGGCAAAGAAACGTTGCCCTTATGATGTACGGGTAAATCAGGAAAGCGGTAAATATAGAAGCATTTTGTAATATTAATGTATAAATGCAATTTAATAAGTTTTAAAACGAATTAATTTAATTAACAAAAGAACTAATGGACCTTTTAAAGAGAATTCATTTTAAAAGGATTTTATTCCGATTATATTTTAATGATGCTTTGGCATACTTTTATAATCTAATTGCATCCATTCTTTATGAAAAATATAAATAGAAGTTTTGCAGAATTATTCATTATAAAAAAAAAAAACGACTTTAATTTTTTTTAGGAATTTGAAAGCTAATATCGAGATTATTATTAATAAATTAAATTTTACTATGAATTTGTGTGAAATAATTAAAATATTCCCATGAGCAGCACAATAAAAGGATGGCAAAATACATGCGTTCATACAAATATGAATTTATATATTTTTTTCTATTATAAGTAATCACAAAGTCACGTTTGGGAATATAAATGTTATCTAGTGTAGAACATCAATGAGTTATTCATTCCTGAACTATCAATTGAATCAAGATGTCTTCTGCTTTTGTTATTGATTTAGAAGGTTTTCAGATTAAAAAAAAAAAAACTATGTTAAAAAAAACCCTCGCGTCTAATTTGATATGATTTTTGATTTCTTTTTTTTGAGAATTTAACATTTCAAACTCTGTTTCCATATTTGGGTGTTTATATCATTAATATACATATATCTTTACAATCCCAATTCAGCAAGGCGATGCAGACATTATCATGTCGCCGGAAAGAAATAATGAAAAAACAGAAAAATATTCAAAATATAACATGAAACACAGGAACACAGTAAAGGATAATCAATTTAAGAAACGCATAAAGTAACGAATATGTGACGTGCCAGTAACCTGAGTAAATGCGGGTTTTTGTGAGCACTAAGCAATCGGAGGATAGCTGGTAAGCAGTCATCGTCGCGACACTACGGTGGAGGAGGAAGGCAGGACTATCCACTACACGGAGGCGGCAAAAATGAGCATAGAAGTAATCACGCTTTGTCACGGTCTCAATAGCTCATTGTTCAGGGTTGAGTACTTAACCAAGGCTGATGAGTGCGAAAGATAAAGCTTTGTTGGTGAAGTTATGTGAACCAGGAATCACCAATCGATCCTTCATCCAGTAATCGGCTCTCAATTGAGAACTTACTATAGAATAGCATTACAAGTTATTATAACCGTCTTATTTCAATACTTGAACAAAGTCAAATGCTTCCAGTGCCATCTGTCGAATGTTTTCTGAGTTATTTTTTTATTACTATCTTAAAAAATAAATAAATAAAAATGAAAAATAAATAAAAAAGACATATGATGTATAATTTATACCTTGCAAATCATTTTTTTATTTCGATTATTTTTCCAGATTTAATGTTTTTTAATATTATTAAAGACTTTTTGCGCACCCGGTATATGAACTGTATTATTTTGTTTAAACACTTTGAGTTTCAAAATAACCCTTTATGAATATTTCTAGATATTTAACAAAACTTCTAAAAACGTCTATATAGTTTATTAATTACTTGTGTTTATAGTTTACTAAACATACCTTATAAAATTTATACACTTATATATTTAAATTAATAGTTAAAGAACAATGTTTTATGAATTGTATGATGTATTATAACTGTATAATGAGTACATATAAATATTGCTGTTTTTTTTTTAATTCATACTTTTGCCTTACAATTAAAGAACGATGTATTGCAAATTAATTTTTTAAAAAATCACAGAAGTATATTTTTATATAATTTAACTTACCTTAGAGTAGAAACTGTTTTTTTCCTTTTAAGAAATAAAAATAATATTGAATTGTCACATGTAAGAATTATCATAAATTTTCAATAAAATATAAAATTGCTTATTATACATTATGAATATTTCTCAATTTGAATTCACCCAATTATGAATTTATCGTCATATGTAAATATTAGTGACATCATAATTCCTGAATGTGTAACTCGTTTTTGATATCTGATCTAAAACGATGGAACTGTTTTCAGATGTTATCTCATTGCATTATCAATCTTCATCTTCATCCATTTTAAAATAAAATTGTTGAAAACTTGTTGTGTTTTATTAGCATCTCGACTGACAAAATATATCTATCACGTCTTTTAAGCGATTACTTAAATGATGGAATAATTGAAATTCCTTTAATAAAAGAATATTTTATAATATTATACAACGACTTCATTATGAAAAGATTTTACCCAGAATATATTTTGATAATGCCTTGGTATGCTTTTAAAAGCTCATTGTATGCATTCTTTATGAAATTTCTAAACGGAAGTTTGGCAAAATTATTAATTAAAAGCGGAAGGAATTTCGAATACAATTTATTTTAGAATTCTGACAATAAATGTAAATCGTCGAAGAAATTTAATTTTACCGAGTATTTTTATTACAATTTAAAAATCTCTCATGTGTACTACATTCAAGTGAAGACATACTGTATTTGTTTAGGACAATAAGAATTTTTAGTTTTATCTTTTAATAGCTATCACAGAGATTTTATAATATAAATAAAAAAAATAAATAAAGGAAATAATTTGAAACTGTTGTTAATCAATCGATAACTGATAAAAACATCGTGCTGCTGTATTCATTGTAAAGGGGCAACTTCTTTGTGCTTGACGAAGAAAGGCTGTGTGCTGACGAAACGCCTACCATAATTTAATAGATTTTAAAGTGCTTTAAAGAAGTTTAGTCAGTTATTGATTACGTAAAATTAACCTTAAATAAAATTAATATATATATATATATATATAGTTACGAATTTGGTAAATAGTTAGTGTTTGTACTGTAAAATAACGTAAATAATCTTATTAAGCTCCATTCCTTTACTAATATTAGTTTTTGTTACATTGTCTCTGTTATCAAGCAAACTTGTCTATTATTTTTCAGTGTATGTCTACGGCAGATTGGCGAAATATTAAAGATATCGCCAAGTTGGCGTCACTTTTGGCGACTAATTTTGGTCGCCAAATTTGGCGACAAACAGTTTTCTTGTTTTCGCCATAATATCCCACTTCTGACACCAAAAATTGTTGCGTATATAGGGTTCTTTTGATCTTATGGTTAAACAACTTCAAACTCTTTTCTCTTAGAAAAGTAGAAAATAATTTATTTACAGATCTTCAGAACAACAGAGTCTTCGAAACTCACAAATATTACTAGATATTCAAAAATAACTGTTCAAATCTATCGTACAGTACAGACATAGGTCCCAGAGACTCTTTATACAATGTCTCAACGCTAAATAACATTCAAAACAATGTAGAGAAAACTCAAGCAAACTTGCTTACAATCGCAGCTCACTCAATGACTGACTGATGAATAATAACAACGACAGCTCGTATTGCTCTCCTTATATAGGCTCGCAGCATGCGCTGGAAATTTCTACAACCTTCTCGAAAAATCCACAAAGCCACGGAACAACATGCAATGTATCAGTATATCTATAGGGGGGTTACCATAGAGAGGGAAAGGTTACCATCGCCAACAATCGCCAAATTTGGCGACCAAAATTAGTCGCCAAAAGTGACGCCAACTTGGCGATATCTTTAATATTTCGCCAATCTGCCGTAGACATACACTAAAAAATAATAGACAAGTTTGCTTGATAACAGAGACAATGTAACAAAAACTAATATTAGTAAAAGAATGGAGCTTAATAAGATTATTTAAATTATTTTACAGTACAAACACTAATTATTTACCAAATTCGTAACTATATATATATATATATATTAGCGCAAGTAATTATGAATGTATGAACAATTTGATATTTGATAATATGGTATCTTTTCATTTTGAATAAAATATTCATTATGATTTTTTTTTCCTATTTATAGTATTTTTTATGTATTTTTAATGTATAGCAAAGGCAGCTAAAAATATTTTAGCAATATTGTAGGTACTATGCGCTAAGGTAATTGCTGCGATACGCATAACCTTAGCGTATTGTCATCACGATTTCTACTATGTAGTCATACATATAGTGTGATTTAAGGTACCATTTAAGGATAATATTCGTTGTTTAATGCTGTAATAATTAATTTAAACGTTAAATTTAATTTTAATTATTTTTTTCCTCCCTATTAAATATGGTATAAGTTATTAAATTCAGTGGTTCATTTATTGTAATACAAATAATGGTTATATACATATATATATCTGTGTGTGTGTGTAAGTGTGTTGTGCGTGAGAGAGAGAGAGATAAAGTAACACATTGGAGGTAAAAAGGCAGCTGTTTAAAACTGTCTGTACAGGTCTTCTGTATACTGCAGCATTAAGCGTACGCCAAATGTTTATGTCTGTAAGATAATCGATGAACACTATAAAGTAATCAAATTAGGAATTTCAAAGCTTTAATACATAAACATGATGAGCTCGTCGAGAGAAATTCCCAAGCTACCAAATAGTAAAATGATTGTTTTATCATTTTCAGAAGTCAGTCGATATTTTTAAATATTCTTTACGTAATGTTACCGAAAAGAAAGATGTTTTTCAGATACCATAGATATTATTAGATATCAAAAAATATTTGATTCAACATGGCCCTCTTAGTGGTTACCGGACACCTCAAAATAAAACTTCAAATAAAAATCCAAAGTATCAAAATGCCAAAAATCATTCTTTAGCCGTCGTCATCTTCTCGTCTTGAATCTGGTTGTGCGTATGTATTGAAACATTTCGGGTCCTTTTTTAGGTGCGTTCGTAAATAGGCAAATACGTAGCACCTATTGTTCTCGCTCAGTCCGTCCGTCTGTCCGTCTGTCTGTCCGTCCGTCTGTCTGTACGCATATAACAACGCAAAAACTACATAACCGAATCGTTTGAAATTTATAATACATAATTATAACATAATTTTGTCGAGTCATTTCAAATTTTATGAAAATCAGATGCATAGATCAATTACAGGGACAATCAAAAGGATTCCATTACGCTACGGTTAATGGGGAAAAAAGTTTCAAATGCATTTTAATCGTTTGAAATTTAAAGCATATAATTATTGCGTAATTTTATCGAATCATTACAAATGTTATGACAATCGGATATACAGATCAATTACAGGTACAATCAAAAGGATTCCGTTACATTACGGTCAATGGCGAAAAAAGTTTCAAATGTATTTTAATCGTATGAAATTCAAAACATATAATTATTACGTAATTTTGTCGAGTCATTTCAAATGTTATGAAAGTCGGATACATAGATCATTTACAGGGTCAATCAAAAGTATTCCATTACATTACGGTCAATGGGAAAAATTTTCAAATGCATTTTAATGATGTTGCACTCATTCGAACATAATAGAATTGGCATGAATCTATGAAGTACATACTAAAATATGCATTCTGTACAATCTGTGGTGCACAGAATTTTTATTATTAAATTAGAAGGCCACCACAAAAGCATTCCACTACATAATGCTATATGGGGCAACATTGTTGGGGGCATGTTTTAATTATATTCAACTATTTTACATTTTATGAATAAGATATACGTTACTGAGGTGCAATAAAAATTACTTCCTGCATATTTACAGAAACACAAGGATTTCGACTATTATACTGTATCCGAAGTAGGCTCTACTATATCACCAAGATCTGAATATTTTTAAAACTTCGTTATCGTACGAACACACCTCATTTGCAAGGCTTCAAGTGCAATTTTGAACTTGTTTTTATTTCGCAGAAAAAAATTCTTTTACGTTAATAACTGTAACACTAGCTATCCAGATAGATTAATTAGTGTTTAACGAATATTTTTATTGTCTGAAAGCTATCAAATGTTGTTGTTTTGCGTACTAATCAATATATATTCATATTCATATCTATATAGTGACATATTCGTATGACAATAGTTCTGAAGAATAATTTGTAAAGATGTTTAGAGAATATTGCATTACAATATAATTTAATTTATTGTATAGCTTTCTAATACTCTTTTTAGGTGCGCTCGTAATTATGTAAATATGTAGCACATATAGTTGTCGTTCAGTCCGTCCGTCTGTCTGTCCGCATATATCAACGCAAAAACTACACAACCGAATCTTTTGAAATTTAAAATATATAATTATTACATAATTTTGTCGAGTCATTTCAAATTTTATGAGAATCGGATAGATAGATCAATTACAGGGACGATCAAAAATATTCCGTTACATTATGATCAATGGGGAAAAATGTTTCAAATGCATTTTAATCTTTTGAAATTTAAAATACATACTTATTATATAATTTTGTCAAGTCATTTCAAATTTTTTGAAAATAGGATGCATAGATGAAATACAGGGACAATCAAAAGTACTCCGTTACCTTACAGTCAATGGAAAAAAAAGTTTCAAATGCATTTTAAGTGTATTACACTCATTCGAACATAATAATATTGATATGCATCACAAAGTACATATTATAATATATAATTTTCATAATCTGTGATGCAAAGAACATTTGTTATTGATTTACAAGGCCACACAAAAGTATTCCATTACATAATGAGTATAGGGAGGACATTGTTTGGTGTGCATTTTAATTGTAATTAAATATTTACAATTTTATGAGATTGATATTTGAGAGTGGTATTTTAACAAATGCATTATCGTACGAACGCACCTCATTTGCAGCGCTTCATGTGCAATTTCCAACTTGTTTTATTTTACAACATGTGATTCTTTCGGGACAGTAATATTTATTTTAAATTTAAGTGATATAAGTGAGTGATATAAGTGTTTAAAATAAAAGAGTTGCAAACGTGAAAAGAGAATTAAGAAAATAATCGTTATTATTATTCTTAATAGAATAAATATTAATCGTAATTATTATTATACCTGCACATAAATGAAGTAGTGTAGTAATGTATTGAGTATGCAATAGCATAGTAATGCATTAGTAACATTACTACATATAAATAGTAGCAGAAGTTTTTCTTAAAACAAAATAAAACTCTATTAGTACACATGCACCATTAATAGTACACGAGACCCGAAAGAATTGCGTTACTCTTGCGCAAAGGGCCAATCAAGTCATCTGACTTCCCTTCTTCGAACTTAAATGCTTTAAGGAGTCTTAAACTCTTTCCTAATTTACCCGAATGTTGTACGTGATTTAGCTAATAATGATTCGCCTATACTACGTACGGGCATCCAAAGTTTAGCATATCATAAAGCCAAAACACACAAACACACACACACACACACACATATATGTATATTGAATAACAAAAACAAAATTTTCTGGCTAAGTTTTTAATTACTAGCATGAAACGTTTCGAAATATTCCATATTTAGAAAAATATATGCATTTGAAATATATTTTATTTAAGAATAATAAAATAAGTGAATTAAAAATAATAATGATGATAATAATAATAACAACAACAGCAACAACAACAACAACAACAACAATAATAATAATGATAATAATCAAAATAATAATAATCAAAAATTGCACAATAAGTGATACTGACTGTTAATAAAATATCGCTGGATCTATCGGCATACAAAAGTTTATTTTTTTTTAATTTGTAATTGAGAGATAAATTCCTACAACAAAAAGAAATAAATTCCTACAATATTTTTATTTAGTATTATTACCAAAAAAAAAAGTATTTCAATGTAGAATAAAAGAAATGATGTTTAATAGATATATGGATTTACAATTAACATATCCATTTTCATGATATACATAAAATGGATATAACAAAAATGCAAGCATGAAATTATGACAGCTTGTTACAAGGGGGTAAGAGGGGATAAGAAGAAGCATGATATACTACACTTTGATTCAAAAAACATCAAAATCAAGTAAAAAATATGAAAATTTTATTTATGAAGTAAAAGTAATCTTTTACATCAAATTTATTAAATTCCATTTCAATTTTCAAAATAATAAATTTTACATTTTTTTCACATTAATATTTAGCTGCTATTGTATGTTGATTATGTTTTTTGTTGTAAACCTTGATCTTATATCATACCAAATAAGAGCGCGAATCATTTTTATTGTTTGATCTCAAATGTCATTTAAACGCATAGTTAAATTAAAAAAAAAAAAAAAAAAAAAAAAAAAAAAAAAAAAAAAAAAAAAATTGAAATATGATCTATGACAAGAGGGTTTGACGGTTATGATGAAGTGGGACACTTTGTGACACAGGAAGGAGGGGGTCAAAATATTGAAAAAATGGAAGACATCCTTTATAGACATCCCCTTACACACCATATACTCAGAGATGCCCACTTTTCCTAATTTTCTTTTCCCGTGTTCCCTATATTTGCTAATTTGTGCTTTTCCTACTATAAACGAAGAAAAATATTTATTGTTTTACCGTTCTTTTATATAAAGATGAACAATTTATGAACAAAACTATTTATTTTAAGGTAAACATCATATCTGATGAACTAACTTAATGTGTATATCTTATATATATTATTGAGCAGGAGTTAAAATGTATAGCCGAAATAAAGGTTCGGCGTACAATACATATTTTGCACTATTTATGGTAGTTTAGAGATAAATAGCTTAAATAACAAACTTTTTGCTTTAAATACAGTAAACACTAAAAAAAATTATTACTAAATATATACCTATTTTAATAATAAAATTGAAATGAATTATAAATTATACATTTAAATTACCTGAATGTGTTTCGTTCCTTTGCAATGGAAATCTTACATTCTCTTTAATATTGAACAAACTATTTTATATTTATCTTCCATCTGCTCATAATATGCATTATTAATTTCTTCGACAATTATACACTAAAATTATCTTAGGGTGTTTCTTTTCTTTGCAATGTAAATTTTACTTTTTTTTCTAAATTTTGAACAAGATATTTTAAATTTATTTTCCATATGCTAATAATATATTTTTTAATACACTAAAAAATGCATTAGACATACTGTCTTGAGAAATATATTTTTTAGTATTTTTTTAATATTCTTAACACTGAACGACTCGTTGAGCGATAAACAATATTAATTTATTTGACAGTTATGCATTTAAATTACCTGAGATGTTTTATTTCTTCACAATCGAAATCTTATCTTTCTTTTTAAATTTGAATAAACTATTTTAAATTTATATTCTATATTCTCATATTATTCTTCTATATTGTTTTTATTTAAGCACAATAAAAAATGTATCAGACATATTGTCAAGAAAATATTCTTAACATTGAATGGCTGATTCAACGATAAAAATAATATTTTTTATATATATTTAAATTACCTGAGGGTGTTTCATTTCTTAAATATTGAAATTTTACCCTTCTTTTTAATTTTGAACAAAATACTATTAATAAAAAAAATCTATATGCTCATAACAATCTTTTTTAGTTGCTCTTCATGCACAATATAAAAAATCATATACATTATCTAGAGAAATATATTTCTTAAATAGTTATAACAAAATATTCCAAACATTAAATGGCTCATTCCGCGATAAGTGTTAGAATACTGTAATACAATTATATGTATGACAATTATGCTAACCCTATTTCCTTCGAAGATATGGCATTCCTTTAAGCATTTTAAATTGATAAGTTGTTTCCAATGAGTGCTACCCTATCACATTGATGTTACTTCAAACATAAATGTAAATTGTAAATTCTAATTCAACATAATTAAAATTCCGTTAAATATTATAATAATGAAACAATTCAACTAAAGATTACCCATGTGTTAGCAGTTTCTAAATTTGTTTAACTACAACTATTTGTCCATACGGAAAATATCCAATATTAGCTCATAATATTAATCAAAGCCGGTAAAGAAACTTTTAAAAGAAAATGTAATTTTTTGAATAAAATAAAATAAAATAGAAAAAGAGAAAAAACCGTTATTTTATTGTGGGATTAAATGAGGGAAATTTTTCAAATAGAAAATGCTGGAAATTCACTGCAACATTCCTTGACCACTGAACAACATTATTGGACATTATTCGCTTTTACATGTAGCATAAAATTAAATATAATAAATTATGTCTGATATAATCTTATTGTAAAAAATAAATACATAAATAAGAAATTACACCTTATAGGATAGTTTGATAACGATTTATTTAAAAACTAATAATAATAAGAAGAAAACTACCTTCAATTACAAAAAAGACGTTTTCCGATTCATGCATAAATTAGCCTTCTTATTCAAAATTACTTTGAAGTGATTAAATATATTAACTACACAAATTATGTATACTTTAAATGTAAATAATTGCTTAAACTACATGAACAGTTGATCCATTTGACGGAAATATTCATTTAAATTGCAAATTATGGACATTTTAGAATCTAAAATCATTTCTACGCATAAAATCAGATGAAATCGCTTTCAATTCGGATGATTATTCGGAAGTAAGTGTATTTAATATCTATAAAAATACAAAATATTTTTTTATACTTTGGAGAAAAATAAGAAATAATAATAACAGGAAAAATATGATATAAAACTAATTAAGTTTAATACTAAAAAAGCACAGTATATGTGTATAATTAAGAATTCTTTAAATTAAAATATCTTAATTATAATTATTTGTTTTCATAATTGAAAAATACCAGTTATTGTCCCTAAAGAATAAATTTATGAGCTGAAATCCTCTGAAAATATCTGTTTAACTTTATTTAAAATTACAAACAGTTAATTAAAGACATGAAATTCATTCACTTTTTTATATTGTTTATTCAAACTATTTTAACAGGTACGGTTAGACGACTTGAATAAACGCAAATGAAGTGAAGTAATATAAACATGTTGTATTTTTGTTCCAAAAATATAGTAAAATACAGTGACAAGTGTTCATCTCTGTGCAATTGATAAGTATGGTGTTATAATTTCTTGTATTGGTAAAAGAATCGAGAAAGACAAGTGGAATGATATTTAAAAACCTAAAAGAAGGAATGTATTTTAAAAACATGTTATATTTTTATTTCAACAATGTAAAATATGTAGTAATAAGCGTTCATCTGTTTGCAAATTCATAAGTATGATGTTATATTTCGTTTAATCAGTCAAAGAATCGAGACAGACAAGTAAAATGGCATAAAAATGACATTTAAAAGTATAAATGAAGGAATGTATTTTAAAAATACATTATAATTTAAAAATACAATTAATATGTTATGAAATATGCTATAACTTTATTTCAACACTGTAAAAATTACAGTTACAAGTGTTAATTGTGTGTGTACATTGATATATTTGATGTTATATTTCGTTTAATCAATTAAAGAATAGGGACAGACGAATGAAATGACATTAAAAATATAAAAAAAAAGGAATGCATTTTACAAATTTCTTATATTTTTATTTGAACAATGTAAAAATTATAGTAAAAAGTGTTCATATGTTTGTCAATTGATAAATATGATGTTATATTTTGTTTAATGAGTTAAAGATTCCGGATAGACAAGTAAAGTGACATTTAAAATGACATTTATAACTATAATAAAAGTATTGTATTTACGGTTATTATTCAGAAAATAATGTAATACTTGGCTATTTGACTATAACTTACATTTTTATTTGTTTATTTATTTATTTTTATTGACATTCAATTGAAATACGGTATTGATAACAATAAATAAATAAACAAATAATTTATATGTCATAGAAATATGTTATGAATTAATATTTCATTTTACGGTAATAAGTCCTTGCCAGTATAAAAACTAGTCGTTGGGGGTCACCGTAATACTTACCCATCATGAATATGCATAATATAATATAGGAAAATAAAACATGTGAAAACTATTTATACAATGCTTCGCAATTCCAAAATAAAATTTAAACGTATATTTTAATATTGTTAATATACAAAGTAATGTTCTATTTATGAATTGCTTATGAACTCATTTCGACAAATTATATAAAATGCGAAAAACTACTCAAGTAATACCAAATTGCGTAAAATAAACATCCTTATGACGCCAAAAATAATAATCCTATTAACTAAAAGTTTACTGCGTCGGATTAAGCATCCCATTTCCAATTTAAATATATCTCTGAATTTAAATTTAAATGAAATACAGGGTCGCGAAAAATCGAGAATGTGGAAAACAGGATTACAAATATCTCGGCTACTAATAATCCGATCGACTTTGTTATTTATGCAAAATCTGTGTTATTTTATTGCCTTTTAAGTCCATTCCTTAAAATACAAAATTTCAAAAAAAAATTATATCTTTCATCAGAACGAATTTTTCAAGAGTCCGAAAAAAATAGTTCTGGATAATAGAGGTTACTGATATTAAATAGGCTTCGTCCCATTCTTACATACTAAGTACATACAAAATTCCAACTCTCTATTTCAATTTCTTCATAAGATAGAGCGTTTACAGACAGACAGGCAGACAGACAGACGGGCGGACGGCATTTTTTTTTTATAAAAATATGTTTTTCGGAATTTTCACTAACTGAAACGTGTAAATCCGTCAAAAAAATTTTTTGATTTTCAAAACGATTGCAAGATTTACCCTATATTACGTATGATGGGTAAGTAATATTTTTAATTCTAAATAAAATTAACCTAAAAGACGAAACTTGCATATTGAAGTTCACACGAAAAATTCGCAAATTTCTTTAAATTCATTTTCTTTGTCAATTGATAAGTACGATGTTATATTTCATTTAATCAGTTAAAGAATCGATACAGACTAATGAAATGACATTGCAAATGACATTTAAAGATATCAAAGAAGAAATGTACATATGCTTATTATTCAGAAAATAATAATCACTAATCTATTTGAATATAACTTGCATTTTTTTTTTAATTAACATTCAATTAAAATACGGTATTGATAGTACTTAATGATTAAGTTGTATGTCATAGAAATATGTCATGAAGTATTTTTTCATTTTATTATAGTTAGTCATTACAATCATAAATATATTTTTAAATCTGAATAAAAATTAACATAAATAAATAAACTTGTATTGCAAAGTTTACACGAATATCTCGCAAATTTCTTTTAATTTATCTTGTTTGACAATGGATAACTATGTTGTTATATTTCGTTTAATGATATAAAGAATTGAGACAGACAAGGGAAGTGACACTGAATGTATATGACATTTAAAAATATAAAAGAAGAAATTTAGTTATGATCATTATTCATAAAATAATGTGTCACGAGGCTATTTCAGAATAGCTTTTTTTTCTTAATTGAAGTTTAATTGAAATACGATATTGATAACAATAAATACATAAATAATTAAGTTGTATGTCATAGAAACATATTATGAATTATTATTTTATTTTATTCAAGTAAGTCCTTAAAATAATAAATATATTTTTAATTCTAAATAAAATTAATATAATAAAAGACACTTGTGCCGCAAAGTTCACACGAAAAGTTTGCAACATTCTTTAAATTCATTTTTGTAGTTGAAGATAAAAAATATGTGATTTTTTAATACATATTATTAAAAGATATAAATATATAGATTAAAAAAAATGCATCTTAAAAAAACATTTCTACTCAGATAATTCATTTTTACCCAAAATGCTTTAATTATAGACATCGCGCATTTATTTCGTGATATTTATGGTATTATTCTGTTGTATTTTATACATTTAAACTGTTTTATACATTTATACTGTTTTAATAAAATCTGAAAAATCAAAACATTTCAATAAATCATTTTTAAGGTATCATCATATTTAAAATTTGAAAAAAAATGCATATATTATTGAATAGAAATTAGAATTGGTTATAAATGTAAACAGTTTTTTTTAAATATATATATAGTTTTTTACGATAATAATTTTAAATTATAGACGGACACATTATTGATGTACTACAAAAGTACCAATATCGAAAAACTTCCGTCAAACGCATTCCCAAAATACTTATATAGTATATCTATTAGAATATCATGAAAATTAAGATATATAAATAAATAAAAAATACAGATAAATAAATAAAAATATATAAATAATATAAATAAATAAATAAATTTATATAAATACTTTTTTTTTCTTTTACAATTATGTGATTAGTAATACATAAATGTGTTTTATTAAAAAATGGTTAACTTTATTGCAAAACGAATTCAGGATTATTCATAATAAAATTTCAAAAATGTATCTGAAATTTCCTTACCTGTCAGAGGAACATATATGTTAAGATACAGGCAGTCCTCACTTTGATTTAGAAGGTAGGGAATAAGTCTCTTTAGATACTGATACCTTCCAAACGGCATTTTATTAAGCGCTTCTGTTTCATTCGATATATCAGGCAATTTTTGTGGACAGACTGGACTCAAAGTATCAGCCACTTTTACATCCTTCCAGTGCGGAGAAGTTACAGGAGGCATAAATCTCAGCGGTCCTTTAGGCGCCCCGGCATAAGGTACCCCTAAAAATACCTCCGATGGTTGTAGAAGACGGTTTGAAAGAGTACTAATAAATCCTCTAAGTGGTCCATATCTTGTGCGAACAACTCTGGAACTCAGTGTTTTTGTTTCAGTGTCTATGTGACGACTTATAGTAAAATGGCATAATAGTGTTAAAATTGTTGCGCAATAAAGTATGTTTGACTTTGAAGAGATCATGATATCTGGTTATAAACAGTTATTTTTTTAAGTACAATTTGTGCAGACACTACGCTTATAAATGTGCTTAAAACCTCCCCCTTTTCTTTGATTTGAAATAAATATTTTACTTTTAAAAACTGCTCACATTTTTTACAAATTAACCATATGGCTCATCTTTAATCAAATTTTTAAACTATTGATTATTCCATCATGTTTTTCTTATTATTAAACTAAATATTAGCTGTAACATTTAGACTGATTAAATTATTATCAATTGTTTAATATTATAAAATAAAGCAATAAATGCATGATGCTTTTGGTTAAATGATTTTCTCAAATAAAATTTTGTGCTGATTGTAATCTACAACAATTATTCATAATGAAATGTGCAACTATAACAAAAGTTCGAAACTTCACGATTTCGACAAAGTTTGAATAAGTCACAAAATTCTATTATTTCTTCTTATGAAATGTCAAACGTTATTAACCACGAAATGACAAATTTTGAAGATTTGGAGAAAATTCTCACGCAGCCTTTCCAAATCCTGTCACACTCCAAATTCCGTCATAATATAGCGCATGCACGCTTTACTCCCAATTATAGAATTCAAGAGACGCAAAACTGGAGCAGCGTGTAGATTCTTACAAGGGATTCAACTGACACTGGAGGATAGATCAGAGTGAATAAGAATTTAGGCGCCATCACGCATGTGCCGACTGCCGGATGGGATTTTTCCACTCCTTACGGGTAAAAGGTAGGGGAAAAAGGGATTGATGCCAATAGGCTAAAATGTTTCTTTATACTTCGCAGCCTTTTAAGACATGCTTAGGAGATAGAGTAAAAATATTTTTCTCCTCCATCTGTATTTGTTTTTATCAGTTGAAGCGTAAGAAATAAAATGTTCCACTTCACTTTAATCTCCATAGCAATTAAAGTGAAGTTTCTAGAGCAAGCATATTTCAAATATACATTAAGTAACTTCTTTTAAGAGAGGAATTAAGTATTCTGAATACATTTTGATGATATCACTTCATTTTAAAATGGATGCTTTTATGTTTTATTTCTGGAATATGAGTTTTAATTTCATAATATATCTCAGAAAGATTGATCTAAGAAGTTTATTTTTCAAAAGAATTAAGTTGCATTAAGATTATGAGTTGCAAATCCATAATATTGGTGAAGGAACGTTTAAGTATACAAAATATTTACTTTATATTTTTATTTTTATTTATTATTTTTATTATTTTGCAAAAAGCTTATAACCAAATTTTTTACTTACTTAATTTTCTTTTGAAAAATAATACAAAATCTGAAATAGGAAATGAGAAATTTTTTGAAAATTCTTTGTAAATTTTGTAAGTTCTAAGAGAGTAATAATTATTCATAATAAAATTTGATGATATGAATTCATTTTAAAATGGCTGTTTTTATGTTTAAATTCAAAGACGCGAGTTGTTAATCCATAATAAATTGCAGAAATATTGATAAATAAATAATTATGTTTTTCCAAAAAAAAAAAAAAAAATATTGATTTTTAAGCAGATAATTAAACTTTTTTCTTGTTTAGTTTCATTTTGAAAACTATTATAAAAACAGAAAGAGAAAATGAGATTTTTTTTTTCTTGTTTTAAGGGAATATGTATCAAGAATAAATTTTGATGACATCAATTGATTTAAATATATATAAATGTATGTATTTCATCGACTTAAATTTATGTTTTGCAATGAATCGGGTATTTTAGAAATCACTTTTAATACTTTCCTGATTTCTAATCAGAAATTAATCATGATTGATGTGTCTACTTGGTAATAGCCTTGAAAATGAGCCAAATACCACAATTGCTAACTCCTCTTGTCTTGTTTAAGTTTGTTATTTATTGGGTTATTATGCATTCATTGAACATGTTAAATAGTAGTATTGTATAATGGTTATATATATATATATATATATATATATATAAAGTTTTATTTCAAGAACATGAGCTGTACTTCCATAATTTATTTCAGAGCTATTGATCGATTAACTAGTTAGCTTTTTCAAAAGAGTTATTTTATTTTAAGAGTATGAATTGTTAATCCATAATGTATTTTAGAAATATTGCTGTTTTTTTTTTAGCCTCCGGGGCTATTTCTTTCAGACAAGCTAAAAATGTCGTGTCATCAGCCCTAAATTTTCTAGTCAACCGATTTTGATAATTATTTTTTTAAATGAAAGCTATTTATTTGTAGTTGTGCCCATTTTAATTATTTTTTAATTTATTTCCATTTTTATATTTTATTTTTAATTTTAAAAGCTTTTTCATGACATTTCTTCAAAATGGTGGCAACACAGTTTAGCTTTTCTCTCGATAATAAAAATTTATTTTCTAAAATGATTGCGTATAATTATGCACTAATTGAGTTAAAAAAAATATATTTACTGAGAAATAATATTAATAATGTAAATAGAATGACAGAAAATAATATATGATAAAAATTAATGTCTAAATCAAAATAAGAGAAATTTCAAATGAGGAAAATTATGTCATTCAGCAACCAGATAAATGGGAATTACAATATTATTATGGATGCCTTTTTCATAAACAGTAACTTTTAAAGAACATTTGAAGAGAAAAAGACGTCACTATTTAAAACATCGTATTTTTACTCATAACGATATTAGGTACTACTCTGTTATCCCGTCGACCAATTTCGCCAAATTAATAGCCAAATTATACATATTGACATAATTTTTATTTTAAATAACGAAAAAATAAATAATCAGTAGAATATTAATAAAATATTTATAAAAAGTCGAAATAAAAATCACTTAATGACATTTTAAACACATGAATTGTATTTAATGTCATTGAATGTGACATTCACGATCATCCATTATTGGCATTTAATTTTATAGTTTGGCGATAATTTTTTGTCGATGGGATAACCTAGTAGTACCCGATATTACTTTTTTTTTTAAATAAAGCTATTTTTCTGTGAGTGCATATAAAATAAAATTTCTGGATTTCGCCGGCACTCATATTACAATTTTAACTGTATTTGTGCGAATATTTGCATGCAAAATTGTAACTGGCAAATTTGACATTTACTTTGTAAATATATTTATTATATATTGATTCAATAATGTAATTACTTTTGCTTTTTTAAAAAACCAAATCGATCGGGTCTTTTAAACATTTCATTCGTCGAATTCGATGGGATTCCATTCGTTTTATTGTTAAATTGCATTTCCTTTTACTCAGAGTCTATAAAAAAGCGTTTAAACTAAAGAAAAAATCCGTTTTTGATGAATCTATTCAATGAAGAAGTAGCACGTCAAATTGTATCTCTTTATTATTCCGCAATTCCAATGTTTCAGAGAGAAATTGCTATTCAATTGGGTATTTCACGCCGTTCTGTTTGCTATTATATTGATAAACACAAGAAAAATGAAGTTAGTTCATTGCAATCTAAACGGGGTCGCCCTTCTAAAAAACTTCTATCGATTTTTTTTTTCTAATCGGAGGCGAAACTGAATTCTGCAATGGTAGAATCTACATTAGGGTGGAGCGAAAAAAATTATTTTTTAAAAATCAAAAACGGGTAGGTGCCAAAAGTTGCCTTTATACTAGTTTTTTAATTTTCCAAAGGAATTACTTATTTTTTTTTAAGCTGATAATTAATTTTTTTTCTTGTTTACATTCGTTTTGAAAAATAATATAAAATCAGAAAAAAAGAAAATGAGATGTTTTTTGTAAGTTCTTTTGGTATTTTTTTAAAAAAAAGTGTAATTAGTTTTCAGAATAGATTTTGATGATATCACTTAATTTTAAAATGGACGTTTTTATGTTTTATTTTTAAGATACGAGTTGTTAATATATAATATACTGCAGAAATACTGATCAAATAACTAATTATATTTTTCTTAGGCAATTTTTTATTATTTATTTATTTATTATTTTTTAAGCACATAATTAATTTTTTTGCTTAGTTTCATTTTAAAAACTATTATAAAATCAGAATGAGAAAAGGAGATTTTTTTTCTTCTTTTAGGGTAATAAGTATCAAGAATAAGTTTTGATTATGTAACTTGATTTATAACGGAGGATTTCCTGTTTTATTTCAAGAACATGAGTTACAATTCCATAATATATTTCAGAAATATTAATCTAAGAACTAGTTAACTTTTTCAAAAGAATTATTTTATTTCAAGAATGTGCGTTGTAAATCCATGGTATAATTTAGAAATGTTGATGAGAAACGCTTAAATTTTACAAAGGAATTAATTATTTTTTAAATAAGAGAGATCTGAGAACTAAACATTTCCCTTGTTTATTTTACTTTTGAAAAATAACTTAAAATCAGAAAAAAATGAGACTGTTTTTCGTAAATTGTTTAAGTATTTTTTACAAAAAGATTAATTAGTATTTAGAAAAAAAATATGGTATCAGTTTACTTTAAAATAAACGTTTTTATGTTTTACGTCGAAGACGCGAGGAGTTAATCCATAATATATTGCGGAAATATTGATCAAATAAGTAGTTATATTTTTCCAAAGAATTATTTATTTATTTATTTAATTATTAAGCTGATAACCAAAACTTTTTCTTGTTTAGTTTCCTTTCGAAATATAAAGTAAAACCAGAAAACGGACATTTATAATTCCTTCTAATATTTTTTTAAAGAGAGTAATTAGTATTTAGAATAATTTTTTATGACACCAGTTTACTTTAAAATACACATTTTCCTGTTTAATTTCGAAGTCACTAGTTGTTATTCCGTAATATACTGCAGAAATATTAATCAAATAAAAAGCTATTTTTTCCAAAGAATTTTTTGTTCATTTATATATTTTTACTATTTTTTAAGCAGACAATTAAACTTCTTTCTAGTTCATTATCCTTTTGAAAACTATTATAAAATCAGAAATGGAAAAGGAGATACTATTTTGTTTTAGGTAAATAAGTAACCACAATAAATTTTTATGATATTAATTCATCTAAAAATGGAAGGTTTTATGTTTTATTTCAAGACTATGAGACGTAAACCCATAATAAACTTCAGAAATATTGATAGCAGATATATAAATTTTTTCATGTTTAATTTGATTTTGAAAAAATAATACAAATTTAGAAAGAGAAAAGAAGATGTTCTTTGTCTAACAGGAGTAAGTATTCAGAATGAATTTTGTTGATATAAATTCATTTTAAAATGGAGAATTTTACGTTTTATTTCAAAAATATGAGTTGTAAACCCACAATACATATTAGAAATATAGATAAAAGAACTAGTTAGATTTTTCAAAATAATTATCTTATTTAAAAAAAAATTCTGTTTTCTTGTTCGGTTTCGTTTTGAAAAATGCTATAAAATCAGTAAGAGAAAAGGATACTTTTTAGGTGCGTTCGTAATTATGTAAATACGTAGCACCTATAGTTGGCGTTCTGTCCGTCCGTCCGCATATAATAATGAAAAAAGTATCCAACCTAATCGTTTGAAATTTAAAATATAGAATTATTACATAATTTTGTCGAGTCATTTCAAATTTTATGAAAATCTGATGCATAGATCAATTACAGGGAGAATCAAAAGCATTCCATTACATTACGATCAATGGGGAAAAAAGTTTCAAATACATTTTAGACGTTTGGAATTTAAAATACATAATTTTGTCGTGTTTTTTCAAATTTTATCAAATTCGGATGCATAGTTCAATTACAGAGACAATCCAAAGTATTTCGTTACATTACGGTCAATGATGAAAAATGTTTCAAATGCATTTTAATGGTATTACACTCATTCAAACATAATAAAATAGATATGCATCTATAAAGTACATATTATAATATACATTTTGTATAATCTGTGGTGCAAAGAACATTAATTATTGATTTACAAGGCCGTACAAAAGTATTCCATTACATACTGGTATAGGGAGAACATTGTTTGGTACACATTTTAATTCTAATTAACTATTTACATTTTTATGAAATTGATATATGAGAGTGATATTTTTAAAACTTCGTTATCGTACGAAAGTACCTCATTTACTACGCTTCACGTGAAATTTCCAACTTGTTTGTTTTAGAGGAAGTAGGTTATAGAATAAAGTTTGATGATATTATGAATTAGTTTTAAAATTTACTTTTTACGTTTTATTTCAAAAATCTGATTTGTAAATCCATAATGTGATTCAGAAATAGTGAAAAAATAGCAGGTTATATGTTTGAAAAGAATTACTTTTTATTTAATAAACGCAATATAAATAAAGCTTTTTTCTTCTTTAGTTTCCTTTTGAAAAGTAATATTAAATCAGAAAAATAAAACGATGATTATTTCTTTTCTTTTATTTAAATTAATATTCAGAATAAATTTTTAAGGTATAATTTTTTTTTTAAATGAGAGTGCTTATGTTTTACTTCAAGAATATAAGTTGTAAATCGATAATATATTTCAGAAATATTGAAGAAAGAACTTGTTAGATTCCTCAAAAGAATTATTTTGTACAAGAAACAGAATATAACTAAAGATTTTTCTTGTATATTTTTCTTTTGAAATTTAATATTAAATCATAAAACGAAAACGAAATTTTTTTCTTTTATTTGAATTAATACTCACAATAAATATTTATGATATCAATTCTATTTTAAATGAACGTGTTTATGTTTTATTCTAAGAATATAAGTTGTAAATCCTTAATATATTTTAGAAATATTGATCAAAGAAATAATTTTCTTTTCCAAAGAACTTATTTATTTATTTTAAACAGATAAATAAACCTCTTTCTTGTTTAGTTTCTTTCTAAGAATTAATATATAATTAGAAAAAAAATAAGTTTTTCCGTAGTTGTTATATTCAGTATGATTTTATTCAGTTAAAAAGAAAATTTATCATTCAATGGATTTTTTTCTAGAATAATATAAAATCTTTAATCAGAGATATAAAACTATTTGTAAGTTATGAGAGAAGATCTAGAGAACATTTAAAATAGTTGTATAAAGTGCTTGTCTTTTTAAATTATATAAAGAAGAAAACCGAGTATTTTTAATTTGGTTTTTACTTAACATATTTCTATTGATCGAACGTATGTTTCTAGAATTACAATATCATATCAAGATCGAAAAATAGTGCGCAATCATAGATTTTTAATAATAGAAATAAGCTATAATATATTTGTCATTTAAAACGCTACTAGGAAAACTGCTTTACTTT
The DNA here is from genome assembly GCA_964019185.1 of Maratus speculifer. Lineage (NCBI taxonomy): Eukaryota > Metazoa > Arthropoda > Arachnida > Araneae > Salticidae > Maratus > Maratus speculifer. The sequence goes on from OZ025298.1 coordinate 169,477,640, forward strand.
ATAAAATATATAAAGAAAGATGACACAATTTTTATTTTGTTTATTTTACTTTTTATCTTAATATGTTGCTATTACAAAATTTATTCTTCAGATTATGTAATATAAAACTGTAGCTTATGATATTTAAAAACTTAACCTTACGAAATCTCCAAACTTTCATTTATACGAGAGATTTTTTTTATCAGCTTATCCGTAAAAAATAATTTTTTTATTTGGTATAATTTCTATTGCAAACAAGCTAGAACTCGCAAATTCATTCCAGAAAAAAAACATTTGAACTAGAATTTATGCGAGATGAATCGCGGAAATTCTGTTAACATAATTTTATCTTTACAGAAAAATATAAATGTCAACTTGAAAGAACATAAAAGAAATAAAATGATTAGTATTTTATATAGGCTTCGATTAAAATAAAGTATCTTTTAGATTTTCAAAATTTTTCAAATTAATTTCCTATAAAAGGATATTTACAAAAATATAAATATTTATATATATGACTTCGCTCACCAATAAAAAAACTGACACACCTCGCAGAAAATCATTTTGCTTTTTATTCTACTAATAGCTATGTCATAGGCTTGCTACATAAAAAGTTTCACAAGTGTAGTTATACAGTAAATAATATTTTTACGCTATATGTCCACTGAAGACCACAGAAGTACGGTGGAGTAGGTTTTAAGTGGGAAGGTAAAATTAGCCAACAATCGAAACCTCGTCCTGCGTCCTGATTTTATGCACATTTCTTACTTCTGCATGCTAACTGCTATAATTTCAAGATAAAGTAAAAAATGCAAATTTTTCTTTTGCCACTTCTATGAAATTTATTTTTCTCGAGGTGTGACACTTTTCTTGTAGTTGAACGGCATATGCTACATTAAAACCCAACATCATTTTTTAAACTCCTTCATAAAGTAATTCGGAAGGGACATTAAACTCTACGGACTTGGTTTCCTCGTTTAATCAGTCCTTCTTAAAAGACATTGCATAATTTATTACTAAATTATACTTCTATTACTATTTTATACTTTTTACATAATTTATTCTTTAAATAATGCAATATAAAACTGTAGCTTATATTATTTAAAAACTTATTCTTTCGCAAACTCTAAAATTTAATTTTCGCGCGATATTTTTTATCAGCTTATCCATGAAAAAATAATTAATTTATTCGTTATAATTTCTATTGCAAACAAACTAGAACTTTCAAGTGCATTTCAGAAAAAGAAACATTTGAACTAGAATTTATGAAAGATGAATTGTGGAAATTCTGCTAACATAATTTCACCTTTACAGTAAAATAGTAATGTCAACTTGAAAGAACATAAAAGAAATAAAATGATAAGTATTTTATAAAGACTTCGATTTATTATTCGATTTCAAAATTATTCAAATAAATTTCTTTTTTAAGCATATTTTCTATTATTTCATATATTTCTGATTATTTAAGATCTTGAAAGGTAAAAAATGCGTTTTATTTTTATGTATACCAAACAACATATCTATTGTTACATTTAATGATAATTCTTTGCATTTATCTTTTATATTTTTCTATAAATTTTCATTTAAACCTCAAAACTATTTCAAAATAATTTCCATTTTGTTGTTTGTATGCTTGTTTGCATTCTATGTTCAGGTGTTTTATTTTTAAACAAATAAAAAAAATCGGCTAAAACTATGCAGATTAAATATGTAAACGGCAAAAATATGTATTTAAATATTTTAAAAGCCTTTTGTGCAATACAAAGATATAGAATTACTTAAACTCTATTTTAGCTATATCTGCATCAATTTAAATACGAAAGTACGCTTAAATAAGATGAAGTACAGCACTATTCACTCCATAATAAAGTTTTCAAATTGTATGGGATCCATTTATTGCAAAGAGGGAAAATTTACATAATTCAGTAGCTTCAACACGTGAGTTCTGGCGCCCACTTACTCGATTGCCTTTGCTGCAACTGAACATTTCGAAAATTTCCCAGAAGAGAGAAAATCGAATCATTTTAACTTGAAAATTTTATAAATCGAGAGTGAGAAATGGAAATATTCAGTAAATGAAAAAACGGGGTTAAAATAAAGAAAATATTTAAAGATTCCTAAAGCGCTAAGAATTTATTGGGTGATAGTCATAAATAATTTTGTTACAGATATTAATAGTTATTTGAATTTAAAAGAACAATTATACCTATTTATAAAATAGCTGCGTTTATTTATTTATTGCCCTTTGTATTTTTATTTCCTAAAGCGTTTAGTTAACTTTATTATATTCATACAAAAATATAAATTTTTAGCTCACAGGCTATCATAGCCTGAGAGCTTATGTGCCCGTCCGTTCTGTATGTATGTTCGTATGTACGTAACGCGATAACTCATGATAAAAATATCCGATCCACTTGAAATTTTGTATGTAGGTATATCCTGACAAGGCGCTTCCCTGATTAGTTTTTGGAGTTCATTCGATATGTATAAGAGGGGGAACGGGGGGCTCATGCCCCCCGTTAGTTGATATAGATGGGATTTTCATGCAGAATTAAGTTTTCAAAATTTAGATTAGGATCATTCTGATGAGGCGATTCCGTGACTGTTATTAGGTGTTCATTCATTAAGTATAAATAGGGGGAACAGGGGTTCTAATGCCCCCCCCCCGTTAGTTGATATAAATGGAATTTTCATGCAGAATTAAGTTTTCAAAATTTAGATTAGGATCATTCTGATGAGGCGATTCCGTGACTGTTATTAGGTGTTCATTGAATAAGTATAAATAGGGGGAACAGGGGTTCTAATGCCCCCCCCCCGTTAGTTGATATAAATGGGATTTTCATGCAGAATTAAGTTTTCGTTCAAAATTTAGATTAGGATCATTCTGATGAGGCGATTCAGTGACTGTTATTAGTTGTTCATTGAATAAGTATAAATAGGGGGAACAGGGGTTCTAATGTCCCCCCCCCGTTAGTTGATATAAATGGGATTTTAATGCAGAATTAAGTTTTCGTTCAAAATTTAGATTAGGATCATTCTGATGAGGCGATTCCGTGACTGTTATTAGGTGTTCATTGAATAAGTATAAATAGGGGGAACAGGGGTTCTAATGCCCCCCCCCCGTTAGTTGATATAAATGGGATTTTCATGCAGAATTAAGTTTTCGTTCAAAATTTAGATTAGGATCATTCTGATGAGGCGATTCCGTGACTGTTATTAGGTGTTCATTGAATAAGTATAAATAGGGGGAACAGGGGCTCTAATGCCCCCCCCCCCCGTTAGTTGATATAAATGGGATTTTCATGCAGAATTAATTTTCGTTCAAAATTTAGATTAGGATCATTCTGATGAGGCGATTTCGTGACTGTTATTAGGTGTTCATTGAATAAGTATAAATAAGGGGAACAGGGGTTCTAATGTCCCCCCCCCCTTAATTTATATAAATGGGTTTTTCAAGCAGAATTTTCAGGTTTCGTTCAAATCTCTGAATAGTTTTGGAAGTTTAATGGTTAAGTATAAAAGAGGGGCATAACTCTTTTTAAATTATATAAATGCTAAATGGGTTTTTATTAAGAATTATCTAATTTGCTCTGAATTTTGGATATAGATTTTTTATATGATAAAGCATGTCTTTGATAGTATAGGAGGTTCAATGATTAAGTATAAAAAAAGAGAAAAGGGGAGAGCTGTTTCCCCTTCTTAATTTTTTTTTTTCGAACGGAATTAACCCTTGAAAATATAAAGCTTTAATGTGCAATTAGTATTTGTAGCCTGTGAGCTCAATGCCTTCAGTTTAACTGGGCAGTATTCTTTATTATATATATAACTTCACTCACCAATAAAAAAAGTGACACATCTCGCAGAAAATCATTTTGCTTTTTATTCTACTAATAGCTATGTCATAGGTCTGCTACATAAACAGTTTCACAAGTGTAGTTAAATTATATTTAAATGCTATAAGTGATCTATTTAAATAAAATAATATTGCAAATAATACGTTTTAATTTAATATTAATATTTTATTAAAATTATATTTTATTAATACATTATATAAATTATATTAAATATTAATATATTATTAATATTAACATTATAATATATATATATATATATATATATATATATATATATATATTAATATTTTATTTTAATAGATCACTTATAGCATTTAAAAATAATTTGATATTTTAAAGTGATGTTTTATATTATATTCAAGTGTAGTTATACAAAAAATAACATTTTTACGCTATACGTCCATTCAAGACCGCAGAAGTACGGTGGGGTATGTATTACGTGGAAAGGTAAAATTATCCAGCAATCAAAATATCGTCCTGCGTCCTGATTTTTGAAGATTTTATTCACATTTCTTACATCTGCATGCTAACTGATTTTAATTTCAAGCTAATGTAAAAAATGCAAATTTTTTCTTTTGCCACTTCTATGAGATTTATTTTTCTCGAGATGTGACACTTTTCTTGTAGTTGAACAACATATGCTACATTAAAACCCAACATCATTTTTTAACTCCTTCATAAAATAATTCGGAAGGGACATTAAACTCTACGGACTTGGTTTCCTCGTTTAATTAGTCCTTCTTAAAAGATATTATATCATTTATTCCTAAATTATACTCCTATTACTATTTTATACTTCTTACATAATTTAATCTTTAAATAATGCAATATAAAACTGTAGCTTATATTATTTAAAAACTTATTCTTTCGCAAACTCTAAAATTTAATTTATACGCGATATTTTTTATCAGCTTTTCCGTGAAAAAATAATTAATTTATTCGTTATAATTTCTATTGCAAACAAATTAGAACTTGCAAGTGCATTTCGGAAAAAAAAAATTTGAACTAGAATTTATGCGAGATGAATTACGAAAATTCTGTTAACATAATTTCATCTTTACAGAAAAATATTAATGTCAACTTTAAAGAACATAAAAGAAATAAAAGGATTAGTATTTTATAAAGGCTTCGATTTATTACTCAATTTCAAAGTTATTCAAATTAATTTCCTTTTAAAGCATATTTTATATTATTTCATATATTTCTGATTATTTAAAATCTTGAAAGGTAAAAAATGTGTTTTATTTTAATGTATACCAAACATCATATTATTGGTACATTTCGTGATAATTTTTTGCATTTATCTTTTACATTTTCCTTTAAATTTTCATTTAAACCTCAAAACTATTTCAAAATCATTCTCATTTTGTTGTTTGTATGCTTGTTTGCATTATATGCTCAGGTGTTTTATTTTTAAACAAATAAATAAAATAAACGACTAAAACTATGCAGATTAAAAATGTATTTAGATATTTTAAAAGCCTTTTGTGCAATACAAAGATATAGAATTACTTAAACTCTATTTTAGCTATATCTGCATCAATTTAAATACGAAAGCACGTTTAAATAAGATGAAGTACAGCACTATTCACTCCATAATAAAATTTTCAAATTGTATGAGATCCATTCATTGCAAAGAAGAATAATTTACATGATTCAGTAGCTTCAACACGTAAATTCTGTAGCCCACTTACTCGATTACCATTGCTCCAACTGAACATTTCGAAAATTTCCAAGAAGAGAGAAAATCGAATCATTTTGTCATGAAAATTTAATAAATGGAGAGTAAGAAACGGAAATATTGAGTAAATGAAAAAAGGGGGGGAAATGACGAAAACAGTTAAAGATTTCTAAAGCTTCGGGAATGTATAAGTGATAACCATAAATAATTTTTTTACAGATTTTAATAGTTATTTGAATTTAAAAGAACAATTATACCTATTTATAAAATAGCTGCGTTTACTTGCTTATTGCCCTTTGTATTTTTATTTCCTAAAGCGTTTAGTTAACTTTATTATATTCATACAAAAATATAAGTATTTATATATATATAACTTCGCTCACCAATAAAAAATATGTCACATCTCGCAGAAAATCATTTTACATTTTATTCTACTAATAGCTATATCATAGGCATATCTTGCTACATAAACAGTTTCACAAATATAGGTATACAGGAAATAATATTTTTACGCTACGTGTCACGCTACCATAGAAGAGAAGTGTATTACATGGGAAGGTAAAATTATCCCGCAATCAAAACATTGGGTAGTCGCGTATTAACGCCACCGCAGCAGAAGTTGCGCTAATGCGCCAATAAAAAGCAATTTTGTTCGCACAAGTTCGCAATGTTTCGCACGGAAAATGGCATCAAAAAATGAGCAAAAGCAAGCACCAAAAGCACTAAAGCACTGAAAAAGCATTAAAACACTAAAAAAGGACTAGAAAAAAGAACTAAAAAATGGCGTCAAAAATCAGCAAACAGCAAGGTAACAAGGAATTTAAAACATAACTGGGTATGCGTGCGAACAACAAGATTGCTCTTTATTAGCGCAGCTTCTGCTGCAGTGGAGTTAATATGTAAGTAATAAACCTCTTCCTGCGTGATGATTTTTGAAGGTTTTATGCATATTTCTTACTTCTGCATGCTAAGTGCTATAATTTCAAGCTAAAGTAAAATAATACAATTTTTTCTTCTGCCAATTCTATCAGATTTACTTTTCTCGAGATGTGTCACTATTCTTGCCGTTGACATGTGCTATATTAAAACACAACATCATTTTTTAGCTCCTTAATCAAGGAATTCGGAAGGGACGTTAAACTAATCAGTCCTTCTTATATTATCAAATCAACTCAAATCAACTCTTTGTTTATGTTCTCATAGATCATAGACGGATGTTCTTGGATTCGAACCCTTGCCACATTTGTCAACTCTAACGTTGGACATTTACCATTGTTTACCATCATTTATCTGTTGCATAACGCTGTGTAAATAATGGTTATTTTTAAGATAAAACTCACGAAGTTGAATCCAGCCTCATTGTATTCCCCTGCCACTAATTATCTTTTGAAAAGAAAAATTAGTTAAAAAATAAATTATAAAAAAAATAACAAAAATGTAATTTAACAAATTACAACGACTATTTGGAAAATGATATATTTTCAAAGACTAAAATTTTAAAGACTTATAAATAAATTCTATATTTAGATGAATAACAATAATAAACATACTTTTTACGATGATCATAACGAGTGATATATTACGTACGCATTAAACATTAATCTTCGTAGTCCAATGATAAAAAAAACAGTAATTTATACATATACAACTGTAACTGTGTAAAATGTCCATTGTTACTTTCTTCTATCTTTACAAGAAGAAAGTATTGTATTCATGAAAATTTTCGACTCCCGGTTTTCGACGGATTTATACGTTTTAGAAGGTCCAGAACACGTTTTCACTATTTTTAGAAAATGTCTGTCTGTGAGTCTGTCCGTCTGTCTGTCTGTCTGTCTATATATATGTGACAAACAAATTGTGGGCGCTCTATCTCAAGAACGAATGCTCGAAATTTAATAAAATTTCATATTCAGTAAGACCTTGATATGAATTAGTGCCTATTGGTTTTTGGTGAAAATTGGCCTGCAGGTGGCGCTGCTATACTACGTTTTTCATGATTTTGAAGATTCCTATAGCTCAAGAACTAATGCAGAGAATTTCACCAAACTTCAGATTTTGTGACCTTTTAATATACATAGACGCTGATTAAGTTTTGGTGTAAATTGGCCAACAGGTGGCGCTGCTATGCCACTTTTTCATGATTTTTGTGATAGCTATATCTGAAGAACTAATGCACAGAATTTCACCAAACTGCAGATACCACGATACCTTGAGATACATAGCCGCTGACAAGGTTTTGGTGTGAACTGCCCTATAGGTGGCTCTGCTATGCTACATTTTGCACGATTTTTGCGATAGCTATAGCTCAAGAACTAATGCAGAGAACTTCATCAAATTTTAGATTCTGTTACACTAGAATATATAACATAATTAGACGCTGATTACATTTTGGTATTTACCTTGCAACAAGTGGTGCAGCTATGCTGCATTTTGCATGATTTTTCCGATAGCTATATCTCAACAACCAACGCACAGAATTTCATCAAACTTCAGATTTTGCTACAAAATGACATATAACATAGTTACACGATGATTACGTTTTGTTATAAATCTTTCAACTGATGGTGCTGCTGTGCTACCGTAGTTTTTTATTTTAGTTCGAATTTCAAACAATAGGTGGCGCTGACGACGATTGAAGGCCAGGTGATCAGTGCTGAGTGTAGCGTCGACCTGGCCTTCAATCGCCGTCAGCACCACCTATTGTTTGAAATTGGAACTAAAATAAAAAATTATGGTGAAAAAACTCCTGACATTATACATAACCCTCCTGCAAAAAAATTTTATATAGCTGTCACCGTTCGCAAGTTATTGAATTTTTAAATCCATCAGTCATTTTTGGGATACCCGGTATACATATGTATACACATATATACCTTGTGTAAGTGTATAAGTTAAAATACCCTGATGCAACTGGCACTAAGCAGATCTATTTTGCACGAAATCCATATAATTTTGTATGAAAGTATGACAGTGAAGAAAAAGATGAAAAATAAAGTGACAAATGACAATTTGAACAATGAATAAAAAAAGGACAACATAAAAAAACAGTCATCGGAAGGTAAGGGGGGGGGGGAGAAGAACAACAGGTATCACAATGTAACCTCACAGGATTCGCAAGGCATGACATACCTGCATACTCCATTAATGTAAAAAATGAATAAATAAAATATCTTTAAAGAATAAATCCATACAATGTATATGCATATATGTAATACAATTATTTTTATTCAATAGTCATATCCTTTTAAAAGTTTCAGAACAAGATTAGCCTGGATGTGATGGATGCAATTTATTTTTCAAACTAATATATTCTACGAACTTATTTCATAAATAACATGAGTTGCACAAATAATAACAAATACGATTTAAGATATTATTATGTAAGATTAATAGAATTCTATTACTATTTCTCTTTAAAATATATAGCTACTGCAATCTGATTTATAGATATGAAAAATGTCTTGCTTGAAATGTGTTATTTAAATAATCTTACGTTATTATTCTGCAATTTCCATTTTGTTAAATTAATTATTTTATTTATAATTATTAGGTTTCGAATTTAAAGTAATTCAAATTTCTAAATAAATAGAAATACTTTTACTAATCAAATTTTCAAATATATTTTACTTGGGAAAGAAATTTAATTTATCAGAATTTGTCTGAAGCAAAAGGAAGTTCAAGAGTTGGAAGAAAATGATTAAATTTCAAACTAATAAATATATATTTTTGAAATTTTAAATTAAAAACAACAAAATGGTGTAACACTATGCTTATACCTATGAATCTTTATACATATATTTAGACTTTTATTGCCAAAATTTAAGCTAACAAAGGTACAATGCTGAATAATCGACATGTACTGTTTAAATTAATAAAAAATGCGTTTTTATGCATAAACAAAACAAATAATTACATACATAGATAAAAATAATATAGAATTTTCATAAATTATGCGAGGAAATTATTTGTGAAATCACAAAAAAAAAAAAAAAAAAAAATGTTAAACGCCAATATAAGTACACAAACCTGACATTGTCGTTTATAGTATGGCACTCTGCAGTTGCATATTAAGTTTCTAGAGTGTGACCTTCCTTTCCATGAGTTGAGCAACCAACCTACAATCGCCCATACGTCTGTTGGACTGTGAGATTGACAGGGTATGGGAAATATATACACATAAAATGTTAGAGGACATTTTTAGTGGATAGAGATCGGGTATAGAGATCAACTCTATACGTGCGATCTCTTCATTTTCGAGCTAATGTTTGATAAGGACTATTTTAGGGGGCAAAAATTTTTATGTTTAAAAGAAATGTCGAGCCAACCGTAGCAGCATATAGTATCACAGCAAGGCCTAACCCCCACGGAGGGCATCCCTCCCCTTAAGGGCCTATATATCTCGTGTAGATAATCGGCCATCATAAAATAAACCAAATTAAACAAACCACGGCAAGGTCTATGATTTCATCCGGACAGTCGTCATAGAAATTTTTTAATCAAGGTTATTTTGACATCCCAACGAAATTCCTGTCCATATTATTACTTCAGTGTTTTTAAATAATTTTCTCTAATGTATTGTCCTATTTAATATACCCAATGAATAATTTTGTGAGTGAAAATAAACCTTAAAGGTAATAAACAGAATCACATCTGTAAAGATTTTATGTAATTATGCATTTAATTCGAATTACGGATTCAATTTTAAATTTTTTATTAATATAAATTTGCGTATAAATAGTTAGATGATTTTTAATGCAATGTAAGTAAAATAAAAGATGAAATTATCTTCATTAAATTTAATTTTTTCACAGTTATTTAAAATTCCATTCTCTTCAATCCCTGATTTCATGTGGAAATATTCTGCGCATGACTTTTCGTTTTTTAATATGACAATATACCTGTATGAGTTTTTCTTTTCACGTTGTTCTCCTTCTGGGAAAATTACAAAATGCTCGGATATTTCTTTGACATCAAATCTGCTACGAATATCTAAATAATATATATTCTACAAAGAAAAGGCATTAACTTATAAATAATTATTTTGCTTATAAAACGTTACTTTATTAATAAAACATTTAAAATATATTAAAAATTAAAATATATAAAAAATTCCTCTCCATACAGTCATCTTCAGAACGTAAATAGAAAAATTACAAAGACTATGAACGTTAAAAAATTGGAATAAATAATTATTGAATTCAAATTAAACATATAGCGACCTCTATACAAAGTTATTACTTTTTAGTTTTAGAATATGTATTATTATTATAACGATATAATTACTAATGGACGAAATCAAGACTTACTGCTTTTATAAAATTTACTATTGCTACAAGTTAATTTTTCACAATTTAACTTTTTCATAGTAATTTGAAATTCCATTCTCTTCAATCCCTGATTCATGTGGAAAAATTTTGCGCATAATTCTTCATTTTTTACTAAGACAATCTACCAGTTTGAGTTTTACTTTTTACCTTTTCTCCTTCTGGGAAATTTACAAAATGTTCGGATATTTCTTTGACTTCAAACCAATATATTAGTAATAATAATATATATTCTGCAACGGAAAGACAGGAACTTATATTAAAAATAATTATTTTACTTATAAGACCTTATTTTATTTATAAAACATTTAAAATATATTAAAAATTAACTTGTTTCAATTCCTTTTGATACAGTCATCTTCAGAATGTAAATATACAAATTACAAGCACAATGAACGTGAAAAACTGGAATAAATAATTATTGAATTCAAGTTAAACATATAGCGTCCTCTATACAAAGTTATTACTTTTTCGTTGTAGAATATATATTATTATTATTACGATATAGTTACTAATGGACTTACTGCTTTTATATTTCACTACTGCTACAAGTATTTAAGATACATTTTTTATACTGGTGTCGTAATGAGATGTTAATTTTTTTTTTAATAAGTTTATCTATATATATATATATATATATATATATATATATTTAGTTTAATATTAGACAGTAGAATACAAATATTTTTTTCCGTAATATTCTAAAATTACTGAAGAATTAAAACAAGACGAAAGAAAGATAAAAGTATGCTCGCAAATTCAGAGCAGGTTACACACTTTAACATGTATTTTTGAACAAGCTTCCTCAAAAAAAACAGTTATATTTCCTTTAGTAAAATAATTATGATAGTATGCTTATAAGATTAACCCTTTCCGGCAAAGAGTAAATCTGTTTGTAATAATTAACTTACACCAGAATTTACAAGGAATTTTTTTGAAAAAAATTATGAACTTTCTCATTTTAAAGTACGTAATAAAAGGAAAATTTTAATTAAAAATTCTGTGTGCCAATAAAATAAAAGTTAGGCATCCTTTTTTAAGGACACCGCCAGGGAAAGGATTAGAGTAGTTTATTTTACAAATGTTATAATCTTCATGAAAATCAATTTTTACCAACAGAGAAATTATTATTGAAACAATATTTATTTATTTTAGCAGCCCTGTGTATTGTTCCATGTTTAATCTTGGTCCCGGTTGCATGTAAACTCTGTTATTAGAGACTATAGAGATGTTCTCGGCATCCTGATTGGTTAGTTTCTGTTTCATTATTTCTGATGATTAAGGTCTTTGGAAATTTGATGTTCTGTTGGTTTCAGTAGAAAAATAATATTCCATTTATGGAATTAATATTCTATATGTGGAATTAATATTCCATTATTCCATATTAATATTCCGTTTATATTATTGTGTATATATGAAAGAGGATTTAAAATTTAATACTTTAATCTAACTCAGTTCTTATCAAATGCCTAATTAACTGAGATTTCTAAGTAAGATTTTTAAAATTAAAGTTGTGTTAGAAAACATTAACAAATAAATAAACTTAAAATTAAAATTTTGATCAGCAAAATTATGAAAAAAATACATGTTCTATTTTTTTCACACCTTTTTTGTCTGTGTGTAAAATTTTACCAATTGGCTCCGTGGAAATCAAACAAGGTGGAAATTGCACGTGAAGAGTAGCTAATCAGGTGCGTTCGTACGATAGAGAAGTTTTAAAAGTATCACACTCATATATATTAATGCTATGAAATTGTAAATAGTTAATTGATATTAAAATGCACACCAAACAATGTTCTGTTTATACCATTACGTAAGAGAATAGTTTGTGTGGCCTTGTAAATAAATAACTAATGTTCTTTACACAACAGATTATGCAAAATGTATATTATAATATGTACTTCATAGATGCATATCAATTTTATTATGAATGAATGAGTTAACACCATTAAAATGCATTTGAAACATTTTTCCCATTGACCGTACTGTAACGGAATAATTTTGATTGCCCCTGTAATTGAACTATGCATCCGATTAAGATAAAATTGGAAATAACTCGACAAAATTATGTAATAATTATGTATTTTAAATTTCAAACGATTAAAATGCATTCGAAACTTTTCTCCCCATTGACTGTAATGTAATGGAATACTTTTGATTGTCCCTGTAATTGATCCATGCATCCGATTTTCATAAATTTGAAATAACTCGACAAAATTATGTAATAATCATATATTTTAAATTTCAAACGATTCGGTTGGGTAGTTTTTGCGTTGTTATACGAGGACGGACGGACTGAAAGAGAACCATAGGTGCTACGTATCTATATTATAAAGGCCAAACGTATTTGTGCGTAACGCATTCGTCATTTTGCGAATGGCAACACTTTCAAATTTTAAATGAAATTTCACTATTGCAATTTTTGCTTCTGCAAATTTTTAAACTTATTAACACCGCACATATTCAATTTCTACACCATCTTATAGAGAAAAAAATGTACTTTTAAATGCAATTTATTTGAAAACTGCATCTTAATTTATTTTTGAAATATAATTTTTTTTTTAAGTTTTTAAAACTGCTTTTCTAATTATTGCTGTTTTTTATGTTGCCATTTTCTCACTAAAAGGTAAAAATTTAAATTTAAATATCGTCTGTCATAAAACCCGGTCAATTTCTTTTCTTCTACAAAATTTGTTTAATCATAAGACATCAACAGTTTAATATCTGTTTCAGCTAATAGGATTAAAACTTATAATTTTGAATCAAAGTGATCAAATTAAAATACCAATTAATTTTGAAAAAGGTGAATACAGATACGAAATGTGTATTTGTAAATTTTGAGATGGTGAAAATGATGCTGGGTTTAGATTTCAAGGGGAAAAATTCTATGACTGAGTCAAAGTTGAATAAATTTTGCTTTTTATGTAGATTTCGTATGAAATACTACCTATTGCAATCGCACCAGTTTATATCTATCTATCTATCTATATATATATATATATATATATATATATATATATATATATATATATCACTTTTTTATGGACACGATAACTTCTATAATTGTTCACCAATCTCCAACAAACTGGTACATAAAATCAAAGGGGATAAAATCTCAGCTAAGTTCGTTAATGGGCACAATCGGACCAAGGGGGTCGGAAGAGGGGGCGTTTTTGTGAAAAGAGAAAAAACAACATAACTTCTTAATTAAAGTAGATATCCAATCGGTTTAAAGTTTATATTACTTCTTAAAAATGGGCCAAAAGTTTATGCATGACAGATTTTTGATAAATTTAGAAGTGGGCTCAAGGGGCGAAAAAAACAGGGGTTTTGAGAGAAAAAATTTCATAACTTCGTCAATTTTCAAGATATCAAGTCCAACTAAATTTTTTGTAAATGTTCTTAAAATTATCTAAATCTTTTGTGCTTACAAGTTTTTGATACGACCAACATTTACCGATGAAAAAAATTAAAAACGAAAAGAAAAAGGGCGGTGAAAAAAGAGAAAAATCCATAACTCCGTCAATTTTTAAGATATCAAATCTGATTAAATTTATTTTACATCTTCTCAAAAATATCTACAACTTATATATTGACAAGTTATTCATAGGACCAATTTATATAGCAAAAAGAAATTTAACAAAAATAGGAGTTGGAGAAAAAACCCTCAAATCCAAACTCCTTATATTCTGACTCATTTTTAAATTCCTTTTTGATGTTAAACGCATCCAAATGGTAGATCCTCTTATTTAGAAACTGTATAAAGTGACGCATTGGTCAGTTTTCTGATAAAGATAGAATATATTTCAAAAAAGGCTACCAAAAAGGGTATTTTGAACCGAATTTCCCAAAGTCATCGGGACTGAAAATATAAGGAAGTATTCAAATAAGAAATTGCGTTTTTTTCTGACTCGTTTTTAAATCTATTTTTGTTCTCAAACTCATCCAATTTATAGAACCTCTTATTTAAGAACTATATAATGTGATGCATTGGCCAGTTTTTTGATAAAGACGAAGTATATTTAAAAAAAGGCTACCAAAAAGGGTATTTTGAACAGAATTTTCCGAAATCATCGTGACAGAAAATTTAAGAAAGTGTTCAAATAAGAAATTGCGTTTTATTCTGACTCGTCTTTAAATCCATTTTTGCTCTCAAACGCATCCAATTTAGTAATCCTCTTATTTAGGAACTATATAATGTGACGCATTGATCGGTTTTTTGATAAAGACAGAATATATTTCGAAAAAGGCTACCAAAAAGAACAGAATTTTATTTGAATTTATTTTGAACAGAATTTCCCGAAGTCTTCGTGATTTGAAAATTTAAGGAAGTTTTCACATAGCAAATTGCGTTTTTATGACGCGTTTTAAAATCCATTTTCTCTCTCAAACGCATCCAATTTACAAATCCTCTTATTTAGGAACTATATACTGTGACTCATTGGCCAGTTTTTTGATAAAGATAGAACATATTTTTAAAAATGCTCTCAAAGTGAGTATTTCGCACAAAATTTTCCGAAGCAATCATGATTAAAGAATTAAGGATGTATTCAAACAACAAATCGGTTATTTTATGGCTCATTTTTTAAATTCAATTTTTTTCTCAAATGCATTCAACTGACAGTTTTTTGTTATTTAGGAACTGTATAATGTACTGTTTTGGTCGATTTCTTAATAAATTCAGAATTTATTTAAAAATATGTTGTCAAAATGGGCATTTGAGCTGAATTTTTCTTAAGATGATTCTGATAAAACCAGTTTTTGCAGAAAAATGAAATAAAAAATTTTTCATAAACGGCCAAATGAAGTTATTAAACTGGGTTTATCTCTAATCATCTATCTATACTAATAAAAGAACAAAACGCTCTGTCTGTGTGTGTGTCTGCGATGGCTAGCAAAATCTACAGCACGTACAAAGCTCAAAATTTTTTTGAGAGTAGCCCAATATCTCTCCTGATGCACCTGAGTTTCAGAATTTCAAAATTCCAATTATTAAGTGAATAATTAATTAAAATCAAGAGGTCACTCTCATAAAAAAGTCATCTTTTTCCCAATTTTTTTCTCTTTCATTTGTTTACGGTTGGTTGGTTGTGTAAAAATTTTCGCAGAAGTAATAAGAAAGCTGAGACAGAATTAAAGAATCCCATGGAGGAATAAGATAAGTGGAGGTGAAGTAAGCTCAAAAAAGGTTTGCGATATGAAACCATTTATCGCTCAAATTTAATGTGGCAAACAAAAGGACGTGGAAGAGATTTTGTATTATAAGACGAATTGAAAGAAATGAATTACAGTTGAAGCATATTTCAAGAGGAAATAGCAAATTTTTAAAATAGTCTTCGTTCTATTATTATTTATTAGAATAAATATTCGCTTTTAAAATGAAGGAAATTGGAAAATTAGCAATAATTATATATCAAATTAAAATTAAATAAGATATTGAAAACATTTGATACGAATTAAAAATTGTACAACTAAAAGTTTCCTTCATTAATGTAATTTTCAATACTTTATAACGTAGATAAAAAATGTTTATGACTTAATAATTGCATGTAAATAAATATTTAAAATATAATGATGAAAACATTCTTTTAAAATCATGTATGAAAACTTAAGTAATAAATATTAATCTAAAATATAAATTTCTGACTGCAGACGATTTTAATGTACTAACAAAATAATGTTAAATTTTCAAGCAAAACGTTAAAATAATTTTCTACAATATTTAAAACACATATGATAAAATAATTAATAAATTTTTACCGGTGAAGCGATAAATTAGTTCTTTTTTAAAAAACGAGAGAAAAAAAAAAAATACAGGTTTAAACCTGTTTCAATTGATAGCGAAATTTTAAAATGGAGGGCCAAAATCACAGTCCGGTGAAATCCAAATACCTCATTGGTCATTGAGCCGCGTCCTTTTCAGGGAACAATCTCTTAGCAGTTGGGTAAATGTTGTCATACTCCTTTTTCCGAGAAAAAATCGTAGCGGCAGTTTTGAAGTAAATCTTATGTCTTTTCATTTATAATCTAAATTTTTCACTCTCATTTTATAAAATGGCATCAAAATATCTTAATTGAGTTAATTTCGATGGTTTATCTTAAATAAGAACAGACGGTAACAATCGCTTAAAAAATACTTTCCCCCTCACCTTTTTCAAATGGAGAAACAAGTTCGTGATTTTCACCCTTACCACACGACCAATGGGGTGGCTGGATTTCACTTGACTGTGATTTTGGCCCTTCATTTTAAAATTTCGCCAATGGACCATATTCTCCCTTTTGGTTCGAGGCTACAAGAATTCGTCTGTTTGGGAATAACATTCTTAATCGCGCCATTTAAAAGCATTGTGATTAGAAAATTTATGCTTATATTTTATTTTTATATGAAGTTTTAGACTTTTTCAGGGACATGTATGAGTTATATATGAATTTTTTTCTCTATTTTAAAGCAATTGCATTCATCTTTTTCATTTTATTTATAAAATAAAAATTTTAAATTTTAATTAATAAGCAAATATTGATTTTTATTAGTATGTATATAAATATTTATCGAAAATTATTCGTACAGAATAAATTTGCATTATTTTACACATGCATTTATCTGTTTTTTAGGCTTCATCAAATGATGAAAAAACGAAACAAACTCGCTAGCAGCCGCTTTTTTACCCACATGATTCCCACTGTGACGTCACGAGAATACTGTCCATTGATAGGCGTGTCAAAGCACGTGCTTTTGTTGGTACTTAATTGGACTTAATGTAGGGTTACATCTTAAGCATCATCTCCAGAGATAATACCTCCACTCTATTAATTTCTTTTTACTCTATAAAAGAAACCAATTTGAGATTTTGACATTTCAAAAGTGACTGTTTTTTCCCAAAGACCTTTAAAATTCATAGACTGGCAAAATGTCAGTTTAACTTAGGATTTTTGAACATAGCTATTACGTCAGATCGTTGGTACTTCGTACATTAGAATGTATTTGTGGTTGGCTATGTTGCAGTTAATATATGTATATGTATATATGAGGCTTTTTTAGCAGTTTTTTAAAATCATTTATTAAATTTGAATGCATTTATTTAAGTTAAAATTTTATTAAGACTTTAATTTGTTTTTAAAACAAAAATGAAATGGCTCTTTGACGTACAATTGTTCGAATAGGCAGACGACTCATACACAGTAATAAATTATCAAATAGCAAAATAAATTATATATAAAAAATAGTCACTAAAAGAATAGTAGCAAAACATAATGTTTAGGCGTATTAACACATAACCCGATCCCAACCAGAAAAAAACAGACTATACTCCGATCCAAGCAAGACAAAAATTTCATGAGCATAAACGCGACCCGAACCTAAAAATTCCATTTGAAAAAAAAAAACTATGGATTTGATATTTGACCCGAATCAAATCTGAATCCCACAAAAATATTCAAATGAAGCATACCCTAATTCGATCAAAGAAAAATAATGTTCGTGTATATGCAACCCGACCCGAACCTAAAATTTTTCTCTGAAAAAACCCAAAAAATGACCAGAACGAAACCTGAAATCGATAAAAATATTCCAAAGAACTATAACCTGATAAGAGCAAGACAAAAAAACTTCCATGACATAAACCTGACTCGAACCTAAAAAATTCCATTTGAAAAAAAGCCTGAAGTTTTATGCAAACTAAATCTGAATCCGATCAAAATATTCGAAAGAACCATAACCGGATTCGAATAAGAGAAAATAATTTTCGTGGACATGAAACCGATCGGAACCTAAAATTCCATTTGAAAAAAATACCTGAAATTTGAATCGACAAAACTATTCCACAGAACCATACCCGGACCTGAACAAGACAAAAAAATTTCCATGAACATGAACCCAATCCGAACCTAAAAAATGAACTAAATCTGAATCTGACAAAAATATTCCAGAGAAGCATATCCTTATTCGAACAATGCAGAATAATTTCCGTTGATGCGCAACCAAACCTGAACCTAAAAATTCCATTAAAAAGTCGAAATCTGAATTGAACGACATCTGAACCCGAAAAAAATATTCCAAAGAACCAAAACCCGATCCGAGCAAGACAAAATAATTTCCCTGGACATGAATCCAACCAGAACCTTAAAAATCAATTTAAAAAAAATACCTGAAATCTGAATCGAACCAAATCTGAATCCGACGAAAATAGTCCAAATAACTATAACCGGATACGAACAAGACAATATAATTTCCATGGATATAATCCCCATTCCAAACCAAAAAATTTATAAATAAAAGAAAAAAAAAACCCGAAATTTGAACCAAACTTAATCGGAACCTAACAAAAATATTTCAGTGAAGTATAACCTCATTGGAACTAGGTAAAATAATTTCCATATAAGTACAACCCGACCCGAACTTAAAAATCCCATTTGAAGGGAAAAAAAACCCCACGAAATCTGAATTGAACCGAATCTAAACTGAACACAAATATTCCAAACAATCATAACCGTATCCGAAGAAGACAAAATAATTTCCATGAACATGAATCCAATCCGAACCTAAAATTCGGATGTTCTACAAAACATAATGCGCTTCGTAGCGGTGGAAAGTGAAACTAAGTACTTAGCGCGAGATGGTTAAAATATTTCGTTTATAGTTAATGTTAAATTAGAACTTGGTTACGGTTAGATAACAGTTAGGTTGCAATTACGTTCCAGTGCCCCTTTTGTTATTTTATTTTCCGGTTAGGTTACAGTTAGGTCATGGTTAAGTTACAGTTAGGTTAAGGTTAAGTTGCGGTTAGGTTGTGGTTAGATTATGGGTAGATTATGATTAGGTGACGGCCAAGTTACATTTATGGTATATTTAACTTGCAGTTAGGTTACTGTTAAGATACAGCTAAGTTACAGACAAGTTATGATTCCGATACAATTAGGTTACGGTTAGGATTTTGTTCATAGAATGAACATTACGCATGTTTGATAAAAAATATACACTTATTTTTGTAAAATGGCTCTGAATTTATAATATTATATACTAACCTTTTAGCGAATCATCGAGAATCGATTTCATTCACGGTATAGTCAGATTTAAGAGTGATATATAATTAGTTTGAAATTCAAAATATTTCACTTGGGATATCTATGTGAAAAAAGTATTTAATTAAGTCACTTAACAGTAATTTTAAGAATAAATATCAACACGAAATCGTTGGACACATATTCCCTCCTGCGTTTCCCATTGCAGTCATTTTAGGTATTTTTGCAGCTAAATATTAGTTTTTTTTAAAAACCAATTTTTGACACAGTCAGGGGGCACGTATTTAATATAATGTACACTGTAAAAAATTGGACCCTTTTGCTGTATCATCACTCCCCCGCTTTTATAGAATATATCTCTTTTGACCTATGACAATGCTCCAAAATAGGCTGAAGTAATCATTTTCTATAAAAGCGGTGGAGTGACGATGCAGCAAAAGGGTCAAATTCTTAACAGTGTATTAACACATATTTTGAGTTGAAGATAAAATCATAAAAATTTCAAGTTCGTTTAACATTATTATAACGGACCCGGGCAACGCCGTGCGGGTCAGCTAGTCTATATTAATAAAAGAACAAAACGCTCTGTCTGTGTGTCTGTGTGTGTGTCTGCGATGGGTAGCAAAATCTACAGCATGTACGAAGCTCAAAAGTTTTTTGAGAGTAGCCCTAAATCTCTCCTGATGCACCTGAGCTTCAGAATTTCGAAATTCCAATTATTAACTGAGTAATTAATTAAAATCGAGAGGTCACTCTCATAAAAATCATCTTTTTCCAATTTTTTTCTCTTTCGTTTGTTTACGGTTGGTTGGTTGTGTAAAAATTTTCGCAGAAGTAATAAGAAAGCTGAGACAGAATTAAAGAAACCCATAGAGGAATGAGATATGTGGAGGTGAAGTAAGCCTCAAAAAAGTTTTGCAATATGAAACCATTTATCGCTCAAATTTTAATGTGCCAAACAAAAGGACGTGGAAGGGATTTTGTGTTATAAGACGATTTGAAGAAATGAATTACAATTGAAGTATATTTTAAGAGGAAATAGCAAATTTTTAAAATGGTCTTTATTCTATTATTATTTATTAAAATAAATGTTCGCTTTTAAAATGAAGGAAATTGGAAAATTAGCAATAATTAAATATCAAATTCTTTTAAAATCATGTATGAAAACTTAAGTAATAAATATTAATCTAAAAAATAGATTTCTGACTGCAGACGATTTTAATGTATTAACAAAAGAATGTTATATTTTCAAGAAAAACGTTAAAATAATTTTCTATATTGATATTTAAAACACATATGATAAAATAATTAATAAATTTTTACCGGTGAAGCGATAGATTAGTTCTTTTTAAGAAACAAGTGCAAAAAAATACGGGTTTAAACCTGTTTTAACTGATAGGCGTGTCAAAGCACGTACTTCTGTTGGTACTTAATTGGACTTAATGCAGGGTCTTTTATGCAAACTACATCTGAATCCGATAAAAATATTCAAAAGAACCATAACCGGATTCGAATAAGAGAAAATAATTTCCGTGGACATGAACCCGATCCGAACCTAAAATTCCGTTTGAAAAAAATACCTGAAATTAGAATCGAACCAAATATGAACCTGACAAAAATATTTCACAGAACCATACCCGGATCTGAACAAGACAAAAAATTTCCATGAACATGAACCCAATCCGAACCTACAAAAACTGAACTAAATCTGTATCTGACATAAATATTCCAGAGAAGCATATCCTTATTCAAACAATGCAGAATAATTTTCGTTGATGAGCAACCCAACCTGAACCTAAAAATTCCATCAAAAAAAACCGAAATCTGAATTGAATGACATCTGAACCCGAAAAAATATTCCAAAGACCCAAAACCGGATCCGAGCAAGACAAAATAATTTCTCTGGATATGAATCCGACCAGAAACTTAAAAATGAATTTGAAAAAATACCTGAAATCTGAATCGAACCAAATCTGAATCCGACGAAAATATTCCAAATAACTATAACCAGATACGAACAAGACAATATAATTTCCATGGGCATAAACCCAATCCGAACCAGAAAATTTGTAAAAAAAATAAATTCCGAAATTTGAACCAAACCTAATCTGACCCTAACAAAAATATTTCAGTGAAGTATAACCTCATTGGAACTAGGTAAAATAATTTCCATGGAAGTACAACCCGAACCGAACTTAAAAATCTCATTTGAAGGAAAAAAAACCCCACGAAATCTGAATTGAGCCGAATCTAAACTGAACAAAAGTATTCCAAACAACCATAACCGTATCCGAAGAAGACAAAATAATTTCCATGAACATGAATCCAATCCGAACCTAAAATTCGGATGTTCTACTGTTCTACAAAACATAATGCGCTCCGTAGCAGTGGAAATTGAAACTAAGTACTTACAAGGAAGGTCTCCATACGGGCATACTCAGAAAAATCTGAAAAAATTACAGAATGTTCTTCTCATATAGTTATATTTGTTTATAAAAAAATTTCGGCGGAATCTCCTTATAACGTCCGTAAAAAAATATTAAAAATTTCGTTTATTTGGCGATTTATCTCCGGTTGGCGAAAAAACGGAATTTTGAAAAATACGCTTTTACGCTTCGAATACTTTTTAAAGAAAAAACTTTCTATGTTCAATTTATTTAAATAAGCTTAGTTTAAGTAATTTTAGTTTTGCATTTTTACTTTACTTTAAGTGTAATTTTGTCATATACATTTATATGTACTTATAACAAAATGAAATTAATATATTTTATCTTTTAAAACACAATTTAAATTGATTAAAATTGTTCCAAATTGAAAAATGCGCTGTTAAAAATCTGCTGCATTTTGTTGCAACGCACTCCCTTGCTTGTATAGAAACCGGTTACTTGGCCGTGAAATGGAGCTTTCTCATTGGTTGGAATAGAGATATTATATACAAGCGGTGGAGTGCGTTGCAACAAAATGCAGCAGATTTTTAACAGTGTATGACACGGCAATTCACCGTACTATGGAGAATTCTCATTGGTCAGAAGAGAGATATTCTATAAAAGCAGTGGAGTGACGTTGCAGTAAATGCTGGAGATTTTTAACAGTGAAGTCATTTAAAATCAACTTTCCGATTCGTTAAAATCGTCTGCTTTTGGCGAGGAAATGCACAGCTCGCCAAATCCCGCGTCGCTTTCAGCTTTTCACGCCAATTATTCCAAACTATTTTATTTTTTTACATATCTAATAATGTAATTCCGCCGCTAATTTTCACTGATCCTTTATTACCTACATGAGTAGTTTGATTCGTATTTTTTTCAAAAAATTCTGAGTATGCCCCCAATGGAGACCTTCCTTGTTAGCGCGAGATGGTTAAGATATTTCGTTTATAGTTAGTGTTAAATTAGAACTTGGTTACGGTTAGGTAACAGTTAGGTTGCAATTACGTTCCGGTGAGCCTTATGTCATATTTATTTTCCGGTTAGGTTACAGTTAGGTCATGGTTAAGTTACTGTTAGGTTAAGGTTAAGTTGCGGTTAGGTTGTGGTTAGATTATGGGTAGGTTACGATAAGGTGACGGCCAGGTTACATTTATGGTATATTTATGTTACAGTTAGGTTACTGTTAAGATACAGCTAGGTTACAGACAAGTTATGATTACAATACAATTAGATTACGGTTAGGATTTTGTTCACAGAATGAACATTACGCATGTTTGATAAAAAATATGCACCTATTTTTGTAAAATGGCTCTGAAATTATAATACTATATACCAACCTTTTAGCTAATCATCGAGAATCGATTTCATTCACGGTATAGTCGGATTTAAGAGTGATATAATCAGTTTGAAATTCAAAAATATTTCACTTGGGATATCTATGTGAAAAAAGTATTTAGTTAAGTTACTTAACAGTAATTTTAAAGATAAATATCAACAGTTTAACACGAAAATCACGCAATCGTTGGACACATATTCCCTCCTGCGTTTCCCATTGCAATCATTTTGGGTACTTTTGCAGCTAAATATTACTTTTTTTTAAACCAATTTTTGACACAGTCTTTGGGCACGTATTTAATAAAATGTACACTGTAAAAAATTTTACCCTTTTGCTGTATCATCACTCCCCCGCTTTTATAGAATATCTCTCTTTTGACCTATGAGAATGCTCCATAATAGGCTGAAGTAACCATTTTTTATAAAAGCGGTGGACTGACGATGCAGCAAAAGGGTCAAGTTTTTAATAGTGTATTTACACATATTTCGAGTTAAAGATAAAATCATAAAAATTTCAAGTTCGTTTAAGATTATTATTACGGACCCGGGCAACGCCGGGCGGGTCAGCTAGTATATATATATATATTTGTTGAAATGAGCACTCTTCGAAATCTACCTCCGCCTATAGGCCCAGCCGACAGGGATTTTTTTCATTTTGGAATACTACCATAAGATCCTTAATTGATAACTTTATTATTATAACAGATCTTTATTATTTTTTGCTGTTTACGCATACAATTAAAGTTGAATTTTAACAATTTCTAAAACAGTTTTATAGAAATAGTATTTTATTAGCTTTCGGTTAAATATGATTAGTTTAAAAATTAAATTTACCAATATAAGGTGTATATTTTATTGTAACTAATTTTGTAAGTTTATTATAAATCCACAAAACAGTTCCTTTCTTTCGTCAAACTTTGACGGGTTCTACCTCCTTTACAAAATTACGAACGCACTAAATAGCATCTTAAATTAAAATACATATATGAATTTATGTTCAACATTTGTATGGATAGATGGCACAAAAAATGCTTTAAAAATGAATTCTATAAATTACGACCACAGTAAAAACAATTCACAATAGTAAAAATATATTACAAATTTTGCTTTAAATTGTCTTTATAAATTTATATTTACGTGCAGACTAATCTTTGTTTCCAAGATTTTCCCGATTCCATTTTCTATTATTCAAATTTCCTTATTTTTATACCCACTTATTGCAAAAAGTTAAATTGTTACTATTTCTGGGAACTGCAATTAAACTGTAATCATATATTTTGACTTCATTTGTATACATCTATAGCTCAGTTTACAAATTTTTATGAATTTTTTTAATATTGACATTGATGATTAATTTTTTTCAAAGTTATTTCATAGATAAACAATTTCATTTTCCAAAATTTTTAAATAAACATAGTCTCTTGTACATTTGAAACATTTGACAATTAATAATAACACATTGCTCAGTGGTGCACAAAACAGGAATTTTAATATACATTTGTGCAATTAAAATAAAATAAAACTTTCAACGTTTTGCGCCGTCTTCTGTGGGCGTTTTCAGGAAAATATGATAATGGAAGGACTACGTTTGCATCTTGATCGAGAGATAATATTTCTACTAAATTAAAGTCTAAATGAATTAAAATTTTAAAAAAATGTTGCCATTAACACGTGAGTAAAAATTAAAATATTGCAAGGAAATAAAAAATTTTAAGATTTTATGATGTTATGCCATATTTTTGGTATAATGTAGGATAAATTATCATTACATGGTTTATTTTCTCGTGCTAGATTTCGATGGATTCTCGTATTTTACCTTAAACTGGGTTATTGCATGGAACTATGATTTTGGCTTCCTCAAAATTAATATGGCGACCCTTGTTCGTCAAGTAGAAGCGAGAAAGGGCAGTATTCTGTTTATATTTTTTATATCTCTGCGATGCTCTTTAATTCTAATTAAAAGTTTCCGCATAGTCATGCCGTTGTAGACTTTTTTAAGATTATTAGAGAAAGTGATGGGGATTTCATAAATACCAGATTTTTGATCTATTGGAATTTTGTCGATCTTATCTGTAACGAGGTCAATGAGATATGGAGGAGCAATGTGTTTACATTTGATGAGTAATGTGTTTACATTTGTACGCAATGATTGTGTTGAGCAATGTGTTATTATTAGTTAAAATTTATGGTGCAACTGTCCTATATATATTTATCATTTGACAACTAATTTTCACTGTTTCAAAAAGGGAAATCAAAACTATAAAATATATGTGGAGAGCCTAGTAATAAATAAAACATGTTTATTTAATATTCCGTGTTTATAAAGTTGAAACGGAACCATTATAAGATCGCCCTTGCATCTGTCTGTCTGGCTGTCAGAACCATTTCATACCGAAACTATGTAACGCGGAAAGTTTAAATTGAGTGGAATAATAAAGGTTATTGACGTATTGACCCATATATTAACAGATTACAAAACATTTACAAATATATTTAGGAGGGAGGTAGGGGTCTAATTAAGGTGCTTGAATAAAAAAATCTTTTCTTTGGATATCGAGTGGGTTATCATGTGAAAACTTTCTTAACGCTGAATTCAAGAATCCATTTTGTTTAATTTTAGGTCTTATATTTTCAGAGATATCATCAAAAATATAGTGCAAAAATATATACTCCTCATCTGATTGTGAATCTACTGAAATTAAAATCGTGAAAATAATTAGGGGTAGTAGATGTTAATTTAAATCTTGCAGGACAACTATAGTGATTATTCTAGATCGCATAGTTTTTCAGAAAAGCACATTTAATCGTTTCATACAAATTATGGTTTTGCGGGCAATTAATAAAGGTGTTAGGGAGTCTATCGTAACATGAATATAAAAGCATTGTTGATAATAATTTTTGAAAGAAATCGTCTGTAATTAGACGAGATATTAACTTTTAAAAACAAAAACGATTTGGGCATACGTAAAGATAGGGGCTAAGTACTCTAGGTACTGATAGCTTATAAAGCATAGATAACCATTTTTAAAGCTGCATTTGTGTAATGCAATAATTAGTAACCTTTCAAAAACAATAAACATCAAATCATTGCGTTTAACCCAATGTCAAGTTTAAACAAGGGTTTTGTGTCAACTGCACTGTAGAGAGAAAATATTATTAATATGTTGAATTGAGTTTTACGAAATGCCAAATGAAGTTTCAATATGCAATACATTTATTCTCCGTACCGAATTAAGTTTTTTATAAATGGATAAGAATAAGATAAAAGAATGAGCTATAGAGAAAAGCAATATCTGATATTTTTTAGGCTTCATATCTCTTTGAAATTTTATAGCATACCCATTAATATTTTCCATCATATATAGCTATAACTGTACCTACGTGATTTTGAATAATGATTTAATTTTCTTTTAGCAACGATTTTTTAAAATAATATAGTTAATTCCTTCGCGATAAGAACACTTTGGATAATTTTTAATCTTTTACCAGCGGTTTTTTTAAACTGAAAAATTTCACCAATTTAATCGGCAAAATGTTCCGATTAAATAAGGTAAACTTTACCATAAAAAATAACTGGTGGGAATAATGAAGCATTCTGAGAATCTTAACAGGCACGTATATCAGTCGCTTGTCCCCTAGCAATATTTCATATATATTTATTGTACCGAATGAGTAAATGTAAGACCGCACTTAACCGTTTATTTAATTATTTACTTTTTAATTCAAAAGTTCAATATATGTATGTTTTTTTTTTTTTTTTTTTTTTTTTTTTTGTCGGTTATAGAGTACATATTTTATACAAAATCTGTAAGCGGAAAATGTATGCTTCTAAATTATATTTAAATGTTGTTTTCAATTTATTGTTTAAATTATAGGAATGAAATTAAATAAACAAGCACATTTAAATACATTAAAATTCAGCGCTATTGAATCCTCAAAAAAAATCTCAATTTATATGGATCCTATTGTCTCAAAATGCAGCGGATTGCGATGATTTGCTATTTCTAACATCTGAAATGCTTATTTATACGCCTTTCACAGAAATCAACATTTCTAAAATTTCCCAGAGGAGCGAATATCGAATCACTTCATTTTGATTACTTAATAAATAGAGAATCAGGAGGTGAAAACGTAAATTAAAACAAAGAAAGGAAGCGATAGAATTGAAATCTTTTAAATCCGGAGGATTTTATAAGGTAATGGCGATAAATTATTCAATTACAGTGTTTCAGAGTTGAGAAATTAAATTTAAAATAAAGATTAGTTGGATTTGGATGTTTACGTATACATTTTTATACAGGAAACGCATTCAGTAACTGACTGATTTTTAGAAAATAAAAGAGTATACATACATTTAATATGTAGTCGAAGGTCGTCACGACGATTGTCACTTTAACGAATTTTTCAATTTAAAAAATATCTTTTGGGTTGTAAAGAAAATATCCTATATTCCATTTTATAAAGATTTACCTTAATTATTAATTTTCCTATATTCCATTTTATAAAGATTTACTTTAAGGATTTTTGCGGTGTAGCGAATTTATTATGTACTCCCCAGTGAATCGTTGTAAAGTGTATTTACTATCTTTATATATAAAAATCTTCTGTGCGTGTGTATGTAACTGAACTCCTCCTAAACGACTGGACCGATTTTAATGAAATTTTGTGTGTGCGTTCCAGTGGATTCGAGAATGGTTTAGATTCACATTTCGTCGAATTTGATTCAGTATTTTTTTAGTAATTAGGCAAAAACTAATAGTTAGTGATTTTTCGCTAATTAAAAGTGCTATAAATATAAAAGAAAGTCTGGATTTCGTATTAATCACAGCACAAAAGAATCTACCGAAAAAAAAATCTTGAAAATTGGGGTAAAAATACTTCTTATAACATCGAGTGCCGCTAAGAAGGGATTTTCGAAAATTCCCCCCTAAGGAGGGTAAAAAAAGAACGAACTTAAAAAAAATCCTTTAAATCGACTTTTGTAGATATTTTTCAACTGATAACATATTTTAGTGTATTTTTTCATTCTGAATCGAATGGTACTAAGCAAATTCGTTTAAATCCAGTAGTTCGCGAGATAATTCACATTTTCCTAATTTGGCGATGTCTTCGGCGGAAAAACCTGAAATTTTCAATCCTTATCTATATATATACAAGAAAGTCAGGATTTCGTATTAATAACAGTACAAAAAAATCTACCGAACCAAAAATCTTGAAAATTGGGGTAAAAATACTTCTTATAACATCGAGTGCCGCTAAGAACGGATTTTCGAAAATTCCACCCCTAAGAGGAGTAGAAAAAATAGCGAACTTTAAAAAAATTCCTTTAAAACCGGCTTTTGTAGATATTTTTCAACTAATAACATATTTTAGTGTATTTTTTCATTCTGAATCAAATGGTACTAAGCAAATTCGTTTAAATCCAGTAGTTCGTGAGATAATTCATATTTTCCTAATTTGGCGATGTCTTCGGCGTGTAAAGAATTGAACTTTACAGATTGAATTGCCTACGGGGGAGCTTGTCATTGTGCAGTTTCTAAGAAATATTGGGCCGCACACGTTGAAGTTTCTTTCGTTGAGAAGAGAGCACTTTAGTTTAGACAGCAAATATTTTCTCAGAATTTGTGTAAAGGTGCCGACGAATGCTTTCATGTTGAAACCCAACAGGTGTTAGTTTTCTCACGATAGTTCGTGAGTGACCTCAGCATTTACAGGTGACCAACGATAGAAGAAGTTAAGCGTGACATCATGTGGAGGTGCTCTAATAGGTTCTAGACAGCCCCTCCCTATTCAGATAGTTTTTCAAGTGAGGACACCAGAGGGGAGACCTTCGGTTTTTGGTGTTGTGAATAAGCCTGGTATCAGACAGGCAGTCCAGTGAGATTCTGGAGAAAGATTTTCCTCGGACAAGGAGGAGGGAAGGAAGCAAGATTCGTCTAGGTCCACGGTGACCTTATGACACGGGAATCGGACAATCTAAAAACTGTAAGACTTCAGGTGATAATTTTCTGTGTTCCGGGAACACTCGCACAAGACTCAAGACTCAACCCTGAAAAAAATGCGATGCTGAATCATTTCATTACTTAAATAAGAATTTGTGTAAATAAATATTATTTAATCCCTTAAACTGATTCAGTGGGCAAATTTCTTCTCATACGCTACCGGACTAATCTTTTAGTCCGAGGGGAAATTCGCAACAGGCGCAAAAACCTGAAATTTTCAATCCTTATCTCTCTATATATATATACTAGCGGACCCGACAGACGTTGTCCTGTCACAGTCAGACGTTGTCCTTCCTGGCACCGACACCAGAGAATCAAATAAATGTACTTAAATATAGTAATACGCACGATAAACACTACGCTCTTAATTTAATTTCTTATTACAATTATGCAAAAAAATTATTTTTCACTCTTCAGTATTTTTTGAAGTAGGTTCAATTTTTGATAGAAAAGTTTATTTTTCTCTTTTTTGTTAAAAGTTAACGATTTTCTGAAGTCAGTTAATCAAAATTATAATACAGGCTATATTACTATAAAGCATACACGTTTGGCAGGAGCGGGGTTCGAACACGCGATCTCTTTCTTCGAGAAGCAGAGCTTATAGCTGGCGCCTTAGACCGATCGGGCATTCCACCCGCACTCTATTCATCGAACTTATTCAACACTTTTAATTAGCGAAAAATCACTAACTATTAGTTTTTGCCTAGTTACTAAAAAAGTACTGAATCAATTTCGATGAAATGTGAATCTAAACCAATCTCGAATCCACTGGAACACACACGCAAAATTCCATTAAAATTGGTCCAGTCGTTTAGGAGGAGTTCAGTGACATACACACGCACAGAAGATTTATATATATAAAGATGAGGATTCAAAATTTCAGGTTTTAGCGCCGAAGACATCGCCAAATTAGGAAAATGTGAATTATCTCACGAACTACTGGATTTAAACAAATTTGCTTAGTACCATATTCGATTCAGAATGAAAAAATGCACTAACAAGGAAGGTCTCCATTGGGGGCATACTCAGAATTTTTTGAAAAAAATACGAATTAAACTACTCATGTAGGTAATAAAGGATCAGTGAAAATTAGCGGCGGAATTACATTATTAGATATGTAAAAAAATTAAATAGTTTGGAATAATTGGCGTGAAAAGCTGAAAGCGACGCGGGATTTGGCGAGCAGTGCATTTCCTCGCCAAAAGCAGACGATTTTAACGAATCTGAAAATTGATTTTAATTGATTTCACTGTTAAAAATCTGCAGCATTTACTGCAACGTCACTCCACTACTTTTATAGAATATCTCTCTTCTGACCAATGAGAATGCTCCATAGCACGTGAATTGACCGTGTCATACACTGTTAAAAATCTGCTGCATTTTGTTGCAACGCACTCCACCGCTTGTATATAATATCTCTATTCCAACCAATGAGAAAGCTCCATTTCACGGCCAAGTAACCGTTTTCTATGCAAGCAAGGGAGTGCGTTGCAACAAAATGCAGCAGATTTTTATCAGTGTATTTTTCAATTTGGAACAATTTTAATAAATTTAAATTGTGTTTTAAATGATAAAATATATTAATTTCATTTTGTTATAAGTACATATAAACGTATATGACAAAATTACACTTAAAGTAAAGTAAAAATGCAAAACTAAAATTACTTAAACTAAACTTATTTAAATAAATTGAACATAGAAAGTTTTTTCTTTAAAAAGTATTCGAAGCGTAAAAGCGTATTTTTTAAAATTTCGTTTTTTCGCTAACCGGAGATAAATCGCCAAATAAACGAAATTTTTTTTATTTTTTTACGGACGTTTTAAGGAGGTTCCGCCGAAATTTTTTTTATAAACATATATAACTATATGAGAAGAACATTCTGTAATTTTTTCAGATTTTTCTGAGTATGCCCGTATGGAGACCTTCCTTGTAAGATATGTTATCAGTTGAAAAATAAATACAAAAGCCGATTTTTAAGGAATTTTTTAAAAGTTCGCTATTTTTTCTACTCCTCTTAGGGGTGGAATTTTCGGAAATCCCTTTTTAGCGGCACTCGATGTTATAAGAAGTATTTTTATCCCAATTTTCATGATTTTTGGTTCGGTAGAATTTTTTGTGCTGTGATTAAAACGAAATCCTGACTTTCTTTTATATACATAGATAAGGATTGAAAATTTCAGGTTTTTGCGCCGAAGACTTCGCCAAATTAGGAAAATATGAATTATCTCACGAACTACTGGATTTTAACGAATTTGCATCTTACCATTCGATTCAGAATGAAAAAATACACTAAAATATTTATCAGTTGAAAAATATCTACAAAAGCCGATTTTAAATGAATTTTTTTTAAGTTCGGTTTTTTTTTTCTGCTCATCTTAGGGGTGGAATTTTCGAAAATCCCTTTTTAGCGGCACTTGATGTTATAAGAAGTATTTTTACCCCAATTTTCAAGATTTTTGGTTCGGTAGATTTTTTTGTGCTGTGATTAATACGAAATCCAGACTATCTTTTATATTTATAGCACTTTTAATTAGCGAAAAATCACTAACTATTAGTTTTTGCCTAATTACTAAAAAAGTACTGAATCAATTTCGATGAAATGTGAATCTAAACCATTCTCGAATCCACTGGAACGCACACACAAAATTTCATTAAAATCGGTACAGTCGTTTAGGAGGAGTTCAGTTACATACACACGCACAGAAGATTTTTATATATAAAGATATATATATATATATATAAGAAAGTCTTGATTTCGTATTAATCACAGCACAAAAAATATACCGAACCAAAAATCTTGAAAATCGGGGTAAAAATACTTCTTATAACATCGAGTGCCGCTAAGAAGGGATTATCGAAAATCCCCCCCCCCCCTCAGGAGGGTGGAAAAAAGAACGAACTTTTAAAAAATTCCTTTAAAATCGGCTTTTGTAGTTATTTTTCAACTGATGAGATATATATATTTTAGTGCATTTTTTCATTCTGAATCGAATGGTACTAAGCAAATTCGTTTAAATTCAGTAGTTCGTGAGATAATTCACATTTTCCTAATTTGGCGATGTCTTCGGCGCAAAAACCTGAAATTTTCAATCCTTATCTATATATATACAAGAAAGTCAGGATTTCGTATTAATAACAGTACAAAAAAATCTACCGAACCAAAAATCTTGAAAATTGGGGTAAAAATACTTCTTATAACATCGAGTGACGCTAAGAAGGGATTTTCGAAAATTCCACCCCTAAGAGGAGTAGAAAAAAGAGCGAACTTTAAAAAAATTCCTTTAAAACCGGCTTTTGTAGATATTTTTCAACTAATAACATATTTTAGTGTATTTTTTCATTCTGAATCGAATGGTACTAAGCAAATTCGTTTAAATCCAGTAGTTCGTGAGATAATTCACATTTTCCTAATTTGGCGATGTCTTCGGCGCAAAAACCTGAAATTTTCAATCCTTATCTTTATATATATAAATCTTCTGTGCGTGTGTATGTCACTGAACACCTCCTAAACGACTGGATGGATGTTAGTGAAATTTTGTGTGTGTGTTCCAGTGGATTAGAGAATGGTTTAGATTCACATTTCATCAAAATCGATTCAGTACTTTTTTAGTAATTAGGCAAAAACTAATATTTAGTGATTTTTCGCTAATTAAAAGTGTTATATATATAAATGAAAGTCTGGTTTTCGTATTAATCAGAGCACAAAAAAATCTACCGAACCAAAAATTTTGAAAATTGGCGTAAAAATACTTCTTATAACATCGGGTGCCGCTAAGAAGGAATTTTCGAAAATACCACCCTAAGGAGAGTAAAAAAAAGAACGAACTTTTAAAAAATTCCTTAAAAATCGGCTTTTGTAGTTATTTTTCAACTGATAACATATTTTAGTGCATTTTTTCATTCTGAATGGAATGGTACTAAGCAAATTCGTCTAAATCCAGTAGTTCGTGAGATAATTCACATTTTCCTAATTTGGCGATGTCTTCGACGCAAAAACCTGAAATTTTCAATGCTTATCTTTATACAGGGTGAGTCATAAATATCGAAACAATAGGCTATCTCCTTAAATATTGCCCCTAGACCCATACTTCCAATTTCAAAAATTCATAAAAAAAGGTGAAATTTTTGATAAGATAAGTTGCAACTCCATGGGGGGTCTATTTGAAAAAGTACGAAAATTAACTTTTTATACGGCCCCCGTAGGATAAAAATTCCAATTAGGGAAACTTTCCTTGTCCAGTCCTGAATAATACACAAAAAGTTGCATCGTCATATCTTAAAAATTCGCGGAGTTATAACCGTTTGAATAATTCATCGGGTTTTAAGGGATTAGACACAAATTGAAATGCGCGCAATTCAAAAGACAATGTTACTTTAACAGTTGTAGGAAACGCGTAAAAAATCTATCTTTTGAGTTAGAATTTTGATTTTTTTTCCTTTTTTGTGATGGTTAGCCATATAATTTGCTAAGAAAATCACATGCTAAAATTTATCATAAAATTTAAAAAGTTTCATATTGTTAGTACTGGTTTCAATGTGACAGTTAAAAATCCTTATAACTCCAAACATTATTTATGGGATTTCAATTTCTTTCTATTTAACTAAAAATAAAAATATTATTTTAGTTTTGTTTCGAGGTTTTTGTTTTTCAATATTTATTTTAGAGCTTTAAAAATATTTATTAAAAAAAAAAAAAAAAAAAACTTTTAAAAAATCATATTTTCAAAAGTAAATAATTTTTCATTTTCTTAAACAAAACTAATGTAAAATAATTAAAAAATGACATGTTTCAAGTTTGTACTTTTTTTTCTTTAACAATTCTTAACTTTTAATAATTTAAAGACAAGAAGTAGTCGGAAAAAAAAATTCATTATAGAGAAAAACGAAATGTACTGTGTTGCTGCCATTAGTTATTTAAAAGAATGCTTTTCTGAGATGCAGATTAAGTCCTTTTTAAAAAATTAGCTCTCTCAACTTCAAGCTTTTTATCGTCCGGTAGAGGCTGTTAAAAAATCTGTATTCTGGGCTCAAGTCAGATCAGGACCGTGACGTTACTTTTTTTTGAAGACTCGCCTATCCGGGTCTAATGTATTTTTCATACCGGAGGGGACTGCTTCCTTTTTCCTAGGCCTCACCAGTGGCCGAGAGGTTCTGACCTCAAACTGGTAGACGGTAGGTGCTGGGTTCGAACCCAATCGCGACCGTCGGCCTAACCGTTCGGTTAGGCCGCGGTTTCCGGCCTAACCGTGGTTTTCTTAGAACCTTGCGTAAATACGGGTTAGGTTCCCCTAGAAAGACCCCCACGGAGGGCATCCCACCCCTTAGGGCCTGTATCCCATAGAGTAGATAATTGGCCGACATACATACAACAACAACAACAACCTTTTTCCTAGACTTGCACTGTACGAAATTTTTAATCACGGTCTCGAACAATCCATAATTAAATCACAGAACTAATACGTACATAAAATAAGTAAAATTTGGTTTAATCAATATTTTTACGAAAACCACATAAATTTTAAAACCGTTTTTATTTTACAAAACAAAAACAAAAAAAAAAAAAAAAACTTTAATTTTTTTTTTTTTTTTTTTTTTTTTTTTTTTAAGAATAGTATATTTAAATGCCAAAAAAATAAACAAAATAAAACCAGAGAAAAAAATCTGCCTATGACGGAATTCTGTCTTAAACAGAAAATGTGTTGATCCATGCAAAATAAATACAATAATACCTGAGAATATAATAAACTCCATTTAACCTTCATAGGAAATGCATTTGTCTATTACGTATTTTTTCTTTCCTATGTGATTCCGTCTTAAAAGGTTTTACTGTATAACATTTTTCAAATTCTTCAACGCACGGGATATGGATTAGCGATAATAAAATATAAGTGAAACATTTACATATAAACATAGATTTATAGATAAAATAAATATATCACAGGCTTTGGAGCCTCTTTAATAATATAAAGTATAAATATAAAAAACGAAATTCTATATTAAATATTTTTGGTCAGAACTCCTGCACGCAAAACAATTTTAAACTATACTGAAGTAAAAAACTGTGTAGAAATTCACGGCTGAGCCGGCTATGGTTTAAGCTTTTTTTCCTGGCTGGTCCGGATTATGATTTTAACATTATTTCATGCCGGGCTGAACTTCTTTCCCTATGGGTCGATCTAGGACCGGACCTAAATACTACGATTTATTCAGACTTTCAGTGCTAACGTGCTTTCAGTGCATGTTTTAGAAACAAGTTTCAATTTTAAATCAATACGCTGCTTTATTATGGCCAAATAAGAGGCACGGTCTTAAACCGATATATAACAACGTTACAATTTGTGGACAATCCCTTATTTGCTTTGAAAATTGATGAAAAACGCTTCGTTTAAAGTGGTGTAAGTCACGAATTTTTGAGAATTTTAGATTTTGATACCTCTGTCAGGTTTTCAGATAGGGAGATGAAATTTTTTTTGTTCAATTTAGGAATGGATAAGGAATAATTTCCTAATTGGGAATTTTGCTCTACGGGGGCCGTATAAAAATTTAATTTTCGTATTTTTTCAACTAGACCCCCCATGGAGTTGCAACTTATATTATCAGAAACTTCAACTTTTTTTATGAGTTTTTGCAATTGGAAGTATGGGTCTAGAGGCAATATTTAAGGAGATAGCCTATTGTTTCGATATTTATGACTCACCCTGTATATATAAATCTTCTGTGCGTGCGTATGTCACTGAACTCCTCCTAAACGATTGGACCGATTTTAATGAAATTTTGTGTGTGCGTTCCAGTAGATTCGAGAATGGTTATATTCACATTTCGTCGAAATTGATTCAGTACTTTTTTAGTAGTTAGGTGGTGTTGGTGTATTTTGTCGGCCGATTATCTACGCTATGGGATATAGGCCCTATGGGGTGGGTCGCCCTCCGTGGGGGTCTTTCTAAGGGAACCTAACCCGTATTTACGCAAGGTTCGAAGAAAACCACGGAAAACTTCGAACGGTTAGGCCGACGGTCGCGATTGGGTTCGAACCCAGCACCTACCGTCTACCAGTTGGAGGTCAGAACCTCGCGGCCACTTTTAGTAGTTAGGCAAAAACTAATAGTTAGTGATTTTTCGCTAATTAAAAGTGTTGAATAAGTTCGATGAATAGAGTGCAGACGTAATGTCCGAGGGGTCTAAGGCGCCAGATTTAAGCTCAGCTTCTTCAAGAAAGAGATCGCGTGTTCGAACCCCACTCCTGACAAACGTGTATGCTTTACAATAATATTTCCTGTATTATAATTTTAATTAACCGACTTCAGACAATCGTTAACTTTTAACTAAAAAGAGAAAAATAAACTTTTCTATCAAAAATTGAACCGACTTCAAAAAATACTGAAGAGTGAAATATAATTTCCTTACATAATTGTAATAAGAAATTAAATTAAGAGCGTAGTGTTTATCGCGCGTACTACTATATTTACGTACATTTATTTGACTTTCTGGAGTCGGTGCCAAGAAGGAAAACGTCTGCCGGTGACAGGACGACGTCTGTCGGGTCCGCTAGTATGGTTATAAAATTATTAAAAAAATACCATCTTGCGCTTATCAGACTAACTGTTTTGCAGTTTATTTCGTTGTCTTTACACATTTGAATAGATAGATTGCTAGATTTCCTTAAGTCCCCACAACAGTCACTGAAAAAAGGCCCGGATGATAATTTAAATTCTATGAGAGCGTTCTTTTCAAATATGTCGCTTAAATTTTAATATTTTTACATTCTTTTTTTGCATAGGATAGCTGAGGATGATCCACAAGTGGCCTAATTTTTACTTTTTAGATTTTGCTTATATTATTTTTTATATTATGACAGTTTCAATTTCAGAACCTGTTTAAAACGGTTTTGAAATTTAAAGTAATTTTTCTAAAAAATCTGAAACCAAAATTGAAAAAGTAAAAACTAGGCAGGTTGTGGATCATCCCCAGCTATCCTATGCAAAAAATTAAGTAAAAATATTAAAATTTAAGCGAGATAGTTGAAAAGAACTCTCCCATAGGCTTTACATTATCATCCGGGTCTTTTTTTGTGACTAGTGTTGCGCCTAAGAGTCAACGTGAGTCACTGAAAAAGACCCGACTGATAATGATAAGTCTATGGAGGCGTTATTTTCAAATATTCAACTCAAATTTTATTATTTTTCAACATTTATTTTTGCATAGGTTGGCTTTGAACAGGTAGTTTTTATTTTTCCGATTTTAGTTTCAAACATGTTTAAAAAAACCACTTTAACTTTCCGAATTAGTTGGAACCAGTTCTGAAATTAAAATCATCCTATGATAAAAAGTCCATAGTCATAATATAATTTATATTATGACTATGGAACTTATTTGACGGTTCCGAAACATGTCAATGTATTTTTTTTTACTATAACACCTTTCTTAAGAAAAATTAAAATTGTTATTAAAATGTTATTAAAATAAAATTATCCTAATATAAAAAAGTAATTAACCAACATTTAAAACTAGTCTTAAAACTAACCGTCCTAAAATATCCTATAAAAAAAATAGTTCAAAAATATTAAAATTTCAGTGAGATGTTTTGAAATAATGCCTCCATATACTTAACATTATCATCCGGGTCTGTTTCTGTGACTCATGTCAGCTCTAATCTTTTTCAACTGCGGTATCTCTTCCACAAATTTTATTTCGTTGGCTCTATTTTTTAAGAAGTTCACAGCACTTTCAGTTACACATTATCAAAATTGTTCCAATTTAATAATACTTATTGTATAAAGATAGAAAACAAACGTTGAAAAAGGCATAAATAATGCATGAAAAGATGGCAAATAGCCGTTTCGAATCTACTATCAGGATTATTCATCAGTGCAACACACAGCTTGATAGAAAAAAAAGCTAGTTTTTTCTAGCTATATGTTGCACTATTAATGAAGAGATAGCAAAGCGCATTTGCCCGTATCACACAAATTTTGTTTTGCGGGCATTTAGCAAAGGTGTGGTAGTGGGTCTATCGTTGCAGACATATAAAAGCATTGTTGATAATGATTTTTGAAAGAAATCGTCCGTAATAAGGCGAGATATTAATCTTTAAAAACAAGGACGTTTTGGGCATACGTAATGATAGGGGCAGTGTAGTCCAGATACTATTAGCATATAAAGCCGAGAGAAAATATTATTAATACGCTGAATTAGATTTCATGCAATGCCAAACGAAGTTTATATGTAGAATACTTTTATTCTCCGTACAGAATTAAGTTTCTTATTAATAAAAAACCTAAGATAAAAAAACAGCTATAGAGAAAAGCAATATCCGATATTTTTTAGGCTTCATATCTCTTCGAACTGGTATGGCATACCCATTGATATTTTCCACCATATACAGCTATAACCTAACGTACGTGCATGTTTTTTTTTCAGATTTATTATTATTTTAGCAGTGACTTTTTTTAAATAATACAGTTTAAAATTCCTTCGCGACAAGAGCACTTTAAATAATTTTTAATCTTTTGCCAAAGGCTTATTAAAACTAAAAATTTTCCCTATTTGATAAATCGGGAACATGCTCCAATTAAATAATGTAAACTTTACCATAAAAAATAGCTAGTGGGAATAATGAAGCATTCTGAGAATTTTAAATAGCACGTATATCAGTCGCTCGTTCCCAAGCAATAATTCATATATTTACTATACCGAATGAGCAAATGTAAGACCCGCACCTTAACCGTTTATTTATTTATTTATTTATTATGTCAAATGCTCAATATATGTATGTTTTAATTTTGTTGTTTATACAGTACATATTTTATACAAAATCTGTAAGCGGAAAATGTATGCTTCTAAATTATATTTAAATTTTGTTTTTAATTTATTGTTTAAAATATAGGCATGAAATTAAATACACAAGCGCATTTAAATACAATAAAATTCAGTGCTATTGAATCCTCAAAAAAATTCTCAATTTATATGGAACCTATTTTCATAAAATTCAGTGGACTGAGATAATTTGTTATTTCCAACATCTGAAATTTTTATTCATACGCCTTTTTGTAAATCTGAACATTTCTAAAATTTCCCAGAAAAGCGAATATCGAATCACTTCATTTTGATTACTTAATAAATAGAGAGCCAGGCGGTGTAAACGTGAATTGAAACAAAGAAAGGGGGCGATTGATTTGAAATCTTTTAAATCCGGAGGATTTTATAAGGTAATGGCGATAAATTATTCAATTACAGTGTTTCAGAGTTGAGAGATTAAATTAAAAATAAAGATTATTTGAATTTGGATGTTTACGTATATATTTTTATAAAGGAAACGCTTTCAGTTACTGACTGATTTTTGGAAAATAAAAGAGTATGCTTACATTTAGTATGTATTGGAATCTCGTCGCGACGATTGTCACTTCAATGTGTTTTCGATTTAACGTTTTAATCGTCGCGCCCGATACTTTCACGGGCTGTAAGCTTCACGGCTTTTATTCAGAATTTTTTGATGGCCACCATTTTTATAAAATAGCGTAATTCGTTTTATTCTGGTATCATTTTATTCGTAATTAAATAAGACTAATATTCTTTTTCAAAAAAGTGGTGACAATAGCGAATTTCAATTTTTTAACCGTAATTTAATGCGACCAATATTTAGTTAAGGAATATCTTTTGAGATGTACAGAAAACGTTTTCCTATATTCCCTTTTATAAAGATTTACTTTAACGATTTTTGCGATTTAGCGAATTTAATCTGTCTCCACTAAAAATATTCTTAATATTATCTGAAGAAATCTCCTCTTTATTCAGAAATTTTGCAGATTTAGGTATAACTTAAAAAAATTTCAGCATATTTTAAGACAGTCTCTAAAACATTTTGAGAATGAGGAAATTACTTGCAGATTTCCTACAGAATTTTGATCCAATTCGATACAGATTTTCTACAGATTTGTTTTGTGGGATTGCTTTCCAATGAATTGTTGTAAAATGTTTTTACTATACAGTTATAAAAATTATAAACTTTATACCATTATGCGCTTGTCAGCCTAACTGTTTTGCATTTTCTTTGATTGTGTGGACACATTTGAATATATAGATTGTTAGATTTCCTTAAGTTTTTTGTTGTTCGATTATGTACGCTAGAGATATAGGACCAGGAGGAAGTGCCCTTCGTGGGGATCTTTCTAAGGGAAACTAACCCGTATTTACGCAAGGTTCGAAGAAAACCACGAAAACTCCGAATGGTTAGGCCGACAGCCGCGATTTTGTTTGAATCCAGCACCTGCCGTCAACCAAATGAGAGGTCCGTACCTCTCGGCCACTGGTGGGGCTAGATTTCCTTAAGAGCCAACATAAGTCACTGAAAAAGACTCCGATGATAATGTTAAGTCTTTGGAGGAGTTACTTCGCTCAAATTTTAATATTTTTCAACATTTATTTTTGCATAGGATGGCTTAGAACGGCTAGCTTTTACTTTTTCGATTTTGGTTTCAGACTTGTTTTAAAAATTAATTTAACTTTCCTAACCGGTTTGAACCAGATCTGAAATTAAAATTATCCTAATATAAAAAAATATGTAACCAAAATCGAAAAATTAAAAACTAGCCGAACTAGCTTGGAACATATAATCTATATAAACATAATCTATAGTTAAGGAAAAATGTCATTTGTTGAAGTTATTGTTTACGATTCCATTCCCGCGACCACAAAATTTACTAACGCTCTATAAAACTTTAGTTAATTAGGTCAAATAGTGTCGTTAACACTACACGTCATACTACACTTTTATGGATGCTACTTCCGTGCTATTGTTGAACGTAATTTCTTGAAAAAATATTAGCAAAAAAGGACATCACGACTTTGAAAAAAAAACGAATTTTTACTTATAAAACTGTTACATTTCACTTTTGTTTATCTTTGCTGATAATAATAAATGAATTAATGAATTCTGAATAATAATAATTTAAAAAGAAATGATTATAAAGATTTAAAAAAATCATTTAAAAGTGTATTTTTTTTCTCTACACAACCGTATGAAAATTTTAAATATGCGATGCTTAAAAATTCGCAGTTCTGAAAATTGTAAAAGTGAAATTTCCTTTAAAATTTGTTAATCCGTGTGGTACATGATATGAAGCGTTCAGAAGTCAGTCTGATTAACTCCATCAAATATAAATGCACATTTTAAATAGTTAAAGTTGTATATCTATAAACTACTGTTTTTATCATTCATTTAGGTATATAATTATTTAATGCAAGGCGTACTAAATATAGGACTCGTTAAGATTGTCATAAAAAAAGAAATTTATTGTTATTTTTATTTATTTAAATGTAGAATTTATTTATAAGTCTTTAAAAGTTTTGTTTTCGAAAACATAATTTTCCAAATAGCCGTTGTAATTTGTCAAACTACAGTTTATTATTATTATTATTATTAATATACTCGTAACCATTTGGTATCAGTACATTATAAAAACATATTTCCAAAGTACGTAAGCTGTTATTAGTATGTATTAGTGAAAATAATCATTTCTTTCTTTATGAAATGCGGCAACACGTTATTAACAAGATCTTTGTGGTTTCCACCTTTATATTTTTCCAAGGAAATTTTGCACTGCTTCTGCAAATCTTCGTCAAGCTGATGCTTCATTTTTGTGCATTGTTTTAAAGTTCATAAATTCATATCCTTTGTGAGTTTATGGGTCATTGGTCAATTAAAATTTGACTGTTTTATAATGTACGCTTTCAAATATTTTGCATTTTGACTATCACATAATATATAACAGAAGGTGGTGACATATCTTAAATCCTAGACCAGATGTGTGAATTCAAGGCCATATTTGGATTCGAGAGGCCAATTTTCTTGTTTATTTTCTAAACACCAAAAATAACTATTCCGCTATCTAATAAAAGAGGTCCCATTATTATCCTCCCTTTGAAACAAAATATTTTAACAAAGTTACTAGTTATATCAATAAATTTTTCGATTCAATTTAGAAAATATTTATATGTCACCAATTTACATATGAATAAATCAAACATGAACTTTTTAAAGCTGAAAATTGTATCAGTAACTACAAAACTTTTATACAGTCACGTGAGTTTTTGAAGGGAACTATTCTTTATTTTAATTCAATCTTCCAACTCCGGAAAACTATAATTGAATAACCTAGCGTCATCACCTTACAAAATCCCCTCGCTGAAAAAGATTTCACTCGTAATCTCCTTTTAGAATTTTCTTCGATTCAGAATTCTTTTTATTTAAGTCTCTCGTTTCTCACTCTCCATTTATTATGTTTCAGGGGAGAGTGATTCGTTTTTCTCTCTTCTGGAAAATTTAGGAAGTGTTCAGTTGTATGTATGGAAATGGAGTAAGTTTGTTATAAAGTTCCGGCGTTGAAGATGGTGAATTTCCCATTCATCTTTTCTTTTGTGAAATTGGTTTCCAGTACAACTTTATTACGGTTGTAATACTGCTGTATTTTAAAATATTAAAAAAATATTTCCAACGTACGTGAGCTGTTATCAGTATGTATTTCTGAAAATAATCATTTTTTTCTTTATCAAATGTGATAACACGTTATTACAAGATCCTTGTTTTCACTTTTATGTTTTTCAAGGAAATTTTGCACTACTTCTGCAAGTCTTCTCCAAACTCATGTTTCGTTCTTCTTCGTTCTTTTAAAGCTCATAAATGCATAATCGTTATAAGTTTATGGATCACTGGTCAATTAAAATTTCCTATTTTATGTTTCAAAATATACGCTTTTAAATATTTTGCACTTTAAGTAACACATAATATATAACAGAAAGTGGTGACATATTTAAAAAACTAGACCAGATGTGTGAAAATCGAGGTCATATTTGGATTCGAGAGGTCTAAACATCAAAATAACTAGTCCGCTATCTAATAAAAGAAGTCTCATTATTATTCTCCCTTTGAAACAAAATATTTTAACAATATTCAGATTGAATTTAGAAAATATTTATATGTTACCAATTTACATATGAAAACATCAAACATGAACTTTTTAAAGCGGAAAATTGCGTCAGTAACAACAAACCTTTTATACAGTCACTTGTTTTTTGAAGGGAACTATTCTTTATTTTAATTCAATCTTCCAACTCCGGAAAACTATAATTAAATAACCTAGCGTCATCACCTTACAAAATCCCTTCGCTGAATAAGATTTCAATCGTAATCTCCATTTAGAATTTTCTTCGTTTCAGAATTCTTTTTATTTAAGTTTCACGTTCTTCACTCTCCATATATTATGTTTCAAGGGAGAGTGATTCGTTTTTCTCTCTACCGGAAAATTTAGGAAGTGTTCAGTTATATGTATCGAAATAGAGTAAGTTTGCATTACAGTTCCGCTGTTCAAGATGGTGAATTTCCCATTCATCTTTTCTTTGTAAAATTGGTTTCCGGTACAACTTTAAATATTTATAACGTTTGTAATGGTGCTGTATTTCACAGTATTGAAATGTGGTTTTTTGTGTTAATAAAATGAATATTCTTTTAAAATAAAAGTGTTAATGTATATGTTTTGTTTTAGTCATGTGTTATATAAAAGATTGTTACCTCATGATTGATCGGTTGTTATTGTTTAACACTTTCCAACAAACGTGAACATTGTTTATGACTTCGGTTTGTCTGTTTGTCTTTCTGCACTCTAATTCTCATAAATATATTCGAAATATTTATAAAAATTATTATTAATTTAAGTATAGAATTTTTTTATAGGTCTTTAAAATTTTAGTCTTTGAAAATATCATTTTCCAAATAGTCGTTGTAATTTCTTAAATTACAATTTATTGTTATTTTTTTAATAATACTCCTAACCATTTGGTATCAGTACATTATAAAAACATATTTCCAAAGTACGTAAGCTTTTATAAACCTGTATTTGTGAAAATAATCATTTCTTTCGTTATGAAATGCGTTACACACGTTACAACACGTTATTAACAAGATCTTTGTGGTTTCCACCTTTATATTTTTCCAAGGAAATTTGGCACTGCTTCTGCAAATCTTCGCCAAGCTGATGTTTCA
This sequence comes from Maratus speculifer, assembly GCA_964019185.1. NCBI lineage: Eukaryota > Metazoa > Arthropoda > Arachnida > Araneae > Salticidae > Maratus > Maratus speculifer. The sequence goes on from OZ025298.1 coordinate 169,522,294, forward strand.
TTTTTGTGCGTTGTTTTAAAGTTCATAAATTATATCCTTTGTGAGTTTACGGGTCATTGGAAATTAAAAATTCCCTGTTTTACAATATACGCTTTCAAGTATTTTGCATTTTGACTATTACATAATGTATGTGAAATGAAGGTGGAAAACAGAAGGTGGTGACATATCTTAAACATAGACCAGATGTGTGAATTCAAGGCCATATTTGGATTTTAGAGGCTAATTTCCTTGTGTTTTTTTTCTAAACACCAACAATAACGATTCCGTTATTTAATAAAAGAGGTCTTATTATTATTCTCCTTCTAAAACAAAATATTTTAACAATGTTATAAGTTATATAATGAAATTTTCCAATTCAATTTAGAAAATTTTTACATGGTACCAATTTACATATGAATACATCAAACATGAACTTTTTAAAGCTGAAAATTGTATCAGTAACTACAAACCTTTTATACAGTCATGTGAGTTTTTGAAGGGAACTATTCTTTATTTTAATTCAATCTTCCAACTCCGGAAAACTATAATTGAATAACCTAGCGTCATCACCTTACAAAATCCCCTCGCTGAAAAAGATTTCACTCGTAATCTCCTTTTAGAATTTTCTTCGATTCAGAATTCTTTTTATTTAAGTCTCTCGTTTCTCACTCTCCATTTATTATGTTTCAGGGGAGAGTGATTCGTTTTTCTCTCTTCTGGAAAATTTAGGAAGTGTTCAGTTGTATGTATGGAAATGGAGTAAGTTTGTTATAAAGTTCCGGCGTTGAAGATGGTGAATTTCCCATTCATCTTTTCTTTGTTGAAATTGGTTTCCAGTACAACTTTATTACGGTTGTAATACTGCTGTATTTTAGAATATTGAAAAACACATTTCCAAAGTACGTGAGCTGTTAACAGTATGTATTTGTGAAAATAATCATTTTTTTCTTTATCAAATGTGATAACACTTTATTACAAGATCCTTGTTTTCACTTTTATGTTTTTCAAGGAAATTTTGCACTACTTCTGCAAGACTTCTCCAAATTCATGTTTCGTTCTTCTTCGTTGTTTGGAAGGATATAAATGCATATTCATTATAAGTTTATGGATCACTGGTCAATTAAAATTTCCTATTTTATGTTTCATAATATACGCTTTTAAATATTTTACACTTTAAGTAACACATAATATATAACAGAAGGTGGTGACATACTTAAAAACCTAGACCAGATGTGTGAAAATCGAGGTCATATTTTGATTCGAGAGGTCTAAACACCAAAATAACTAGTCCGCTATCTAATAAAAGAAGTCTCATTATTATTCTCCCTTTGAAACAAAATATTTTAACAATATTCCGATTGAATTTAGAAAATATTTATATTGTTACGAATTTTGTAAATAGTTAGTGTTTGTACTGTAAAATAATGTAAATAATCTTATTAAGCTCCATCCCTTTACTAATATTAGTTTTTGTTACATTGTCTCTGTTATCAAGCAAACTTGTCTATTATTTTCAGTGAAAGTCTATGGCAGCTTGGCGAGATATTAGAGATATCGCCAAGTTCGCGTCACTTTTGAAGACTAATTTTGGGCGCCAAATTTGGCGATATATCGCCAAGTTGGCGAAAAACTTGGTGATTGTTGGCGATGGTAACCCTTCCCTCTCTATGGTAACCCCCCTATAGATAAACTGATACATTGAATGTTGTTCCGTAGATTTTTCGAGAAGGTTGTAGAAATTTCCAGCACATGCTGCGAGCCTATATAAGGAGAGCAATACGAGCTGCTGTGGTTATTATTTACCAATCAGTCATTGAGTGAACAAGGCGTTTGTTAAGCAAGTTTGCTTGAGTTTCATGTATGTTGTTTTGAATGTTATTAAGTGTTGAGACGTTGTATAAAGAGTCTCTGGGATCTAAAGCTGTACTTGTACGATAGATTTGAGCAGTTATTTTTGAATATCTAGTAATATTTGTGAGTTTCGAAGACTCTATTGTTCTGAAGATCTGTAAATAAATTATTTTCTACTTTTCTAAGAAACAAGAGTTTGAAGTTGTTTAATCATAAGATCAAAAGAACCCTATATACGCGGGAACATTTGGTGTTAGGAGTCGGGATCTTATGGCGAAAACAAGAACAATGGACGGACAACTGTTAGATGCTATCAATGGCATAAAGACAGAATTGACGAAAGGCCAAGAAGAGTTGGCGGAAAAAATGAATAAATGCCAAGAAGAAGTGACTGAAAAGATGAATAAAGGCCAAGAAGAGTTGGCGGAAAAGATGACTAAAAACGAAGAAAGAATGGAACAGTTGACAACTGAAATTGATAAATGCCAAGAAGAAGTGACCGAAAAGATTAATAGAGGCCAAGAAGAAATGAAGAAAACTTTAGAAGAAAAATTCTCGTCGGTAGAGAGAAGAATAGACTCGGTAGAAGAGAAAATAGAGGAAGTAGAAGAGAAAATTCAGAATGAAGTTAATAATGTTGAGGAGAAAATGGAAAAGAAAATAGTTGAAGTAGATGAAAAGCTAAATAGACGAGTAGAAGAGCTTGAGAAGAAGCTTTCAGCGTCCAGTGGTAGTTATGAAGAATTTAGGAATCCGCCTGCTTCTCTTGTGCAAGTTAAGCTGTCGACATACGACGAAAAGAGTTCCTGGCAAGTTTACAAGACCCAATTAACCATTGTAGCTGAAGCGAACAAATGGAGTGACGAGGTGAAAGCTTGTCAACTGGCAGCGTCTTTGAGAGGAGAAGCTGCCGACGTGCTGCAAACATTGCCCGATATGATGCAACTCAATTTTGACACTCTAAGTTGTGCACTTGAAATGAGATTCGGAGAAAAATTCTTCAAAGATTATACGAGAATACAAATGAAGAGCCGCCAACAAAAATCGAGTGAAACCCTTCAAGAATTTGCCTCGGAAATTGAACGGCTTGCAAATTTAGCATTCATTGACTGCCCAACAAATGTACGAGAAATGCTCTCACTGCAATATTTTGTAGACGGAATAAAAGATTCAGAAGTGCAGAGAGCGGTACGAATGGCAGATGTGCAGGATTTAAAGGCTGCATTACTATATTCCTTAAAGTTGGAAGCAGCTACACAAGCCAGCCAAAGAGATCGTCATTCAGCCCGAGGGGCAATGGTGAACAAAACTCAGACACGGAGAGCGACGTCTTGAAAGAAATTAGGAAAATAAATCAAGAGCTGAAAGCTTTAAAAATGGAAGAACAAGCTCAAGAAGACAGAATCTCACGTGCTGGGGATGCGGTGATACAGGACATTTCTGAAGAAATTGCCCCAAAATCCACGAACGTGAAATAAATTCAAACAGTCAGCAGGGAAACTAAATTTTGGCCATCTCGTGGGGCGGAGGTTTCCAGAGAATGAAAAGCCCCACCTGAAGATCCTCCATATATCAAAAATGAGCGGCGGTGATGTGATTATTAACGGAATTCAGTGCCGTATGATTGTCGATACAGGAGCCAATGTGACAATAATAAGAGAAGATTTGGCTCGAAAATTGAAATCTAAACTCATCTGGACTCCACCCTGCGTTACCCTGCAAACTGTGACGGACGACAAGATATTCATATATGGAAAGGCCAATTTAACCATCAACTTTGGAGGAACGAAATATTATCATACGGCATATGTGGCTGACATAACAGATCCTTGCTTAATCGGGCTAGATTTTCTGAAGAAGTTTGGCTTCAAACTTGATTTCAAAAATAACAAAATGCTCTCAAAATTTGAAGAAATAAGTCTTTATGGATTAAATAACGAAATTGAATGTAAACAAACAGTAATAGCCAAAGAAGACATCAATCTAGATCCAAGAACAGAATTTTTAGTTCCAGCTGTAATTAAAAATGAAACTAATTACCGATTTGGCCATATAGATTATCCAGAAGACAACAGTACACAAGCGGGAGTATTGGTGGCTTCTTCTGTAGTAGACCTCTCGAAAAATACCATTCCAGTCAGAATTGCTAACATCAGTGATAAGACGAGGACTATCAAGAAAGGAGAGGTGATAGCGTCATGTGCACCTGTGACGTGCATAAGTCAAAATTCCAGTCACTCTGAGAAATCTTCAGATAATTTAGTCAAGGATTTGTTACAAAATACGGACATAGATCCAAATCAGAGAGATGCTGCTGAAAGTTTAATTAGAGAATTCCAAAGTTTATTTTCCCAAACATCTGAAGACTTTGGACGAACTAAAATGGCACAACACCGAATTGACACGGGAGATCATTCTCCTATTAAACAGCACCCTAGACGATTACCTTTTGCCAAGCAAGAAGAGGTGCAGAATTTAATTAAAGATATGGAAGAAAATGACGTCATCGAACCATCAACAAGTCCATGGGCGTCTCCCATTGTATTAGTAAGAAAGAAGGATGGTGCTACAAGATTTTGTGTAGATTACCGCCGACTGAATGACGTCACCAAAAAGGATAGTTACCCTCTGCCAAGGATTGACGACACTCTCGACACGCTTGAGGGCAACACTTGGTTCTCGACTTTAGACCTAAAGAATGGTTACTGGCAGGTAGAGATCCATCCCGACGACCGCGAGAAGACTGCCTTCACAACGGGACAAGGATTATGGCAATTCAACGTAATGCCTTTTGGTCTATGTAATGCACCTGCAACTTTTGAAAGCCTTATGGAAACGGTTCTCCGGGGGCTGTCATATGAAGCATGTCTTGTTTATTTAGATGATATCATAATCATAGGAAAATCTTTTGATGATCATTTGAACAACCTCAGGCGGGCGCTACAAAAATTAAAGGAAGCTAATTTGAAGTTAAGCCCTTCGAAGTGCAGTTTATTTCGCAATGAAGTCGCCTACGTTGGACACATCATTTCAGCGGAAGGAGTTAGGACTGATCCAGAGACGATATCGGCTGCGAAAAATTGGAATCGTCCAGCAGGTGTTCACCAGCTTCGGAGCGTTCTAGGATTATGCACCTATTACAGAAAATTTGTCAAAGGCTTCTCGATGATTGCAAGACCACTTCATAAATTAACAGAAACCAATCAAAAATTTATGTGGACACAGGAATGTGACGCTGCTTTCGAAAAGCTTAAGGAGGCCTTAACATCCACTCCAATTCTGTCATATCCTCAAATCGATAAACAGTTTATACTTGATACGGATGCAAGTAACGAAAGCATTGGCGCTGTACTGTCCCAGGAAATCGACGGCCAGGAGCGTGTTATCGCCTATTTCAGCAAGTGCTTATCAAAGGCAGAGCGAAACTACTGCGTAACAAGAAAAGAGCTTCTTGCTGTAGTGAAAGCCGTAGACCATTTTCACCACTATCTTTACGGTCGAAAGTTCCTGATCCGAACTGATCATGCTTCTCTAACTTGGTTATTGAATTTTAAGAACCCTGAAGGCCAGATAGCCAGGTGGACACAAAAGCTTCAAGAGTACGATATGAAGATACGCCATCAAAAATGTTCATCACATGGAAATGCAGATTCTCTCTCAAGAAGACACTGCTCAGAGAATTGTAGATACTGCGACCGGGTTGAGGAGAAATTTAATGTCAAAGATCCTATAGTAAGACAAGTTACAACTGGGTCTACATCATCGCAAGATCCATGGAGTGACGAGAGCCTGGCTAAAGATCAACTTACTGATCCTGAAATTAAGCCAATTCTAGAGCTGAAAAAGGAGTTTAACAGGAAGCCCAGCTGGCAAGGCATGGCCCATTACCATCCTACGACTAAACGTTATTGGGCTCTCTGGGATTCCCTACATTTGAAGAACGGTATCTTGTACCGAAAATGGGAGTCTGACGATGGAACGACATGTAGATGGCAACTACTACTTCCTAAGTCAAGAATTTCTATGGTCCTTCAAGAACTTCATGGTAGTCCCAAAGGAGGTCATTTTGGTGTAATGAAGACCCTGCAGAAGGTTTGAGAACGTTTCTACTGGAATAATGTTCGCAGTGATGTGGAGAAGTTGTGTCGAACTTGTGACACCTGTGTAGCACGCAAAGGTCCACAGAGGCGCACCCGTGGACGATTGCAGCGTTATAATGTAGGTTCTCCTTCCGAACGAATTGCTCTAGACATCCTGGGTCCTCTTCCTAGAACATCTGATGGCAACAAGTACATCCTCGTTGTCATGGATTACTTCACCAAGTGGCCTGAAGCCTACGCCATACCTAATCAAGAGGCGGTAACCGTAGCAGACATACTAGTTCAACACTGGGTTTCTAGATATGGAGTTCCTCTCCAAATCCATTCCGATCAAGGAAGAAACTTTGATTCGGCTGTGTTTAAGGAGATGTGTGGACTACTCGGCATGGACAAGACTCGAACTACACCTCTACATCCTCAATCGGACGGCATGGTGGAGCGTTTCAATCGTACCATCCTAAATAGCCTCTCTCTCCTGGTGTCTAGAGACCAACAGGACTGGGACAAGAAATTACCTCTTTTCCTGCTTCCTACAGGAGTGCCACTCATGAGGCCACTATTTACTCCCCTTCTCAAATGCTCTTTGGTCGTGATCTTCGTCTGCCTGCGGATCTTTTGTTTGGCCGTCCTCCTGACGCTCCTTTGTCGCCTGAAGAATACGTGGATGAACTCCAGGCACGGATTGAGGAGATTCATCGTCTAGCGAGGAACCGAATCGGACTGGCAACGGAAAAGATGAAGACACGGTACGATACAAAGGCAACAGGACATGAGTTCAACGAAGGTGACAAAGTTTGGTTGTGAAATCCGATACGTAGTAAGGAACTGTCACCAAAATTACAAAGAAACTGGGACGGTCCTTACACAGTCGTCAACAGGCTGAATGACGTCGTTGTACGCATACAAATATCGCCACACGCCAAACCCAAGATCGTACACTATAACCGGCTAGCCCCTTATTTTGGCCAAAGTGAATAGAAATTCAAAACTGGAATTTCAGACCATGGTCATGAAAGTCACTTTTTGTAAATATGTAAATAGTAATTAGTTCTTATTTATGTAAATCTTATTATTATTATTTATTTATATATTTATTTATTTATTTGTTTATTTGTTTATTTATTTTAAGTGTTTTCCTCTAACTCGAGGATTGCACTGCCCGGGACGTGCAGTCTTTGAGGAGGGGGTAGTGTTAAGAATTTTGTAAATAGTTAGTGTTTGTACTGTAAAATAATGTAAATAATCTTATTAAGCTCCATCCCTTTACTAATATTAGTTTTTGTTACATTGTCTCTGTTATCAAGCAAACTTGTCTATTATTTTCAGTGAATGTCTATGGCAGCTTTTCGATATAATACAGATATTGCCAAGTTGGCGTCACTTTTGACGACTAATTTTGGCCGCCAAATTTGGCGATATATCGCCAAGTTGGCGACAAACTTGGCAATTGTTGGCGATGGTAACCCTTCCCTCTCTATGGTAACCCCCTTATAGATAAACTGATACATTGAATGTTGTTCCGTGGATTTTTCGAGAAGGTTTTAGAAATTTCCAACACATGCTGCGAGCCTATATAAGGAGAGCAATACGAGCTGCTGTGGTTATTATTTACCAGTCAGTCATTGAGTGAACAAGGCGTTTGTTAAGCAAGTTTGCTTGAGTTTCATTTATTTTGTTTTGAATGTTATTAAGTGTTGAGACGTTGTACAAAGAGTCTCTGGGATCTAAAGCTGTATTTGTACGATAGATTTGAGCAGTTATTTTTGAATATCTAGTAATATTTGTGAGTTTCGAAGACTCTATTGTTCTCAAGATCTGTAAATTAATTATTTTCTACTTTTCTGAGAAACAAGAGTTTGAAGTTGTCTAACCATAAGATCAAAAGAACCCTATATACGCGGGAACAATATGTTACCAATTTACATATGAATACATCAAACATGAAATTTTTAAAGCGGAAAATTGCGTCAGTAATTACAAACCTTTTATACAGTCACGTGTTTTTTTTAAAGGGAACTATTCTTTATTTTAATTCAATCTTCCAACTCCGGAAAACTATAATTGAATAACCTAGCGTCATCACCTTACAAAATCCCTTCGCTGAAAAAAGATTTCAATCGTAATCTCCATTTAGAATTTTCTTCGTTTCAGAATTCTTTTTATTTAAGTTTTACGTTCTTCACTCTCCATATATTATGTTTCAAGGGAGACTGATTTGTTTTTCTCTCTATCGGAAAATTTAGGAAGTGTTCAGTTATATGTATGGAAATAGAGTAAGTTTGTTATACAGTTCAGCTGTTCAAGGTGGTGATTTTCCCATTCATCTTTTCCTTTGTAAAATTGGTTTCCGGTACAACTTTAAATATTTATAACGTTTGTAGTGGTGCTGTATTTCACAGTATTGAAATGTGATTTTTTGTGTTAATATAATGAATATTCTTTTAAAATAAAAGTGTTAATGTATATGTTTTGTTTTAGTCATGTGTTATATAAAAGATTGTTACCTCAAGATTGATCGGTTGTTATTGTTTAACACTTTCCAACAAACGTGAACATTGTTTACGACTTCGGTTTGTCTGTTTGTCTTTCTGCACTCTAATTCTCATAAATATATTCGAAATATTTATAAAAATTATTATTATTTTAAGTATAGAATTTTTTTATAGGTCTTTAAAATTTTAGTCTTTGAAAATATCATTTTCCAAATAGTCGTTGTAATTTCTTAAATTACAGTTTATTGTTATTTTTTTAATAATACTCCTAATCATTTGGTATCAGTACATTATAAAAACATATTTCCAAAGTACGTAAGCTGTTATTAGCATGTATTTGTGAAAATAATCATTTCTTTCGTTATGAAATGTGTTACACACGTTACAACACGTTATTAACAAGATCTTTGTGGTTTCCACCTTTTAATTTTTCCAAGGAAATTTTGCACTGCTTCTGCAAATCTTCGCGAAGCTGATGTTTCATTTTTGTGCGTTGTTTTAAAGTTCATAAAGTATATCCTTTGTGAGTTTATGGGTCATTGGAAAACAAAAATTCCCTGTTTTACAATATATGCTTTCAAGTATTTTGCATTTTGACTGTACATAATGTATGTGAAATGAAGGTGGAAAACAGAAGGTGGTGAGATATCTTAAAACCTAGACCAGATGTGTGAATTCAAGGCCATATTTGGATTTTAGAGGCCAATTTCCTTGTGTTTTTTTTCTAAACTCCAAAAATAACGATTCCGTTATGTAATAAAAGATGTCTCATTATTATTCTCCTTTTGAAACAAAATATTTTAACAATGTTATTAGTTATATAATGAAATGTTCCAATTCAATTTAGAAAATTTTTACATGGTACCAATTTACATATGTATATATCAAATATGAACTTTTTAAAGCTGAAAATTGTGTCAGTAAATAAAAACCTTTTATACACTCACTAATTTTTTTGAAGGGAATATTCTTCATTTTAATTTAATCTTCCAACTTCGGAAAACTATAATTGAATAACCTAGCGTCATCACATTACAAAATCCTCTCGCTGAAAAAGATTTCACTCGTAATCTCCCTTTAGAATTTTCTTCGTTTCAGAATTTCTTTTTATTTAAGTTTCACGTTTTTCACTCTCCATTTATTATGTTTCAAGGGAGAGCGATTCATTTTTCTCTCTCCTTGAAAATTTAGGAAGTGTTCAGTTATACGCATGGAATTGGAGTAAGTTTGTTAGACAGTTCCGGTGTCCAAGATGGTGAATTTCCCATTAATCTTTTATTTTGGTTTTCGTTACAACTTTAAATATTTATAACGTTTTTAATAGTGCTGTATTTTATAGTATCGAAATGTGGTTTTTGTGTTATTAAATTGAATATTCTTTTAAAAAAAAGTGTTAATGTATATGTTTTGTTTTAGTGATGTGTTATAATAAAGTTTCTTATCTCACGACTGATTGGTTGTTATTTTTTAACACTTGACAACAAACATAAAAAGAGTTTATGACTTTTGTTTGTCTGTTTCTTTTTATGCGCTCTAACTCTCATAAATATATTCGGAATATCCTATAATTTTTTGATGTTATTTACGTTTACCCTAGCACGAATCCTATTTCAAATGACGTTTGTAGCATTTTTGTCTTATCTAATGGTAATGTAAAAAGTTTTTTGTTACATGACGTTCATCGGGAAAAAATTGTTCCAAATAAATTTTAAAGATGTTACAGACTTTTAAACATAAAAAATATATATATACATTTACGAAGTGCACAAAAATATGTATTATATAGAATATATGGTGTAAAAAATAGTTATTATGCATTTACAGGACTGCACAATATTATTCCTCTGCATGATGGTAAAGGGGAAAATGTTTTTGCGAGTAATTACAAGTCTTTTAAATTATTTCATATATAATGAAATTGTTATTCATCGGAGAGGCTTACTATAAGTTATTTCCTGTGTAATGCAATTACATTGCATTTATAGGGCACGCAAACATTTAAGGTGGTATATTATTTCTGAAGTATTGTACAAGGGGCGATCAAATGAAAAGGTACAAAACGACGTAAAACCCTAACAGTTAAATATTTGCATATTCCGCCATTAGAGAACGTAGCTAGACATTTCGGTATGCGATTAGAGTCTCTCATGCGCGGGCGCCCGCATGCGCAATTGAGAGCAGAGGCTCTTATCAAAAGCGGCGTCCAAATGATGAGGCAGTCCGTATGAGGACAGGATGGCATTCGCGTTGCAAATTTCGACGATTGAGGAGCAGCGAGGTATTATCCGATTTTAGGCGGCGGGAGGTGAGAAACCGACCGCTATTCATCGCCAGAATGGTGACAGATTATGCGGAGAAATGTGTCTCTGACATGTGTGTCAGAAAATGGAGTGCCCGTTTTTGTGCAGGCCGTGAGAGTCTGGATGATGACCCGAGACCAGGCCAGGCAAACACAACCCATACATCTCGCCCCGCAATTTCCATGTGTTTGTACACTGAAGAAACACCTGAAAGGGAAGCGCTTCAACTCGGGCGACGTACTCAAAGACGCTGTGAAGGACTGAGTCTCGTCAATGTCACAGGATTTCTGGGAACAATGAATCCTGCTGTTTGTTCATCAGTGGGACCGTTGTGATCAGGCCTATGGTGGATATTTTGAATAAAGTCTACAATTGTACCCACCGTGTCGTTTCGTACCTTTTCATTTAATCACCCCTTGTATTATAGAGATACTGCTGAAAATGCATTTTTAATTATGATGTACGGTTTAAGTTTCATTATATTTATGTATACTATGTGGTGTGTATAAATGCTTTACAACAGATGTACAGGCTATACAAAAGAATTCGTATAGTTTATTCAGTATGCGCGTAAATTCCTTAAAGTGGTTTTTAAATGCGTTATCTATTTTTACACTGAATGCAGTTTAGTTTACTAAAAAATTCTTGTATAATATAGATAAAATGATAAATACATCCACCCAGAAAATTGGATACACTGAAATCTATAAATGATAATTTCTTGAAATGTGATTTTAGTAGTTTTAAGAGTGTTTTAGTTTGAATTAAATGAAACTGAAAAATAGAATGTAATAAAGGTACTATCTAAACTACTGGGCTTAATGTAGCTTATATTAATTTTGTTTTAATCTGTTGGTATAAAATGCTGAAGATATATTTCAGTCTGTTATGCTTTTTTTTTCTGAACTAAATTTTCATATTTTATAGCATAGATATTAACATACTGATCAGATACAGGGCTGTTCAAAATAATTGGAATGCATATTAGGATATGGAAAAACACTGATAAAATCAGATTTTCAAATATTTTATCTGTTTTCGAATATGTTTACTTAGTTATTTTATTTGAGCTATTTCCAAAATAGCGAAGTTTTGATAATGATTTCAGGTAGTGTTAAAAATTGCTTCATAATCTCTGCTTAACGGATTATTTTTCTTCCCTATTTTACATAATTTTCAGTTCATAATGAAAATATTGTTGAAAATTTTAATTTTAATTTTCTTATATAAGTATTATTGCATCAATAATATCATAATTTTACCATTTCTACCATTTTCGATATACTTATTGATCATCTAAAAAGCGAAAGGTTACTACAAACATTATAATAAATTTTAAGGCTACTAGAATCTCGGTGTCCGAATTCCCCACGGTAATGTTAAGTTCATGAGCGGTTGGATACACTTTTTTTATTTCAAAGATCTCTTCAGAGAATTATTATTTTAAATTTCTTTATCTGGCTTACTCCCTTTAAAGGAAAATTCTTTTTAAAAATTTCATTTCTACCTTAGTTGTTAAAATCTTTCTAAAACGTATATTTAATGTGATATTTTATGTTTTAAAAATTGGCAATGCGAGATAAAATTTTACAAATGTTTTGAATACGAAAAAGAAAAAAAAAAGATATGAATTAATTCTTTCAAACCTCTTAAATATTCACCTGTACTAAAACATATTTTTTCATTTTGACAGAACATTTTTATGAGGATAGCATGTATACTTATAGAGAAATTATGATTTTCATAAAAACAGTCCCAAATTTTACCAAGTTTTCTGCTTATAACTTGCAGAAATCTTAATATATATAAAACATTCTTTTTAAAAACATCATAAAAAATGTTGTATGCAAAACCCTGTAATCAGAATTAAAAAATAATAAATATTGTAAGAAAAATGAGCAGGTTTACTAAATATTTTTTCATGCGCATGCGTAAAGAACCTAAAAAATTCATTTTATATTGTGTTAGCTAAATGTATAAATAAACTTTTGTAAAAGTCTTAAAAAGATAGCTTGAGAAATCTGAAAGTGATCATCAAAAGACTAAGTTTAAAATCCATTATTCCCAAAATGAAGCATGATGAGGGGCTGTATCCATTTATTCACTGATTAGTGTCAATATAGAACACACAATATGGCAAGTACTGCTATATTTGGATATGGAACCCCTCATTTATTTGCATCTTTTTCGGAATAGCAGATTTTGATCTTATTCTACCGATGATCACTTTCAGAGTTTTCAAGCTATGTTTTTGAGACTTTTACAAAAATTGTTCTATTCATTTATTTAACACAATATGTAAATGAAATTTTGATAGAGTTTACGCATATGCAATGAAATTTTTTTTAGCAAACCTGCTCATATTTCATACAATTTTTATTATTTTTTAAATTCTGATCAGGATATTGCGTACAATGTTGTTTGTCATTTTTTCGAAAAAAAAAATATTAAAATCTCTGAAAATTATAAGCAAAGAACTTGAAAATATTTGAGACTGTTTTTATAAAAACCTTAATTTTTCTACGAGTCTACATGCTATCCACATAAAAATGAACACAGTTTATTACAGTAACCTACTTACTCATAATCTATAGTTTGAACATTTTTGCTACATTAGTTTTGACAAGGTACTTCAAAAGATATTCGTTGTTTTTCAATTTGTTGACGGTCTCCTGTGGAGTTTCGGAAAAAAATCTTCACGGAAATGTATGACCTTTATTACTATGCTTACACACGTAGCATTGTAGGATAATTCCTCATGTATTTTTCTAAATAATTAACAAAATGCCTAAACTCGCAAGTAGCCTGATACCTTTGGCCAGTGTATAAGCGCATTAAAAATTAACATCTGATCGAATAAACCCGAAAAGTATTTATTCAATAGCTTTTGAAATTAGATTTTGAAAATTTCAGTGCTTTTTGTTTCATGATATACATAATTATGCGTGAAATTACAAATGACAAAATACTGTTCGACATTTCACACACACGTAGATGCATCGTTTTCGATCTTAAAATCCATTTTATTTCTATAATAAACAAAGAGACATTCTTTCTTAATTTTTGAGTTGAGAATTTTCATATATTTTATGTCTGTACTATTGAAATATTTAATGCTCCTATGGCTACATTAATAACTAATATATAAATTGTATCATACGAACATAATTCCAGATCTCGCATCTTTGATATCATTAGATGCACAAGTGCGTTAAACAAATGTTTATACGCAATAGTATACCTGTTCTCGGGATTTAAAACGATATCTAATTATATATTTCTTGGATAAATAATTATATTTTGCTAAAAATGTAATAGGTGACTCGCTATTTTATGATTTAGATTTCCAAATTTCTCACTAAATTGCATTATCTTGAGAAAGGAACACTGTACAATATTAAAATAACTGATGCATAAATCTATTTAAATTGATTTACAACAAATAATGATTCTGATATCCAAATTATGGTGTTAGTTTATACTTATTTATATTGATTTTAGTGAAAGAATTATTATTTGACTAAAACTCAATACATTTACTTTAAATATATGTGAAATATAAAGAGAAAATGTTAATTAAGGATTAAGAGATTTTTGTATATATTTCACACCGTCTGTTGTTATCTTTTAATTTTTAATCATTGCTTAATTTCAAAATTTACATATTCAATTTAGATAAAAAAAATTATTTCAAATTGGTAGAAAATTGAATCTCAACTAACTCATTTTCTAAAGATTCAAAATTAAATTTCAAGCACATTTTGTATTTCGCTACCAAGTGCGAATAGGTTAAAGAATTTATCCTAATAGCACATAAATAATCCATAATTTTTTGTCTGCTTTCGCTCCTTCACATAATTAAAACTTCACTACAAATAACAATAATAATAAATAATTAAATAAGTTTTTTGGCACATTTGTTCATAGTCGGATACAAGTCAATGTCCTTTTAAAAGCAATCTGTTAGAACGCTATAGGTCAATTTATTATTTTTGAGATATGACTTCTTAATCTAAAATAGTATAAATATTTATTGAGTCAAGAATGAAAATTTTTTACGTAATTTTGTCTCATAAATTTCAAAATATCTTCTGTTTTTCTCAGTCAGATCTACTTTTTTTCTTTTTTACCATTTTTAAAATAATTGTTTTCCTCGGTAGGGAACTGGAAAATTATAATTTTATAGATTCAAATCCGCAAATTTTTTTTATTTGTTTTCTGATTGGTCCATGTTTAATATCCAAAAATGGAATATTTTTGTTGCCACAATGACAAAAATGTAATTAAAACTTTAAATGATAATAATAATTTGAAAAGAAATTGTGATAAAGATTTCAAACACATTTCATTTAAAAGTGTACTTTTCCCTCTACGCAACGGTGTAAAAATTTTAAAAATGCGATGTTTAGAAGTTTAAAAATTTGCAGTTCCGAAAATTATAAATTAAAATTTCAAATTAAAATTTAATGCATGGCATACGTAATATAGGACTCGTTAAAATCATCATAAAAATTATGTTTATTATTGTTATTAATTTAAATTTGAATTTATTTATGAGTTTAAATTTTGTCTTTGAAAATATAATTTTCCAAATAGTCGTTGTAATTTGCTAAATTAATATTTATTAGTATTTTTTTTACTATACTCTTAACGATTTGGTTTCATTTCATTGTAAAAACATGTTTCAAACGTATGTGATTAGTTATTAGAATGTATTATAGAAAATGGTAATTTGTTTCTGCATCAAATGTGGCAACACGGTATTAACAAGATCACTTTAATGTTTTCCAACGAAATTTTGCACTATTTCTGCAAATCTTCGCCAAGTTGATGTTTCATTTTTGTGCGTTGTTTTAAAATTCATAAATTCATATCCTTTATGTGTTTATTGATCATTGATCAATTAAAATCCCCTATTTTATATTTTATAATATACGCTTTTAAATATTTTGCACTGTAACTAACACATAATATATAACAGAAGGTCCAATACCAAATCTAAAAAGTCCTTCCGGCAATGCCGGGAGGAAGAGATAGTTTTCATATACTTATTTATTTATTTTATATTAAGTTATATAAATCAAATATACGAAGCTCAAAATAGGGCAACACGATTATGTAAGATTGAATACTAGTTTTTGTCAATACTGAATATTAATAGGAATTTTTAGAAATTAGTCATCTATTATTCAACCTGATTTTATGTTAAGCGATTTATAGGGTCGTCAAATTCCACGATATCCATTTTAAAGAAGCATGATGGATAAAAAAAAAAAAACCCAGTGAGCTTGATCGAAATCTTAATTCATGTGAACATGCACATCGAAATCGATTAATATATACGAGTGCTGTCGCGGGCAAATTGACTTTTTTTTAAAAATGTCACCCACAATAGAAATTCAAACTGTTATATCTCAGGCGTTTTTTAAGGTAAAGACAAAGCAAAAAATACTACAAAATTCATTATTAAGATAAATAGTTTAGAAAGAACCTTTTTTCAATTTCTAATTTTTTGTTTATACATCATTTTTACATTTAAAAGATTTTTGACAAATTTAAGATGCCGCCATTTTGAAACAAGATGGCGGATAAAGTTGGCCCGTGAACTCGGTCGACAGATTGGTATGTACCATGAGCATGAGTTATATCGAAATCAGTTTATAAATATGCGTAATAGCTCGTGACAAATTTCCGACCGTTTCAAAATGTCAATCTCACAGGAAATTGAATGTGCTAAAACTCAGCCATTTTTCAAGATATAGATGAAACAAAAAATACTCTGGAATCTTTGTATCAAGGTCAAAACACAAAAGCAAAATCTTTTTCAACTTCTTATTTTTTGCACCTATTTTTAAAATTTAAATTAAAAAAAATAATATTCCGCTATTTTGAAACAAGACGGCGGCTGGAACTGGCCAACGAACTCGGTCCAGGCATAAGTATGTCCTATCTACGCACCAAGTTTCATCCAAATCGCTGTATAAATACGCGTGTTATCACGTGACGAAAACCAGATCATTTCAAAATGTCAGCAACACTAGAAATTAATAGTCCTTCCGGCAGTGCCGGGAGGAAGAGGTAGCTTTCATATACTGATATATATATTTATTTATTTTAAATTAAGTTATATTATTCAAAAATACTAAGCTCAAATTAGTAGAACCTGATTATGAGCTTGGTCGAAATCTTATTTCAGGTGCAGATGCACACTCATATTGAAATCGATTAATATATACGAGTGCTGTCGCGGGCAAATTGATTGTTTAAAAAATGTCACCCACGTTAGAAATTCAAACTGCTCAGGCGTTTTTTAAGATAAAGGCAAAGAAAAAAATACTCCTGAATTCATTATAAAGATAAGTTTTTTAAAAAGAATTTTTTTTTCAATTTCTAATATTTTGCTTGTACATCATTATACATTTAAAAGATTTTTGGCAAACTTAAATGGCTTCCCTTTTGAAACAAGAGGACGGAAGAAGTTGGACAGTGAACGTGGTCAAGGCATTGCTATGTACTATGTGCACACGGAGTTATATCTAAATCAGTTTATAAATATGCGTATAATCGCATGACAAATTTCAGTCCGTTTCAAAATGTGAACCACACTGGAAACTGAAAGTGCTATAACTCAGCCATTTTTTAAGATATAGATGAAACAAAAAATGCTCTGGAATCTTTGTATCAAGGTCAAACTCACAAAAGAAAAATCTTTTTCAATTTCTTACTTTTTTGCTCCTAATTTTAAAATTAAAATTTAAAAAAAAAATTTAATAATGGATTTGGCCAACGAACTCGGTCCAAACATTGGTATGTACTATGTACGCAACAAGTTTCATCAAAATCGGTTTATAAATACGCGTGTTATCACGAGACGAAAATCAGATCATTTCAAGATATGGGCAACACTAGAAATTAAAAATGCGATAACTCAGAAGACAGACGAATACAAATACAGACGAAATATTAACAGACAGAATATACAGACGAAACATATACAGACGAAATTCTAATACAGACAAAACAAAGAATGCTCTGAAATCTTTGTATCAAATTCAAATCATAAAGGAAAAATCTTTTTCAATTTTTCACTTTCTTGTACCTAATTTAAAATTTTTAAAAATTATAAAAAAAATTTAAATGGGAGCTATTTTGAAATAAGATAGCGGATGGAACTGAGTATCGAACTCGATTCAGGCCTCAGTATATACTATGTACACACCAAGTTACATCCAAATCGATTCATAAATACGAGTGCTACCACGTGACAAAAATCAGATCAATTCAAAATGTCAGCCATAAGAAAAATTCAAAGTGCTATAACTCAATCATTTTTTTGAGATATAGACAAAATAAAAGGTGTTCTGGAATCGTTGTTTTAGGTTCTAACACGTAAAAGAAAAATATTTTTAAACTTTTAATTTTTTCACATTTAATTTTAAATTTTAATTAAAAAAAATTAAAATAGCCGTCAATTTGAAACAAAATGGCGGATGATGTTGGCCAACGAACTCGGTCGAGACATTTCTATGTACTATGTACATACGAAGTTTCATTCATATCGGTTCATAAATACGTGTGTTATGATGTGACAAAAATCAGATTGTTTCAAAATTCAAAGTGCTTTAATTCAATCATTTTTTAAGGGATATACAAAATAAAAAGTGTTCTGGAATTGTTGTTTTAAGTTCTAACAAGTAAAGGAAAAACATTTTTCAACTTTTAATTTTTTCACAATTAATTTTAAATTTTAAATTGTTTTAAAAATTTAAAATGGCCGCCATTTTGAAACAAAATGACGGATGATGCTGGCCAACTAACTCGGTCGAGACATTCGTATGTACTATGTACATACCAAGTTTCATTCAAATCGGTTCATAAATACATTAGTTATCGCATGACAAAAATCAGATATATATATATATATATATATATATATATATATATATATATATATATATATATATATATATATATATATATATATATATATATATATGTCAACATTTGAACGGAGGGTAGTTTTGGGGTCTGGGGGTCATGATCGGTGAAAATATACCAAAATTTCCTAGAAGTGCTTTCCTCCGGACGGCTGCAATAGGTAGCTTTTTACTTTTTGTAATGAAAGCTACCTAAAAGTACTATAACTCAGACATTTTTTAAGATACAGACGAAACAAAAAGAGCTTTGGAATCTTTATATCAAGGTCAAATGCATAAAATGAAAAATCTTCTTCAATTTCTCACTTTTTTGTAGGGGGAACTGGGGTACATTGATACATGGGGCACATTGATACACCCCCTCTACCGCTCACAGGGTCATTACAGGAAGTTTCACAACAGCTCCAAAAGATGATGCTAGTGTATTCTACTACATACAGAAAATCTTGGAATGATTCAGTAGTTTGATGAAATGGGACGGGTGATTTATTGTTTTTGTTGTTCAAAAGTAAATATGAGTTGTACAGTTGAAATGCTATTATACAACTGTTCCAGTATTTTCAACCAAAATGAATACTCTCCCTGGTAAGTACAGCAACTCTTTATCAGTTCTTCATTATTTATTTTTAGATATATTGTGAAGTGTTGGATTTG
Source organism: Maratus speculifer (assembly GCA_964019185.1). Taxonomy (NCBI): domain Eukaryota; kingdom Metazoa; phylum Arthropoda; class Arachnida; order Araneae; family Salticidae; genus Maratus; species Maratus speculifer. The sequence goes on from OZ025298.1 coordinate 169,541,607, forward strand.
AGACTCATTTTATTCAAAATCGCTGTATGGGGCACATTGATACAGTCTATGACGGGGCACATTAATACAGCATAAATCCTTTAATAGTTCATATTTTCATTATCTTTTATTATTTTTTTTACCATACACTCCTTAATCCAACCTTTTTTTTTCACGAAAAATTTCTAATATTAGTTTTTATTGAAGTGAAATAGCTCTAATTTCTTTATATTAGAACATTTTATAGTATTTTTGAAAACAGAAGAGGTAGGAACTTACCCAGCATCTAGTGCTAGTAGAACTAATAGAAGAAAAGGACGCCATTCTGGCAAATCTCGAATTTATATCGATTCTCCAGAGAAAAAAGTATTTTCGACATGCGAAATGTTAAGTAAGAGAAACAAACTGCAGAACAGAAAATGATACTTATATTATAAACAGAATTTTAATATAATTATCCTTTATTTTCTGTTTATGAACCTATTTATAAACAGAAAAACTGGTAATTTTTTCATCTTTCATAAGAAAGAAGATAATCCTGGGGTTGAAGTGCTAGATATGACAAAGTTACCACAGCCAACAATCAGACAAGAAACAGCCAGAACATCAGGTCATAATATTTTTAATTTTGATTGCTTTAATATTGCTTAAAAATAAATTGTGGGTGATTTGAATTTTTATAAATAAATATAAAATGGTTTTCTAATTCATTTTCTATGAAAAATATGCATTGGTATTATTTTGTCGTCATTTTTATCAAACGTATCAATCTGCCCCGGGGATGGGGCACATTGATACAAATGACTTTTTTTGATTTTTTTAAAATTACATGCAAAAATACTATATAAAACAATGATTGTACATTTTTATAACATACTACACAAGTTTTGCTGTTACGTCATGGAAAAAAAACTTGAATTTTCTACTTTCTTGACACTAAAAAAAAATCTTAGAAAAAAAACTGTATCAATGTACCCCAGTTCCCCCTACTTAATTTCAAATTTTAAATTTCTTTTAAAAAATTTAAATGGCCCCCATTTTTAAACAAGATGGCGGAAGGAAGCGGTTAACGAACTCGGTCCAGGCTTTATTAGGTACTATGTACACACCAAGTTTCATCCAAATCGATTTATAAATACAAGTGTTATCACGTAACAAAAATCAGATCGTTTCAAAATGTCAGCAATAAGAAAAATTCAAAGTACTATAACTCAATCATTTTTTAAGATATAGACAAGATAAAAAGTGTTCTAGAATAGATGTTTTAGGATCTAACACATAAATAAAAATATTTTTCAACTTTTAATTTTTTCGCATTTATTTTTAAATTTTTTATTTATTTTATTTTTTAAAATAGCCGCCATTTTGAAACAAAATGGCGGATGATGCTGGCCGACGAACTCGATCGAGATATTTGTATGTACTATGTACCTACCATGTTTCATTCAAATCGGTTCTTAAATACGTTAGTTATAGCATGACAAAATCAGATCGTTTCAAAATGTCAGCCATAAGAAAAAGTGCTATAACTCAATCATTTTTTAAGATATAGACAAAGTAAAAAGTGTTCTGGATATGGTGTTTTAAGATCTAACACATACAATAAAAATATTTTTCAACTTTTAATTTTTCAGCATTTAATTTTACATTTTTTTTAAATTTTAAATAGCCGCAATTTTGAAACAAGATGGCGGATGATGCTGGCCAACGAACTCGGTCGAGATACTTGTATGTACTATGTACATATCAATTTTCTTTCAAATCGGTTCATAAATACGTTAGTTATCGCATGACAACAATCAGATATGTATATATATATATATATATATATATATATATATATATATATATATATATATATATATATGGTTATACATATATATAAGGTACCCTGGGGTAATAACGCCAAGTGCTTATATTTTGCATAATTATGAAATAATCAGGTAAATGACACTCATGTGCTCTGCGCAGAAGGGTTTTGAGTCATATAAATCGCAAAACACAGCTTCAAGTTAATTTGTTTCATTTTTAGGTCTTATTGTTTTTACAAACAACTAAAATTAACGCTTGATCTAAAATTTGCGAGATACGTTTTGTGATGTGAAGACTATCTTTTTATCCGGAAATACTTTGTTAATTACATAAATTTGTAGTGCATTTCATGTACTTTTAAAATGTTGTTGAAGATTTTCGATATCTTCTCGAGATAATTTGTAATTTAAAATGTACTGCGCAATAACTATACCGGGGTAATAACGCCAATCCTTAACTTTAGTACCCCGGTTGATTCCCTTCAGTGGCCGAGCTACATCCTAAATACTGATTCAAATAAACATAGTTAAAACTGTCCAATGTTTCTCATATTTCTATTTAAGCGGTCCTTTTTAAGCAAAAAGAAGCTCATGGTCTGATATTCTTTTGCCTCATTCCCTCCTCCCACACCACACCTTTATTTTTCTTACACTTTCACAAAAAATTGAACATTTTCAATAGCTTAGAATGCAGTTTGTCAATTTCTAAGTTTGTAGAGTTTGTATTTTTAGAATTGGGCTATCTACATGCAATTATTCCATTTTATTTCATAGTTTTGTTTCCATGGCGTTATATGACATCACGCCATTACATTTTATGAATACGTATCTGTTAAATTATTTTATTTTATATACATAGTCAATGAGTTGCTGTATCAGATCCTATATTTGTTTGAAAAATACAATCTAAAACTAAGCCGTGAAAATTGGTAGAACCTTAACGTGGCGTTATTACCCCAGGATACCTTATATGTCAACATTTGAACGGAAGTTGGATTTGGGGTCGGGGGGTCATGATCGGTGAAAATATACCAAAATTTTCTGGAACTGCTTTCCTCCGGACGGCTGCAATAGGTAGCTTTTTACTTTTTGTAATGAAAGATACCTAAAACCTACACTGTATGTGTGAAAATCAAGGTCATATTAGCATTCAAGAGGTCTAAACAACAAAATAACTATTCCGCTATTTAATAAAAGAGGTCTCATTATTATTCTCCCTTTGAAACAAAATACTTTAACAATGTTACTAGTTATATCAAGAAATGTTCCGATTCAATATAGAAAATATTTATATATTACCAATTTACATATGAATACATCAAATCTGGACTTTTTAAAGCTCAAAATTGCGTCAGTAACTAAAAACTGTTTATACAGTCATACAATTCTTTGAAGGGAACTATTCTTTATTTTAATTCAATCTTCAACTCCAGAAAACTATAACTCATCACCTTACAAAATCCCCTCGCTGAAAAGAGATTTCAATCGTAATCCCCTTTTAGAATTTTCTTCGTTTAAGAATTTCTTTTTATTTAAGCTTAACGTTTCTCACTCTCCATATATTATGTTTCAAGGGAGAGTGATTCGTTTTTCCCTATTCTGGAAAATTTAGGAAGTGTTCAGTTATATATATGGAAATAGAGTAAGTTTGTTATACAGTTCCGGTGTTCAAGATGGTGAATTTCCCATTCATCTTTCTTTTTGTGAAATTGGTTTCCAGTACAACCTTAAATATTCATTACGTCTGTAATAGTGCTGTACTTTATAGTATTGAAATGTGGTTTTTGTGTTAATAAAATGAATATTCTTTTAAAATAAAAGTGTTAATGTATATGTTTTATTTTAGACATGTGTTATATAAAAGATTGTTTCCTCATGATCGATTGGTTGTTATTATTTAACATTTTCCAACAAACTTGAACATTGTTTATGACTTCGGTTTTTGTGTTTGTCTGTCTGCGCTCTAACTCTCATAAATATATTCGAAATATTTCTGAGTTTTATCATTAATTTAAATATAGAATTTATTTATTGGTCTTTAAAATTTTATTCTTTGAAAATATCATTTTCCAAATAGTCATTGTAATTTTTTAAATTACAATTTATTATTATTTTTTATAATACTCCTAACCATTGGGTTCCATTATATTGTAAAAACAAATTTCCAATGTACATGAGCTGCAATTAGTATGTATTAGGGAAAATAATCATTTATTTTTAATTTATCAAATGTGGCAACACGTTTTTAACAAGATTTTTGTGGTTTTCCCTTTTATGTTTTACAACGAAATTTTGTTGTCTTGGCGCAGCATGTTCTCCAAGGGACCTTGCACCATAAAACCCCGTATAACCAACCAACCAACCAACGAAATTTTGCACTACTTCTGCAAATCTTCGTCAAGCTGATTGTTAGCGTTATTTGTAATTTATGTTTGGAATCTGGCATCACATAAGTTCGCTAATGTATGTAACTATAGAAACGCAAATTGTCTGTGTTCTTTTTAGTGGTTGTTTTGTTTTTGCTTGAAAAGGGCAAGCAACGCTTCGCATATCTTAAAATAAAGTATGTTAGAGTCCACTAAAGCATGTGAGTTAATTAATAACGTTAATACGCATCGCCGCAACATACATCTGGTCGCGTCAGCCGGAAAGTATATATTTTTTTCTTCACTTCGAAAAGAAAAGTTCCAACATAATGAACTGTTTTCGTCATTGAATTTTATTTGAGCATTATTCCACAAGCTGGCTTGATGAAAGAACAAAGAAAGAAAATCGTCTGCCCTCAGCAATCAATCAAGGTATGAAAAAATTATTATTCTTTTTGCTGTTATAAGTTTTTGAGCATGAAAAACATTGAAAAATAAAAAAAAAACGTGCAGCATTACGCACTTCAATTACGAAATTAATTAGTAAATTAGAAGCCTTAATAAAAGATAAAAATATTGATATTGATAGTTATTTAGAAATTTCAGAACAATTAAATGACAGAGAACAAACTTTAAAAATCCTAAATAAAGGAATATAATCTGGTATTAGTTTAGAAAAAGAATATGAAATTGATTTTAACGCTAGCGAAGAATACCAGGAAAAAATTATAAAGGCCAAATTTCAAATTAAAGAGCAACTTAAGCATTTAGAACAAAGTAAAGTTTCCAATGAAATTCAACCAAATTCTATTCAAATAAACAACGCGAAAAATATTAAATTACCCGATATATCTCTTCCGAAATTCTCCGGAAAACCCGATGAATGGGGTCTATTTAAATTACAATTTAACAACTTAATAACTTCAAATGAGCAACTATCAGATGCGCAAAAGTTGCATTATTTATCAGCAGCATTAATAAGTGATGCAAGAGCTTTGATTAGCACATAAGACAATTTTTCATCTTTATTTCAAGCATTAAAAGAAAGATACGAAAATAATAGAGTAGTAACAGAAATACACATCAATTCACTCTTAAACGCAGATAAACTTACACAGCCTACCACTAAAGATCTTCGAAATCTAGTCGATAATGTAAAAAAAGCATTCGCGCCTTGAAGATTTTGAATTATAATAGAAATAATCTTTCAGATGTTTTAATATTGAACATCATTCTTCAAAAGTTAGATAGAGATACCCGAAAAAATTATGAAATGACAATAAGTTCAAAATAAGTTCCGAAGTTAGGTGAATTACTTTTATTTTTAGAAAAACGATCTCAATATTTGGAAAATATTCATACAGTCACGTCTGTTAAACCTTTCAGTAAGGATCAGAAACGTTCATTTAATTCTAAGTCATTGACTTTGTTAGCAGAAGGTCCACATATTTGTTCAATGTGTAAAGGCAATCACATTTTAATGAGATGTTCCCAATTCTGAAATTTATCTGAAAAAAAAACAGGTTTAATATTGTTAAAATGAAAAAATTATGCTTCAACTGTTTATCATCAGTTCATAACATTAGCCAGTGTAAAAGTTCAAGCAGAAAATGCAACAAACGTCATCACACATTGATCCACCTGGAACGCGGTGAGGAAAATAGTGATACTAATCAGACTATAGCAATTCAAGATGAAAATACTATTAGAAGTAATTTATCGCCAACCGCAAACGCATTTACTCCTCATAGTTACCCAAATAATCAGATGTCTGTTACCGCTTTGGGTGAAAATATACATTCATTTGATAACACGCATTCGACTATTAACAATACTGTAATGAGTATGACGTCCTCTTCTAGTAAACAAGTACTGCTTTCAACTGCGATAATATATGTACAAAATGCTAGACGAGTATTTGTTCCTCTTAGAGCATTGTTAGATTCAGGATCGCAAAATAACTTTATATCAAAGGAATGTTTTGAGTCATTGTTCTTCAAAGGAAGGAAAATAAACGCATCAGTTTCAGGTCAAAATGGTTCAGTTATGTATATAAAGGAAAGTATTATAACAACCATAGCAAATAAAAACAGAAGTTTTAATGAAACATTGCAATTTTTTGTTGTTCCTAAAATTACGCGCATAACACCAGCTATATATCTAAACATCATGCCTATTACGCATTTACAAACTTTTCAGTTAGCTGATCCACAATTTGATAAACCAGGCCCAATACATGTTTTATTATCAAACGAAGTATATTTTAAATTAATTGGACAAAATAAAATAAATGTGCAAAATTTGGTTTTCAAAGAGACTGTTTTTGGTTATGCCTTGGTATAATGTTGCCAGTGGTTCTACGTCTATTCCGCAACAAAATTTTAATAATTATTGTGGTCTAGTTTGATCTGTGGATGATTTATCCAACACTATGCAAAAATTTTGGGAAATTGAAGCGGTCCATGATAAAAACACAATAAAAAGTGAAGAAGAGCAGTATTGTGAGGAACATTTCTTGCGTACACATACTAGAAGAGAAGATGGTAAGTATATTATGGAAATGCCAATTAAAACTGGTAGGCTTGCATGTTTAGGAAAATCAAAGGAAAACGCACTTAAACGATTGAATCACTTACTTAAGCGATTTGCGCACAATCCAGCAATGAAATTATTATACGAAGAATTTATTAACAAATATAACGATTTGGGACACTTAGAAGAAATCTTGCTGGAAAATAAGCCCGAATTTTCATAGTATTTGCCGCATCATGGGGTATGCAAACCCGAAAAACCAAGCACGAAATTAAGGGTTGTCTTCGATGCTAGTGCAGCTAATACCAGTGGTGTTTGTTTAAATGATATTTTATTAAACGGAGGATTAATCCAGGATGAGCTCTTCGATATCATTTGTCGATTTCGAACTCATAAATACGTCTTTACTGCTGACATCATAAAGATGTATCGCCAAATATTAATTTCGGAAAATCAGAGAGATTTGCTTCGAATTTTGTGGAAAACTGATGAAGAAGAACCAGTCAAAATATTTAAGTTAAAGACGATTACATACGGTACATCGAATGCGCCTTATCTTGCCACGCGGACTTTGAATCAGCTTGCAATTGATGAAAAGGACAATTTTCCGCAAGCATCACGTGTAGTTCTTGAAGATTTCTACGTGGACGACGTATTAACAGGAGCTAACACTTTAAATAAGGCTCAACAAGTGCAAGCACAATTAATCGCATTGCTTGAACGTGGTGGCATGAATTTGCAGCGATAGTGTGCTAATCACCCCGAACTCTTGAAAATCACAACTAACAATCAAGAGTATACATTCAATGATCGTAATGAGGACCAGAGCACTAAAACTTTAGGATAGTTATTGAATCCAGTTCGTGAATGCTTTTCGTTTAATTCCTCAGTTAAGGAACCAGTTGTATTCTCAAAAAGAACTGTTTTATCCGATAGCGCGTATTTCCGATCCATTGGGATTACTCGGTCCTGGAATAGCTAAGGCTAAGATTTTCACGCAAAGACTCTGGCTGTTAAAGCTAGATTGGAACGATCCACTTCCAGATGACATTAAGGATGAATGGCGACGTTTTATCAGAACGCTTCAGAATATAAACAATTTAAAAATCCATCGTTTTGTTTTAAACGAAGGACATTCGGAAGTTGAATTGCATGGCTTCTCCGACGCATCCGAGCTCGCATATGGAGCAGCCATTTATCTACGCTGTTTCACAAAATTTAATACATCTTTAAATTTACTGTGCAGCAAGTCTAGAGTTGCACCATTGAAACCTTTGACAATCCCACGGTTGGAATTGTCTGCAGTTGCCTTATTGTCTCAACTAAGATAGTGAATGTGCTAAAGTTGAATATCAGTAAAATAATATTATGGTGTGCTTGAACCATCGTCTTAGCGTGGATTCAGACTCCTCCTCATCTACTTAAAACTTTGTGGCCAATAGAGTTTACAAAATTCAAGAGTTGACCCATACTTTTCAATGGAGACATGTACGCTCAGAGGACAATCCAGCAGACCTTGTATCTCGAGGACTAACCTTCGACAAATTAATTGATTGTGAACTTTGGTGGCATGGCCCACTCTTCTTAAGAAAAAGAGGCATTGAATTAGATCGGAACATTGATTTAGAAGAAGTCAAAAACAATAGTGACTTTTCAGCAGAATTAAAATTGAAAAACAGTACAGCTCTAATCAATTTAAATTCTAGTGAATTTGTAAATGAAATTTAAATATCAGTAACAATTATAGAAAGATATTACGTGTTTCAAGTTATATTTTCAGGTTCTTAGATAACACAAGAAAATTAGCTGAACAAAGAAAGGGACAAGTAAGTATAGAAGAATTACCACGATCAGATATATTTTTAATTCGGGAAATCCACATAGTTGAATTTAAGGCAGAATATACTGCATTGTTAGAAGGTAAGCAAATTTCAAAGAAAAGTAAATTGCGATTGTTAAACCCCTTTTCAGATACAGATAATGTGCTAAGAGTAGAAGGGCGTTTAGATAATGCAGACTTAAAGTTTTCTGAAAAATATCAATATATTCTGCCAGCTAAGGGTAAATTGTGTTGCCTAATTGCAATTTACTATCATAAAAAATATCCTCATATAGGTGCACAAGCATTGTTTTGCTACTTGAGGCAAAAATTCTGGCCGCTACGGGAAAGAAATTAAAAAATAACGCATGAGTGTACAACTTGTAGTAAAAGCAACCCCATAACCATACAACAAATCATGGGTTCCCTACCCAGAGAGAGAGTACGTCCTAGCGCACCATTTAATTACGTGGGAACAGACTTTGGTGGCCCCTTTTTCATAAAATATAGGGGACAGAGAAAGGGAATTCTTAATAAGGTGTATTTGGTAATCTTTGCTTTGTAACTAAAGCAGTGCATCTCGAACTAGTGTCAGAATGGACTACGGATGCATTCATTGCCACCTTAAAAAGGTTCATTGCTAGGCGCGGAAGGTGCGCAGTAATCTTTTCAGATAATGCAAAAAATATTGTTGGTGCTAACGCCGAGTTACAGAGACTCCATAATTTACTAAGACATCCTGAGGAGAAGTTAGCGAATTATTTGTCAGAAGAGAATATTATTTGGAAATTTATTCCACCCAGAGCACCTAATTTTGGTGGGTTGTGGGAGGCAAAAAAAAAATCGGTAAAATATTATCTAAAGCTAATGGTAGGTAATGCAAGGCTAACGATCGAAGAGTTATTAACTGTAATTGCTCAAATAGAGTCTATATTAAATTCACGGCAAATCACTCCATTGTCTTCAGACGTGAGAGACAGTGGAGAGACAGACCTCATTGACTTGGAGGCCTTAACACCAGGCCATTTCTTAATCGGAACGCCTATGACAGCCATCGTTGAACCAGAATTAATAGATGTTAACGAAAATAGACTATCTAGATGGCATAGAATTTCAAAATACATTTAATTGATATGGAATCGTTGGAATAAAGAGTATTTAAATACGCTCCAACAACGCTCCAAGTGGCAATTTGAAAAAAATAATATTAACATAAGAACCCTAGTGCTGATAAGGGAAGATGACTTCCCTACAAATAAATACTTACTAGGACGCATTATAAATATTTTCCCAGGTGCAGATGTTAAAATTAGGGTTGTAGAAGTAAAAACTGCTAGGGGTATACTTAAAAGAAGTATTTCAAAAATTGCGTTATTGCCACAACAAGTCTCAGAAAATTAATTATGAAATGTAAAAAATAAAGGTTTTGTTATGTATTTTTATTTTTAGTTTTCCTATTGTTGTATGTTCATAATAGTATTTTTCATTGTTAAAAGAAAATTGTTGTATTGAATATATTACTTAAGCATTTGTAATGTTAATATTTTGTACTGTATAATTTATTCAAGTTGACCCATCAATGTCGGAGGGGGGGGGGGGGTATGTCGGAGGAGTTATTTGTAATTTATGTTTGGAATCTGGCATCACATAAGATCGCTAATGTATGTAACTAAAGAAACGCAAATTGTCTGTGTTCTTTTTAGTGGTTGTTTTGTTTTTGCTTGAAGAGCAAGCAACGCATCGCATATCTTAAAATAAAGTATGTTACAGTCTATTAAAGCATGTTGAGTTTATTAATTACGTTAATACGCATCGCCGCAACACAGATGTTTCATTTTCGTGCGTTGTTTTAAAGTTCATAAATTCATATCCTTTATGTGTTTACGGATCATTGGCCAATTAAAATTCCCTGTTTTATGTTTTATAATAAATGCTTTTAAATATTTTGCACTTTGATTAATACATAATATATAATAGAAGGTCTAATACCATATCTAAAAACATGGACCATATGTGTGAAAATCAAGGTCATATTAGCATTCAAGAAGTCTAAATAACAAAATAACTGTTCCGCTATCTAATAAAGAGGTCTCATTATTATTCTGCCTTCGAAAAAAAAATATTTTAACAATGTTACTAGTTACATGAATAAATGTTCCGATTCAATTTAGAAAATATTTATATGTTACCAATTTACATATGAATACATCAAACATGAACTTTTTAAAGCAGAAAATTGCGTCAGTAACTACAAACCTTTTATACACTCACAGAATTTTTTGAAGGGAACTATTCTTTATTTTAATTGAAACTTCTAACTCCGGAAAACTATAATTGAATCTTCCAACTCCGGAAAACTATAATTGAATAACATAGCGTCATCACCTTACAAAATCCCGTCGCTGAAAAAGATTCCAATCGTAATCTCCCTTTAGAATTTCCTTCGTTTCAGAATTCTTTTTATTTAAGTCTCACGTTTTTCACTCTCCATTTATTATGTTTCAAGGGAGAGTGATTCGTTTTTCTCTCTACTGGAATATTTAGGAAGTGTTCAGTTATATCTATGGAAATGGAGTAAGTTTGTTATACAATTCCGGTGTTCAAGATGGTGAATTTCCAATTCATCATTCTTTTCTGAAATTAGTTCCTATTACAACTTTAAATATTTACTACGGTTGTAATGGTGCTGTATTTTATAGTATTGAAATGTGGTTTTTTGTGTTAATAAAATGAATATTCTTTTAAAATAAAAGTGTTAATATATATGTTTTGTTTTAGTCATGTGTTATAATAAAGATTCTTATCTCACGATTGATTGGTTGTTATTTTTTAACACTTTTCAACAAACATAAAAAGTGTTTATGACTTTGGTTTGTCTGTTTGTCTATCTGCGCTCTAACTCTCATAAATATATTCGGTATATCTTATAATTTTTGATGTTTTTTTTCTTACTATACTAATAATCATTTGGCTTTATTACATAGTAAAAACACATTTCCAACACATGTGAGTTGTTATTAGTATGTATTAGTGAAAATAATGATTTTTTTCTTTATCAAATGCGGCAACACGTTATTAAGAAGATCTTTGTGGTTTTCACGTTTATGTTTTCCAAGGAAATTTTTTACTACTTCTGCAAATCTTCGCCAAGGAGATGTTTCATTTTCGTGCGTTGTTTTGAAGTTCATAAATTCATATCCTTTATGAGTTTAGGGATCATTATTCAATCAAAATCTCCTGTTTTATGTTTTATAATATACGCTTTAAATATTTTGCATTTTGACAACACATAATATATAACAGAATGTGGTGGCATATCGTAAATCCTAAATGCGATGTGTGAATTCAAGATCATATTTTTATTAGAGAAACCAATTTCGTTGTTTATTTTCTAAACACCGAAAATAACTATTCAGCCTTCTAATAAAAGAGGTATCTTTATTATTCGCCCTTTGAAACAAAATATTTTAACAATTTTATTAGTTATATTAAAAAATGTTCCGATTAAATTTAGAAAATATTTTTATATTACCAATTTACATATGAATACATTAAATCTGAAATTTTTAAAGCTCAAAATTGTGTCAGTAACTAAAAACCTTTTATATACTCACATAATTTTTTGAAGGGAACAATTCTTTATTTTAATTCAATCTTCCAACTCCGTAAAACAATAATTGAATAACCTAGCGTCATCACCTTACAAAATCCCCTCGCTGAAAAAAGATTTCAATCGTAATCGTCCTTTAGAATTTTCTTCGTTTCAGAATTTCTTTTTATTTAAGTTTCACATTTCTCACTCTTCATTTATTATGTTCCAAGGGAGAGTGATTCGTTTTTCTCTCTTCTGGAAAATTTAGGAAGTTATTAGTTTTATGTATGGAAATAGAGTAATTTGTTATACAGTTCCGGTGTTGAAGATGGTTAATTTCCCATTCATCTATTCTTCTGTGAAATTGGTTTCCGGTACAACTTTCAATATTTATAACGTTTGTAATGGTGCTGTATTTTATATTATCGAAATATCGTTTTTTATGTTAATAAAATGAATATTCTTTTAAGGGAGATCCAAACCCCATTTTCGGCCAAAATTCATCAAAAGTTAAATTTTTTTCTCAGAAAACGATAAAATACATATTTGCGAATATCCATGCAAAATTTCAGAATTCGGGGACACTTGGAACAGGTAGAAAATGAGCTTTTTAAATTGTACTCACTATAGAGTTTAAAGGAGTAGCGGCCATTTAAAACGCGTTTTCCTGAAAATGACTTTTTTGATATTTTGCCTAAATTCAAAGTACTAAGGCTCAGTGATAAAATTATTTAGAAACAAAGTGTTTATGTTTTTAGAATCTTAAAAATATTTGCAACAAAAGCAAGGAGAGATATTTTTTTAAACTATTTCCGAAAATTTTACATAAATTGGTAAACATGAAAACTAATTTAAGGAAATTTACCATGCGTATTTTTTTTTTTTTTTTTTTTAGCCGATTAAAATAGAAAATTAAAATATCTCTCCTTAGTTCTTTTCTATATAGTATAACACTATTTAAGAAATTTTAGTAATACTAAAACATTGAAAATTGAATGAGGAGTAGTAATTTTAAAAAGTGTATTTTTCGACCAAAAGAAAATCATAAAAATCCCCATAAAAAATATACGTTTTAATAAAAAGTGATTTTTTTTTTTTGCTAATTATTCCTTACAAGAAGATTCTTAAATAGTACACCAAAATTCATTACTTTAAAATCAGTAATAAAAATTTTGGGTTTTTTCTTACGGGTCTCCCTTAAAATAAAAATTTAATGTACGTGTTTTGTTTTAGTATCTTATGTTATACAAAAGATTCCTACCTCATGAATGATTGGTTGTTATTTTTTAACATTTTCCAACAAACTTGTACAGTGTTTATGATTTCGGATTGTCTGTTTATCTTTCTGTACCCTAACTCTCATAAACATTTTCGGAATATCCTATAACTTTTTGGCTGTTATTTACGTTTACCCTAGCGTGAATCCTATTTCAAATGACATTTGTAGCACGTTTGGTTTAGCTACATGTAATGTCAATTTTTTTCGTTACATTATGGTCAATAGGAAAAATTGTTCAAAATAAATTTAAAAGATGTTACAGACTTTTAAACATAAAAATAAAGTATACACACTTAGGAAATGCACTAAAACAAGCATTATATAGAATATGTGATGCAAAGAAATTTTTTACAGGACTACACATTTACATGACTGCACAATATTATTCCGTTGTAAAATTTGAAAATGGGAAATTTTTTTGGGAGTAGGTGGAACTGGGGCACATTGTACAGCTTTTTTCTAAGAAAATTTTTGGTGTCCAGAAAGCGGAAATTTCAAGTTATTTTTCCATGGCGTGCCAGCAAAACTTGTGTAATGTGTTATAAAAATGTACAATCGTTGTTTGATATATTATTTCTGCACCTAAAAAATAAAAAATCTATAAAAGTCATTTGTATCAATGTGCCCCATCCCCGGGGCAGATTGATACACCTCATGGTTCACTTTGATACCTCTGAGAAAAATGGAGACAAAATAAAACCAAGGCAAATTTTTCAGAGAGAAATAATTAGCAAACCATTTTGTATTTATTTATAGTAATTGAAATCCCCCACAATTTATTTGTAAGTAATATTAAAGTAATCAAAATGGAATGAATAATGACTTGATGTTCTGGCTGTTCCTTGTCTGATTGTTGGCTGTAGTAGCATTGACATATCTGGCACTTCAACCCCAACATTATCTTATTTCTTAGGAAAGATGAAAAAATTACCAGGTTTTTTGTTTATCAATCGGTTTATAAACAAAAAATAAAGGATAATTATATAAAACATTCTGTTTAAAATATAATTATCCTTTGCTGTTCTGCAGCTTGTTTCTCTTACTTCACATTTCTCATTTTGAAAATATTTTTTTCTCTGTAAAATCGATATAAATTTGAGATTTACCAGGCAGGCGTCCTTTTCTCTTGTTAGTTCTACTAGCACTAGATGTTGGGTAAATTCGTAGGTCTTCTGTTTGGAAAAATACTATAATATGTTCTAATATAAAAAAATTAGAGATATTTCACTTTGATAAAAACTACTATTGGAAATTTTTGACGAAAAATAGTTGGATTATGGAATGTATGGTAAAAAAATAACAAAAGGTAATGAAAAAAATGAGCTAGAAAAGGGTTTAAGTTGCACCATTGTGCCCCGACAAATACTGTATCAATGTACCCCATACAGATATTTTGAATAAAATGAGTCTCAAATCCAACACTTCATAATTTATCTAACACAAAATAATGAGGAACTGATAAAGAGTTGCTTTACTCCCCAGGGAGAGTATTCTTTTCGGTACAAAATGCTGGAGCAGTTGTATAATACTATTTCATTTGTACAACTCAAAGTTGCTTTTGATCTACAAAAACAATAAATCACCCGTCCCATTTCATCAAACTAATAATTAATCCCAAGACTTTCTGTATGTAGTTGAGTGCATTTTGGAGCTGTTGTGAAACTTCCTGTAATGACCCTTTGAGCAGTAGAGGGGGTGTATCAATGTGCCCCAGTTCTCCCTAATTTTAATTCTGTTAAACTGTTTCATACATAATGAAAAAAGTTATCTTATTATTCTCCCTTTGAAACAAAATATTTTAACAATGTTATTATTTATACCAAGAAATGCTCCAATTCAATTTAGAAAATATTTATATGTTACCAATTTACATATCATTACTTCAAATATGAACTTTTAAAATCTGAAAATTCCGTCAGTAGCTAAAAACCTTTATACACTCACAGAATATTTTGAAGCGAACTCTTATTTATTTTAATTCAATCTTCCAACTCCAGAAAACTATAATTAAATAATCTAGCGTCATCACCTTACAAAATCCCCTCGCTGAAAAAAGATTTCACTCGTAATCTCCCTTCAGAATTTCTTTTTATTTAAGTCTCACGTTTCTCACTCTCCATTTATTATGTTTCAAGGGAGAGTGATTCGTTTTTCTCTCTACTGGAAAATTAGGAAGTGTTCAGTTATATGTATGGAAATGGAGTAAGTTTATTATAAAGTTCCAGTGTTCAAGATGGTGAATTTCCCATTCATCTCTTCTTTTGTGAAATTGGTTTCCGCTACAACTTTAAATATTTATTAAGTCTGTAATAGTGCTGTATTTTCTAGTATTAAAATGTGGCTTTTGTATTAATAAAATGGATATTCTTTTAAAATAAAAATGTTAATCTATATGTTTTGTTTTAGTCATATGTTATATAAAAGACTCTTATCTTATGACTGATTGGTTGTTATTTTTTAACCCTTTTTAACTTCGGATTGTCTGTTTGTCTCTCTGTGCTCTAACTCTCATAAATATATTCGGAATATTTCTGAGATTTATTAATAATTTAAATATAGAATTTATTTACAGGTCTTTAAAATGTTAGTCTTTGAAAATATCATTTTCCAAATAATTGTTTCAATTTTTTAAATTACAATTTATTATTATTATTTTATAATGCTCCTAATCATTGGGTTTTATTACATTGTAAAAACATATTTCCAATGTACGTGAGCTGTAATTAGTATGTATTAGGGAAAATAATAATTTATTTTTAATTTATCAAATGTGGCAACACGTTATTAACAAGATCTTTGGGGTTTCCTCCTATATATTTTTCCAAGGAAATTTTGCTCTGCTTCTGCAAATCTTCGCCAAGCTGATGTTTCATTTTTGTGCGTTGTTTTAAAGTTCATAGATTCATATCTTTGTGAGTTTACGGGTCATTGGTCAATTAAAATTCCTTGTTTAATAATATACGCTTTTAAATATTTTGCACTTTGACTAACACATAACATAAAACAGAAGGTGGTAACAGATTTAAAAACCTAGACCAGATATCTGAAAATTAAGGTCATATTTGGATTCGAGAGGCCAATTTCCTTGTTTATTCTCTAAAGACCAAAAATAACTATTCCTCTTTATAATAAAAGAGGTCTCATTATTATTCTCCCTTTGAAACAAAATATTTTAACAATGTTTCTAGTTATATCAATAAATGTTCCGATTCAATTTAGAAAATTTTTATATGCCAATTTTCATATGAATACATCAAATATGAACTTTTAAAATCTGAAAATTTTGTCAGTAACTACAAACTTTTTATACAGTCACATCATTTTTTGTATAATACCATTTTTCATATATTTTGTTTTAGTCATATGTTAGATAAAATATTCTTACCTCATGATTGATTGGCTTTTATTTTTTAACATTTTCCAACAAACATGTGCAGTGTTTATGATTTCGGATTGTCTGTGCGTATTTCTGCACTCTAACTCTCATAAAGATATTCGGAATATCCTATAATTTTTGGATGTTATTTACGTTTACCCTTGCATGAATCCTGTTTCAAATGACATTTGTAACACTTTTAGTTTAGCTACATGTAATGTCAAAAGTTTTTCATTACATGATGTTCGTTTCGTTACATGGCGAATGGGAAATTTTTTTCAAAATAAATTTTAAAGATGTTACAGACTTTTAAACATAAAAAAAGTTATACACATTTAGGAAATGCACTAAACATGCATTATATAGAATACGTGATGCAAAGAATAGTTATTCATTCACAGGACTACACAGTATTATTTCATTGTAAAATGGAAAAATGGGAAATTTTTTGCGAGTAGGGGGAAGTGGGCACATTGTACAGCTTTTTTCTAAGAAATTTTTTGGTGTCGAGAAAGCGGAAATTTCAAGTTATTTTTCCATGTCGTGGCAGCAAAACTTGTGTAGTATGTTATAAAAATGTACAATTGTTTTTTTATATATTATTTTTGCATGTAATTTTTAAAAAAATCTAAAAAAGTCATTTGTATCAATGTGCCCCATCCCCGGGGCAGATTGATACACCTCATGGGGAACTTTGATACGTCAAAGAAATATGGAAACAACAACAAAAAAAAACACCAATGAAAATTATTCATAGAAAAATAATTAGCATACCATTTTATATTTATTTATCGAAATTGAAATCACCCACAATTTATGTGTCAGTAATATTAAAGCAATCAAAATGAAGTGAATAATGACTTGATGTTCTGGCACTTACTTGTCTGATTGTTGGCTGTGGTAACATTGTCATATCTGGCACTTAGTAGCACCCAGCATTATCTTCTTTCTTAGGAAAGATGACAAAATTACCAGGTTTTTTGTTTATCAATTGGTTTACAAACAGAAAATAAAGGATAATTATATAAAAATTCTGTTTATAATATAATTATCCTTTGCTGTTCTGCAGCTTGTTTCTCTTACTTCACATTTCTCATTTTGAAAATACTTTTTTCTCTGTAAAATCGATATAAATTCGAGATTTACCAGGCAGTCGTCCTTTTCTCTTGTTAGTTCTACTAGCACTAGATGTTGGGTCAATTCGTAGGTCTTCTGTTTGGAAAAATACTATAAAATGTTCTAAAATAAAAGAATTACAGATATTTCACTTTACTAAAAACTAATATTAGAAATTTTTGACAAAAAATAATTGGTTTATGGAGTGTATGGTTAAAAAAATAACAAAAGGTAATGAAAAAATAAACTAGAAAAGGGTTTAAGTTGCATCATTGCATCAATGTACCCGACTTTTCCTGTATCAATGTACCTCATATAGCTCTTTTGAAAAAAATGAGTCTCAAATCCAACACTTCATAATTTATCTGACAAAAAATAATGAGGAACTGATAAAGAGTAGCTTTACTCGCTAGGGAGAGTATTCTTTTCGGTACAAAATACTGGAGCAGTTGTATAATACCATTTCATTTGTACAATTCAAATTTACTTTTGACCTACAAAAACAATAAATCACCCATCCCATTTCATCAAACTACTGAATCATCAAATGTCTTTCTGTATTAGCATCACATTTTAGAGCTGTTGTGAAACTTTCTGTAATGACCCTTTGAGCTATAGAGGGGGTTTATCAATGTGCCCGATGTATCAATATGCCCCAGTTGTCCCTAATTTTAATTAACTGTTTTATATATAATGAAAATTGTTATGCGTCGGAAATGTTTACTATAAGTTATTTCATGTATACTGCAAATGCGTTGCATTTATAGAACCACACAAAAGATTTAAGATGGTATATTCTATTTGAAGTATTGTATTGTAACGATGATGCTGGAAATGCTTTTTAATTATGATATACGATTTCAAGTTTCACTATATTTATGCATGATACATGGTGTGTATAAATGCACGTTGTACAGTTGATTTGTACAGTTGATGTACAGAGCTGTACAAAAAAATTTGTAAAGTTTACTCAGTATGAGCGTATATTGCTTAACGTGGTTTTTAAATTCGTTATGCATTTTTACGCTAAATGGCGTTTAACTTACTGAGAAATGTTTGTAGAATATAGAAAAAATGATATAAAGTGCCTCCCAAATAATTAAATACACTGACGTCTATGGATGATAATTTTTCGAAATGTTATTTCAGTAGTTTTAACAGTGTGTTTGAATTAATTTTAATTAAACAGTAGCGTGTAACAAAGGTACTAGCTAAAATACTGGGCTGAACAAGCATATTATAGTATGCTTCCATCTGTTGGTATAAAATGCTGAAAATAAAATTCAGTCTGTTATGCGTGTTTTCTGAACAAAATTTTCCGATTTTATAGCATAATATCAACCTACAGATCAAATACAGGGCTGTTCAAAATAAGTGGAATAAATATTTGGTTATGGAAAAAAATTGATGGAATCAGATCTTCAAATATGTTATCTGTTTTCTATTATGTTTACTTAGTTATCTTAAGTTATTTCCAAAATAATGAAGTTTTTTTAATGATTTCAGGAAGTGTTAAAAATTGCCTCATAATTTCTGTTTAACGCATGATTTTTCTTCCTTATAATATATAATTTTCAGTTTATTATGAAACTATTTTTAAAATTTTAATTTTAAT
Source organism: Maratus speculifer (assembly GCA_964019185.1). Taxonomy (NCBI): domain Eukaryota; kingdom Metazoa; phylum Arthropoda; class Arachnida; order Araneae; family Salticidae; genus Maratus; species Maratus speculifer. The sequence continues at coordinate 169,561,092 of OZ025298.1, forward strand.
TTCCTTATTTTAATATTATTGCATTATGAATATCATAATTTTACTATTTCTAGTATTCTCGATATACTTACTGATCATCTAAAAAGCGAAAGATTACAACAAACACTATAATAATTTTTAAGGCTGCTAGACTGCTAGACTTTGCTAACACATAATATATAACAGAAGGTAGTGAGATATCTTAAAAACTAGATCTGATATGTGAATTCAAGACTATATTTGGATTCGAGAGGCAAATTTTCTTGTTTATTTCCTAAACACGAAAAATAACTATTCCGCTATCTAATAAAAGAGGTCTCATTATTATTCTCCCTTTGAAACAAAATATTTTAACAATGTTACTAGTTATATCAATAAATGTTCCGATTCAATTTAGAAAATATTTATATGTTACCAATTTACATATAAATACATCAAACATGAACTTTTTAAAGCTCAAAATTGTGTCAGTAAATGTAAACCTTTTATACATTCACAGAATTTTTTGAAGGGAACTATTCCTTTTTTTAATTCAATCTTCCAACTCCGGAAAACTATAATTGAATAACCTAGCGTCATCACCTTACGAAATCCCCTCGCTGAAAAAAGATTTGAATCGTAATCTCCCTTTAGAATTTTCATCATTTCAGAATTCTTTTTATTTAAGCCTCAAGTTCCTCACTCTCCATTTATTATGTTTCAAGGGAGGGTGATTCGTTTTTCTCTCTTCTGGAAAATTTAGGAGGTGTTCAGTTATATGTATGGAAATGGAATAAGTTTGTTATACAGTTCCGGTGTTTAAGATGGTGAATTTCCCATTCATCTTTTCTTTTGTGAAATTGGTTTCCGGTACAACTTTAAATATTTATAACGTTTCTAATGGTGCTGTATTTCACAGAATTGAATGTGTTTTTTGTGTTAATAAAATGAATATTTTTAAAATAAAAGCGTTAATGTATGTGTTTTGTTTTAGCCATGTGTTATAATAAAGATTCTTATCTGTTCAGTTTGTCTGTTTGTCTTTCTGCGCTCTAACTCGCATAAATATATTAGGAATATCCTATAATTTATTTTATTTTATTTACGTTTCTCTAACACGAGTCCTATTTCAAATTAAGATTGTAGAATTTTTGGCTTATCTAATGGTAATGTAAAAAGTTTTTCGTTACATGACGGCCAATGGGAAAAAATTGTTCCAAATAAATTTTAAAGATGTTACAGACTTTTAAGCATAAAAAAATATATATACATTTACGAAGTGCACATAAATATGTATTATATGGAATATATGGTGTAAATAATAGTTATTATTCATTTACTGGAATACACAATCTTATTCCTCTCCATAATGGTAAAGGGGAAAATGTTTTTGTGAGTAATTATAAGTCTTTTAAATTATTTCATACGTAATGAAATTGTTATACATCGGAGAGGCTTACTATAAGTTATTTCATGTGTAATGCAATTACATTGCATTTATAGGGCACGCAAAAGATTTAAGGTGGTATATTATTTCTGAAGTATTGTACAAGGGGTAATCAAATGAAAAGGTACAAAACGACGTAAAAACGTAACAGTTAAATTTGCATATTCCGCCATTGGAGAACGTAGCTAGACATTTCGGGATGCGATTAGCGTCTCTGACTGGGATCAGAGCATGCGGGATTGAGAGCAGAGGCTCTTATCAAAAGCGGCGTCCAATTGATGAGGCAGTCCGTATGAAGACAGGATGGCATTCGCGTTGCAAAATTCGACGATTGAGAAGCAGCGAGGTATTATCCGATTTCAGACAGCGGGAGCTGAGAAACCGGTAGCTATTCATCGCCCGATGGTGACAGATTGCGTGGAGAAATGTGTCTTTGACATGTGTGTCAGAAAATGGAGTGCCCGTTTTTGTGCAGGCCCTGAGAGTCTGGGTGATGACCCGAGACCAGGCCAGGCAAACACAACCCATACATCTCGCCCCGCAATTCCCTTGTGTTTGTACACTGAAGAAACACCTGAAAGGGAAGCGCTTCAACTCGGACCACGTACTCAAAGACGCTGTGAAGGACTGGGTCTCGTCACGGCCACATGAATTCTGGGAACAATGAATCCTGCGGTTTGTTCATCAGTGGGACTGTTGTGATCAGGCCTATGGTGGATATTTTGAATAAAGTCTTCAATTGTACCCACCGTGTCGTTTCGTACCTTTTCATTTGATCACCCCTTGTATTATAGAGATACTGCTGAAAATGCATTTTTAATATTGTGTACAATGTTGTTTGTCATTTTCTCGAAAAAAATATTTCTTAAAAAGATCGCTGAAAAGTATAAGCAAAGAACTTGAAAAAATTTGAGACTGTTTTTATAAAAACCTTAATTTCTCTTCGAGTGTACATGCTATCCACATAAAAATGAACACAGTTTATTACAGTAATCCACTTAATCATAATCTGAAGTTTGGACATTTTTGCTACATTAGTTTTGTCAGGGTAATCCAAAAGATATTCCTTGTTTTTCAGTTTGTTGACGGTCTCCTGGGGAGTTCCGGAAAAAAACATTTCACGGAAATGTATGACCTGTATTTTTATGCTTACACATTTAGCGTTGTAGGATAATTCCTCATGTATATTTCTAAATAATTAACAAAATATCTAAACTCGCAAGTAGCCTAATACCTTTGGCCAGTGTATAAGCGCATTAAAAATTAACATCTGATCGTAAAAACCCGAAAAGAATTTTTTCAAAGCTTTTGCAATTAGATTTTGAAAAATTTCAGTGCTTTTTGTTTCATGATATACATCATTATGCGTAAAATTACAAATGACAAAATACTGTTCAACATCGATCTTAAAATCAATTTTATTTCTGTAACAAACAAAGAGACATTCTTTCTTAATTTTTCAGTTGAGAATTTTCTGATATTTTATGTCGGCAAAATTAAAATATTTAATGATCCTATGGCTACATTAATAACTAATATATAAATTGTATCATATGAACATAATTCTAGAACTCGCATCTTTGATATCATTAGATGCACAAGTGCGTTAAACAAATGTTTATACGCAATAGTATACCGGTTCTTGGGATTTGTATTGATATTTAATTATATATTTCTTGGATAAATAAATATATTTTGCTAAAAATGTAATACACGACTCGCTATTTTGTGATTTGGATTTCCAAATTTCTCACAAAATTGCAATTACTTGACAAAGGAACACCGTAGAATATTAAAATACCTGATGCATAAACTTATTTAAATTGATTTACAACAAGTAATGATCTGATATTCAAATTATGGTGTTAGTTCATACTTATTTATATTGATTTTAGTGAAAGAATTGTTATTTGACTAAAAATCAATATATTTAATTTAAATATATGTGAAATATAAAGCGCAAACGTTACTCATTAAAGATAAGGAGATGTTTGTATAAATTTTACCCCGTCTGTTGCTTTCTTTTAATTTTTAACCATTGCTTAATTTCAAAATTTACATATTCAAATTAGAAAAAAAAAATGTATTTTGAAATTTAATTTGGAAGAATATTGTATCTCAATTTACTAATTTTCAAGAGATTCAAAATTAAATTTCAAGCAAAGTTTATATTTCGCTACCAGGTGCAAATATGTTAAAGAATTTATCCTATTAGCACTTAAATAATGTAACATTTGTTGTCTGTTATCTCTCCTTCACATAATTAAAACTTCACAACAAATAATAGTAATAATTAATAAATAAACAAGATTTTAGACATATCTGTTCATAGTCGGATACAAGTCAATGTCCTTTTAAAAGCAATCTGTAAGAATGCTGTAAGTTAATTTATTTTTGTTTGAGATATGACTTCTTGATTTAAAACAGTATGAATATTTTTTTGAGTCAATAATAAACATTTGGCCATTAATAGCAGCCAATAATCATATCGAAACAATCTGATCATATTTTAATTAGGATTGCAAATACAGAAGTCAGCTCAGATTATTCAAGAGATCGTAAATTTGTCTGTAAACAAATATGAATACAAAAAAGTTACTTTTGAATTTTTACATATGGGATAAAAACAACGTTCATAAAATGATTCGTTTATATATCACTATAATGTCTAAAAAAATATTTGAACAATCTATGAATATATATTTTATAAAATGCAAAAAAAAAAAAAAAAAAAAAAAAAAGATCAGTAATATAAAGTTGTCAACAAAAATAAATATAAAGCTGAAAATTTATTACATTTTATAATGACAATCACAAATTTTGCATTTTTTAATTGCTGTTGTTCTTAAGAATAAATTGTGGCAGAATGGTAAATCGCCAAAACTTTAAATTGTCGCCAATCTTGTTTACAAGTGCATGTTCTTTTATTATACAAATTCACTTTCGTACTACTTGAGAACAAATGAAGAAATTAAGATATATCAATAAATTATGTCAAAAACTTGAAGTAATTTCTACTGTAAACATACTAATTGTCCTTTAAAGTAAAAGAATGTACTAGCTGTATTTATCTATATTCCATACACAAATAACATATATATATATATATATATATATATATATATATGTGTGTGTGTGTGTGTGTGTGTGTGTGTGTGGTTGTGCGTGCGTGTGATGTTGTGGCAAATCTAGCAGAAAGCTCCCATTCGATGCGTAGAGTTTGGCTGAGAGGTTATGTCCTACAAACTGGTAGACGGTAGGTGCTGGGTTCGAACACAATCACGACCGTCGGCCTGATCATTCGGAGTTTTCCTTAGTTTTCTTCGAACCTTGGATTTTGTTACGTAAATACGGATTAGGTTCCCTTAGAAAGATTCTCATGGAGGGTATTCTCCCCTTGTGCCTATATCACTCGTGTTGATAATCGGCCGGCATTTACAAAACCAAACCAAACCAAACGTTTAGGAATGCGTGATTTCCACTCGATGAATACCGACACCTTTGGTCGGTCTTAATACAGTCGTTGTTCAAGTCGTGAAGACATAATTTGACAATGAAAATAATCAAACATAGAGTGTCTACATTATAATAAAATTAAGGAATTTTCTGAGAGGTAAAATGTATTAGCACATATCGTTTATACTGTCCCCATATAAATACTGAAACTCAATCTTACTCATAGTTGGTGTTTAATGATATTCAGAAGCAAATATGCTAATTTCTTGAAGAACTCCTAGTAGCGGAGATGTCAACAAAGGGAAAAATCGTGCAAAATCTCTAAAAGGTCTGTTTAACGTAGATGTTTAACAGTTGAAAAACATGCAAAATTCATCGGTCGATTTCGGTCGATGCTTCGTCTCTTTGTCCAAAGTCGCAAGGATACAATTCCTGACGTCGTGCGTTTCTGAGTGGTAAAATAGGAAGAACGTCACGAAAAAGGCACATTTGAAAATAACTCTGCAAAAAGTCTTGCCAGAAATGCGAATGGCTAAAAAATGAGGCGTAAACAAGAAATCCCAAGGTGGGATAAGTTTCGGAAAAAAATCAATAAAAAATAAAAAAGAAATGGTTCTTTTAATAAAATTCGAATTCACAATAAATATTAGAATTTAGTCAAAAATAATTTGGCAATTTAGGAATAAACTAACAGCTTTATATTTAAGTAAAAAGAGTAAGATTATAATTAATTTAAGAAGAATTTGATAGAATTTATGATAGATATTATTAAAGAATAGCAAATTAGTGAATATGACGGTAATTTAGACTAATAAAAAGAAAATAAAAGAAGATGTCACGAAGGAAAAATTAGTAGTATAACATTATCCCCCCCCCCTGAAAACGGATGAACGGATGATGAGGTAGATCTAAGTGACCTACAATTTCATTTTGCGAAAAAGTCAAAGCTCGGATTACAATGCTGCTACTTGGTAGTTCAATTAAGAATATTTAAAAATCTCTGAATTTTGTTGGAGTAAAAAATAATTAAATTTCAAATACGTGACTAGGTAGAAATTTTTTAAAATTTACACTTTGAAGAATAAAAAACAATAATGTTCTCCTAATACTGAAACATAATAACAGCTGTAATCAAATATAAATAGCTGTTATAACGAAAAATATTACAGTACATCATTTCCTAAGTGGTTCATAAAACTTAGCAGTTTTAAAATGAACTAATGTTAAATAATAAATAATAAAACATCTATATACATGTGCTATCTATAAGCATGAATATAAAAAAATATAAAATCTCAATAATAAATTAAACAATAATAGTATACACACTTTTTTCTCTTTTTTTGATATAAGAGAGTTATTTCAAATGAAAATTAAATTATAAAAGTGCTAAGAATATTCTTTGTCAGTTTTCTGCTATAAGTTTAACATACCACGGTATTGTTTAAATATAAGTTTGTTACTACAGCAGTATCAAATTTCAGAACTTTTCTCTGAGTATTCACCAATATCAAATTTCAATTGTCTTTTAGCAGTTAGTAAGAAAAATAATTTTAATGTTTACCATAACAATTAATTAAAAAAAATATCCAACAACAATAATAAAAACAATAATTAACTAATGATAAACAATAAAGATACCACATGTTTTTCATGAGTATGCTTCTCCATATATCGTCTTCATAAATATCATGTTGTAACAATCATATCATAACAGCAATGTCAACATTCTACATTGGACAATATAGGATGTAATTAATACTTGGAAATTTTCCAGAGAGAGAAAGTTCACCTTGCATACAATGACAAATGAAAATCAAATGCTCATTTTTTTTTCTTGAGAGGCGCATATGATAATCTAGAGAAAAAAATTCCATGCCAGGACTTGAACCTGGCCATCAGTATAGCGCACTGACGTTCTACAGAATCAACCACATGGAACGATGCCCATCCTGGAACTTCTCACTATTAGTTGTTGACAATGATATCCACTATAGTTTTCATGGAAAGAAAAGATATTTAACCCCGAACGATATTTAACGCCCGATTTTTTTTCTTTGCTAAAATTTAAATTTTGTATTTCCCACCACTTTTAAAAGCAAATTAACATTTATCTAAATTTATCGAGGATTCTGTCTCATGAAATAAGGTATATATTTATCTTCCTCTTTACTGGTGGGAAAACCGCTTTCTTGCTGTTTTTGTAACCGCCCTCAAAAAAGGTCGGTGGGCGTTAATGGGTTAATACTTGCCTTTATTACCATAACAACTCTTACATAAAGATTCCTCAAGATTTATTTAGATGGTTATTCAACTAGCTATATATATATATATATATATATATATATATATATATATATATATATATATATATATATATACAGGGTGTCCCCTCTCAACGGTGGCCAATGGCTAATTTCTAAACCGTTGGTCATAGACATATAGTTCCAATTGCAAAAATGCTTTAAAAAAGGTAAAGAATTATTTTTTAAGCGATTTAGGTCAAAAAAATGTTTTACTAAAAAATTACGAAAATTAAATTTTTATACGGTCCCCCGGTCCTATAAGTGATATTTAGAAAATTTTTACCACTACTCTAACAAGTAAGACAAAAAAAAGTCCCATTCCTCTGCGATCAAAATTGACCGAGTTATAGCTGTTCAAAGTTGAAGCATATTTTTTGCTGCAAAATAGGGGTCAGTCACAAATTTACTGGAAAGAAAAATAAACATCAGATAGCAAATTTAACTTTAAACATTGAGAGTAAAAAAAAAAATTTACAACGTTGTTTCTGAATTTATGTTGACATTTACATGTTTAAGTAAAATATGCAATTTGTGCTAAAAATATAAGTAAAAAAATAACAGAAATTTTGTTAAATTAAACTATGAAAAGCAACAGTCACAAATCGTTACAAAATGATACATATTTAAAGCTCTATTAGATTATTCAACCTAATAGAATTTGATGTAGTCCTATAAAATAAATAAATGGAACGCACCTAAAATCGTATTAATATTACATTGTCATCGGTTTTAAATAAGTATGGGAATTGAACCTCAATCAGATATTTGAAAGTGAGTTAAAATTTGAATATAAGTTTTGAACTAGGAAAATTTACATGCAAAAACTATGAATAAAATAAAAGCTTATCAAAATAACATACCTTTTTAAAATAAAATCACGAAAAGAATCAGCTTCATTTGCTTACAAAATAAAACATACGTAAAAATACAATTGAGGATATGAATTTCAAAACTCGACTTATCGCTTTTTGATTTCTCTATCAGTCTATACAAACCTCCACTATTGTAACAATGCAATCTCAAAATTTATAATGAAAACCAATAGATGAATTAAAAAATTTTTCGCTATTTCCCAAAGTTTGATTTTTTCGACAAAGAGAATTTTGAAATTCATGTCTTCAGTTATTTTAATAACCAATCTAGAAGTTAATTAATTATAATTAACACTACCGTAAAACTTATACGGTGATAGCGCCTTCAGTTAAATTGCTCATTTAAAACATTTTGTAATTGGAACTATATGTCTGTGACAAATAGTTTAGGAAGCAGCCTTTGAACAGCGTTGGAAACCAACTCCCTTTATAATACTTTAAGCACTTAGTGTACGTTCCCTTAAAGCTTGGTCGAACTCATCCGTTTTCAGCTATAGAAAAGTGGTTTAAGTCATGAAATTTAAAGTTTCATAACTCGGTCAATTTTAATGTTACAAGAATCGGACCTTTTCTGTATTACTTGCTAGAGTGTTGAAAAATTTTTACTAAATATCACTTATAGGACCGGGGGACCGTATAAAAATTTAATTTTCGTAATTTTTTAGTAAAACATTTTTTTGACCAAAATCGCTTAAAAAACAATTCTTTGCCTTTTTTAAAGCATTTTTGCAATTGGAACTATATGTCTATGACCAACAGTTTAGAAATTAGCCATTGGCCACCGTTGAGAGGGGACACCCTGTATATATATAATGAAGAATAAAGAAAATGTTTTCGGTAAGTAGCAATAACTATGCTCCGTTTAATTTTTCCTGTTTAATTTATAAATATTTACCGTATACCTGGACTGTTTCGTCTTTCACACGGTATTGGCTTTCACCCGATGTGGTTTGGCTTCCGTTTTGCGGGACATCAATTTCCATCCCATAAAAGTCACAAAAAAAAAAAAACAGCACGTCACCACGATAAAGGATGCCGGTACTGATAACAGTTAGTAGATCCGCCTGTTTTAAGCTTAAGAAAAAGTGCTAACTGTCATAAACAATTTATCATGTAATCAACGCGTAACATAAAACGTTGACCATATGATATCATTCACTTTTATGTGCTCTTTTTTTTTTCGCGAATTGTGTGACCCCAATGTGTGTATTACAGAATGAGTCATTCAACTTCTTGCTCACAAACTCAGACATGTAAAAAATTATTAAAAATGCTCTCAGATATCATCCATATCCATTTTGGTATGAAATGTTTTAATGTTATATTACTTTTACAAATAATGAGATCCCGTTACAAATAATTTTAAAGTATAATTTTTTTTTAATTTACCACAGTCTGCAGCTACGTATAAACTCCAGCGAGTGCAAACATATCAAATCTGTCATCTTTAAATATTGAGAAGTTTTGAATTGTATTGTAGGATTTTTTACTTTTTCCTTCGGCAATAGTACGTATAAATGCAAAGATGTAGCTTACAAACAAGATGTTCATTTTGCAAATCTTTTTAGTTAAACACTTTAACACATTAAAATATTTTAAATATGGTAAACGTATAAAGTACACATATGCATTTTGTGACAATCGAAATAATATTACTTTTAGATAAATTCAATTAAAATTATGATTACCTCAATGTAATGATTACTTCAAGTTACATCAGTTATTAATTAGAATCAACGTAAATTTGTAATAGATAATAAATATGGATAACTGAATATGTTAGTTAAATTAATGTTGCCCTTTATTTAATAAAATTACATAAATATGGCTGCATTACATTTTCTGTTATGCGATGTGGTGTTGATAAAAGTGTAAAACGACAATTTCTATTAGAATAATATATATATATATATATATATATATATATGTCGATATAGCGAGCCCATAGCAACAGGCTTGCTTCAGATGCATTCGGCGAACTCGCCATCTGCCCCGTATCAAAGTACAACACGTGTACGACCTTGTTACAGCCACGTGTGAATTAAATGTTGCATAGTTAGCACTTTCACACGAAAGGGCCTCAGCAACAAGTACAGAAGAGTTAGAATGATGCCGGATCCAGCCTGATGAAGACGTACTCAGCCGAGCTCTGGTCGAAAAGACCGAAGATGCCCCTTAATCTTAATCTTTTACTTAATTTTCCCTTGTAAATATTCCATATTAATCAAGAGTATTAAACTTATGTGATATTACCCCTAGACTTCTCCACTTTATATGGGGGCCGGCCTACACCCTGAACTAAACAGCTACACCGGCCTACACCCTGAACTAAACAGCTACACCGGCCTACACCCTGAACTAAACAGCTACACCGGCCTACACCCTGAACGAAACAGCTACAACAGCGCAACGGAATTAATTAGCAGCATGTTTCGATGAGCCGACGATTATGATAGACCACCAGCTGGTTTTTCTCTGCCCAGTTTGGATTAACGTGAAGACGAAAAATCATCACCGACAGACGACGGACTGAGCGGTTGCTCCAGAGACAGATTCAACGAGAATCAACAGCTATGAAGGGATGACACAAGATTTATGACATTGACCCATATTCTAACGTGAGCTGGTTTGGTTGGAGTAACTTATCGGTGTTCCGTCCGTAATCACTAAACGAGGATTTACTACGTTGGTTATTCGAATGCACAAATGGAAAAAAGACATCCAAAGAGGATATATGGGCCATATGTGTTAGTGTGACGGAAGGGATGATTGGGTGAGTACAGATTTTTAACTATAGGCTTCATTTTCTCCCCCCCACCTCTTTTATTCATTTTGTTTTTAAAGATGTTGCTCGGAGAAATAGCCCCTGTTAACCTTGCTATTAAAACCGCAAGAGCGGATAAAATTAAATTATTACATTTATTGATTTTTGAAACTGATAACGGACGTTTAAATCGCAAGGATATTCGCTCCTTTTCGGGCTTTTCGTTTAAACTGGATGATGATACTTTTAAAGCAAAGTCGAAGAAAATATTGGACGATTTTTCGCAAATCGATCTCATTAGCGTAGCCAATTTATTACATTTATATATAAGTGGCACACAACAAGAGATTGCGCGTAAAATTTTAATTGCACTTTCGGACATAGAAGCATTTTCTAATACATTTCAGGTGACATCAGATTCTGAGTTTGATGCAGAAGCTAATTCAAACACGCAAAATGCACCACATATTACACCCGCTAACGTTTCCAGTAATAGTACCATTATCATGTCACCTGCGGATAGAGATAACATAAATAGTAGGCCCTCCATTATTCCTTTCCCGTCCAAACCATCCATTTCTTTCGCTGACTTTGAAAATTTAATCCCCCCCTTTTCCGGATTAAAATCTGATAACATAGAAACATGGAACACACGTTTCGAATCCCTAGCTCAGTCTTTCGACTTTTCGGAAGTACAGAAATTTATTTTCGCAGAAAGGGCATTATCAGGACTTGCTTTATTATTTATTCAGTCAGAGCCTAATTTAACATCGTATACGTCGCTTAAAAAAGCATTGCTATTAGAATTCGGACATTTTTCTTCTCCAGCGCAAATTCACCAGATGTTAGCAAACCGTCATCGTCAGCCTGGCGAAGGTTTGATGGAATATTTTTTACATACGCGTGAGACAGCAAATCGTGGAAACATTGATGATATGTCCCTTATCCACTATGTAATACAGGGAATAGATGATTCTCCCCAAAATAAGGTTGTATTATTTGGATGCACAGATTTGCCCCAGTTTAAACAAAAATTGTTAATATATGACGAAATTTGCCATTCCCCCCGCGTATCGAAAGCACGCATGCAGAATTGCACCCCGAATGTTTCATCAATACCACAGGCTAAAAATGAACGTAAAATTATTTGTTATAATTGTGGCTTAGGAAACTACGTTTCCAAACATTGTAATAATAAAAATAAGGGCCCAAAATGTTTTAATTGCTCTTCATGGGGCCATCGTTCTTTTGAATGTGATAAGCAAACTGCGGACAAAAAGCCTATAACCCGAGGCACCCTTCCCCATCCAAAAATCCATGTCGTAGAGCGACGCCAGCCACACAAAAACATGCTAAAAGTTGTTAAAATAGAAAATCTCGCGATAGAGGCGCTCTGTGATACAGGTAGCCAAATAACGGCAATCAGAGAGGATTTCTACAAAATACTTAGCTCCCCCCCCCTTAAATCACACAAATCTAATTCTTGAAGGTTTTGGTTGTGGCGATGTAAAACCAATCGGATCTTTCGACATAAATATACAGAGAGATGACCAAGAATTTAATACTACTGTTTTTGTTATAAATTCCTCACAGATGTCAAATCCATGCATTATAGGCCTAGATGTTATCGCACAAGGTCAGTTAGTTTGCGACGAAAACGGCATATTCCTCACAAAGCTACCACCCTCAACATTATCTGTCAACTGCATACGCATCCGTAAGCCCTCGAGCAACACTCTCTTACCAGCCCCCCTTACGTCACATAACACTCCTTCTGCAACTATGGCAAATAAAGCATTGTCACTTTGTACTGGCATGGCACCCCACAACTCATTCGACAGAACACTTTCATGCATCGCAAACGACCCCGTGTCACATGAAATATGCGCTAATATAGAAGAGCCTAGTGTCCTATTTCCCCCTCAAAATCAACAAGCTAAATATTTCTCGGGAAGACACGTCTCCACTACCCTTGGTCATGGAACAGTTGGTAACAACGATGCTATGTTGAATATTCTTAAATATCTGGTCCCTATACTTTTCGTCTGTGTCTTATGTCACCTACTGCAAACAGATTGCAATTATGAGTCACCGATGGCAAGATGTTCATCTATGGTACTAGATACCTTCAACGTTTTGATATGCTCTGCGTTTCTAATCGTTGTCATTCGATTCACTGCGACGCTTACATGGAAAAAGAAAAGAAAGAAAAAAAAGTATGCAAAAAGGGAGAAAAAGTGTGTTATCAGCGTTGGATCCTAAGTGAGACTTTTTTTTCTCTCTTTCTCAAGCAAGATATTTTGTTACACAGATGTGATCTTTTTATTTATTTTTTTTTCTCTCCCAACCTGAAACCTTTTTAAGATGTTCGTACTTCAATATTTTTTTTTAAATGAAACCATCAGTGCATTATTTTTCTATAATGGATTTCTCTATTTTATTTACATATTGGTTTTTGAACTAAATCATACCCAGCTTATGGAAAGCTGTGATTTTTTTTTTCATTTTATATGACTGACTTGACTCATGATAACTATCTCAAGATAACTTTTGTGGCCTGCGATTTTTTTTCCCGCAGAACCACAAGAAGACATTTTTTGTGTGTGTTTTTACTACTCCACGTTACGAAGAGGGAATAATGGTGCTTTTTTTTAATTATTCCCTCGTTTGTGAATATGCTAAAAAGCGATTGGGCCAGGTGCTTTTTTTTCCGCTGGCCAAAACATTTTTTTTAAATTATTATTTCATTCATTGTTAGTAAGCAAATCCAGTTGCCAAGTGATTTTTTTTTTCTGGCACAAACACTTTATTTTTTATTCTTGATATGACAATTGTAAAGATATATCGGACATAATGAACAGAAAAAAAACTGACCTTTTTTTTTCTCTTTTCTTTTTAGAACTCAGACTTATGATTTATTTTGTTTCATCGTATATAGGACACATTTTTTTACATACTTAGTACCATTTTATATGCTTCGAAATATTGTATGTTTTGTTTGAAATATGATTGTTTTTATAAATATGTTTATCTGTATAAACTATTTCTTCTACCCCCCCCCCCAAAAAAAAGAAGAAAAATGATGAAAAAACAAGATGTAGCAGGAAAACTATAAGTTTAGATTTTTTTCCTCTACTCTTTCTTTCTTTTTGACAGACAAAAGATAATTATTTTTGTCTGTTTGTTTTGTCTTTGTCATAAAAGTTTTTACGATTATTCCAATTTGAGCAATTTTCTTTTACATAAAAATAAAAGTTTTTCTCTATTTTTTTTTGAATACGTATTGAGAAGCACTACAATAAATTGGAGACTTTTTTTTATTTTAGACGAGGACGAATATCTGTTTAGAAGACGTTGTGTTGGAAACACCCTTTGTGGAACGATGATAAAACAAAGACAGGTGTGCAAAGAGCACATTAACGACGCTAACTATTATGATACAATTTTTTTTTCTTTTCATTGTGTGGGCTATTAATGACGTCTTCAAAATTCCTTTTTTTTCTTCTCTCTTATTAATATTAATTTTTTTTTAAATTCATGTTTTACAGTGATCTTCTTGTTTTTTTTTTCTCTCTCCCTTGAAGAAATGGTTTATCTTAAGTATCCCTATCATTGTACACGTTCAGCTGCGGTCAGCTGCATGTCGGATTGGCCGAGTGTCGATATAGCGAGCCCATAGCAACAGGCTTGCTTCAGATGCATTCGGCGAACTCGCCATCTGCCCCGTATCAAAGTACAACACGTGTACGACCTTGTTACAGCCACGTGTGAATTAAATGTTGCATAGTTAGCATTTTCACACGAAAGGGCCTCAGCAACAAGTACAGAAGAGTTAGAATGATGCCGGATCCAGCCTGATGAAGACGTACTCAGCCGAGCTCTGGTCGAAAAGACCGAAGATGCCCCTTAATCTTAATCTTTTACTTAATTTTCCCTTGTAAATATTCCATATTAATCAATAGTATTAAACTTAAGTGATATTACCCCTAGACTTCTTCACTTTATTTTCACAAAATATATTTCAATATATTTTATTTGTATGTTTGTGATATTCTGTTGTTTGTAACTCAACTCGTTTGTTGTTCTCAACAAAAGATAAACAAATTTCAAAGAAGAAAACTTAAGAAGATACATTATAATTTAAGATATACTTTTTCGCAAATCTTGTAATTCAAGGGGGTGCAAGTTACAAAAATCCTCATTAAACTATATATATATACATATATATATAGTTTAAGTTTGTGCTACTTAACCGCTTTCAACTAATCAGATTTTGAGCTCAAAATTTAAGTTTAAGTCTAACCTTACGAAACCATTTAATGAGATGCAAAAAAATCACGGCAAAAAATAGTTTTTCATTACTTCAAAGTCTAAAGCGCCCTCTATCGGCATTTTTCGAAATTTATCTTTATAATTTATTTTCAAGAATATACCAACATAAAGAATAATTTTAGTGAAAACCGAAAATCAATCGACCAATTTTTCCGTTTTTTATGTGTATTTGAAATTTTGGACCCCAAACTTTAATGGCGGCTATCTCCTTTGGAAAACGTTTGGGACCCTTGGTTTCCTATTTACTATTACTCGTCTTGATGTGTTCTATCACCCCCTAGCGTATATACCATTTGTTTAGGGACACCCTGTATATATATATACATATATACTGTTTTTATTCACATTTTGATGGGTTTATGCATGTAACATTTTGTCTATTATTGTCTGTCCTATGCATGTTAAATGAGATTAATTTTATTATAGATATGAAAACTACAAAGATTACAAAATGAACTTATTTTACATAAACTATTTAATGCATGTTTACGATAATATATTTCGCTTTAATTTAATCCCAAATATACAAATATGCAAATTTTACATATTCAACATATATTATTTCGCATACTTTCTTTCTTTAATACAAAAATGAAAATTTTCATTTAAAATCGTATTAAGCACGAAATATGTTATATAAAGTTAATACGAAAAAAAGTAGAATAATAGAAAAACATTTAGGAAATATTTTCCATTTGAGTTTTAGACTCAATTTGTATAGTATTAAAAGTAAAGTAGTAGTAAAATTATAAACATAAATCCTACAAGTAAGTATTTATTTCAATTCTTGATCGATTTTTTTCATCAAAACTTAATTGAAAATACAGTTGTTTACTCTGTGTTTTTGGTGTGTAATGTTTTATTTATAGTTCTAGTTATTTATACCCACTTATTTACATTCTTATAAATTGAAAATACTTCTTTAACATTCATTTATTCATTAGCATGCTACTTATTCGTTTTTATCGTTACAAAAAATATTTATTTATTTGTTTACTTTATTTTATTTTATTTTATGTATATGCAGGAAATGTTTTTAAAAGATTTATTTCCAGTAGTATTATACAGAATGTTATTTTGCAATTCCAGGATTGTACACTATTTGCACAATTTAGTGCTGTATAACGTATTTGCTGTTAATTTTACAGAGTATACTGCGCTGCTGTGTTCTGCAATATACATTTTTGTTCTAAATTTTGAAATTTCGAAATATAAATGACAAACTATCCAATACATGAGGTGTAATTTTATTTCTAGAATTTTATAAAATGTAGGAATAAAAAATCAGTTTATGGTAGGAGTGTAAGTAAATAAAACAATGTTCAACACTTAATAAAAATTTTTTTGTATTATATTAACTGACATTAACATACGAAATTATTTCAGGAAAAATTATCTTAAAAGCTATATAAAGGTAAACAAAATAATATTTTCAAAACACACACTGATCTCATAAATATGTCTGAAATTAACGCTATCAACTGTTTAAAAATATATATTTATTCAAAGGATTCATTACACTAATCAACCTCTTACGCACATATATTTTGACAGACTCATATATTACAACCAGACCTGGCATGACGGAATTTAAGAAATAATTTGAAAAATTCCCCTCTCTAAGATTTTATTTTGTTGTTTTGTTTTGTTGTTTTATTTTGTTGTTTCACGTGCATATGTTTCATCCTCATTTATATAGCAATCATAATTATAGACATATGATAAGAATTCTTTCCCCACAAAAAGCCAAACGTAACTAATTAAGAGCCCACAATGTCACAGAAAAAGTACGCAAAAAGACCCGGATGATTATGTAAAGTCTATGGGAGCGTTCTTTTCTAATATCTCGCTCAAATTTTAATATGTTTACATGATTTTTTTTTGCATAGGCTAGCTTAGGACGATCTACAACCGGGCAAATTTTTACTTTTTCGATTTTGGTTTCAGATTTAAAAAAAAAATATTTTAACTTTCAAAACCGGTTTAAACCGGTTCTGAAATTGAAACTATCATAATATAAAAAATATATGAGCAAAATCGAAAAAGTAAAAACTAGCCCGGTTGTAGATCGTCCTAAACTAGCCTATGCAAAAAAAATCATGTAAAAATATTAAAATTTGAGCGAGATATTAGAAAAGAACGCTCCCATAGACTTTACATAATCATCCGGGTCTTTTTGCGTACTTTTTCTGTGACTATTGTGGGCTCTTAAGTCAGTAATCACGTGATAAACAAATAAATAAAAAAACTACTTTTTATAACGACATATAAACACTTATATAAACACAGACATCTAATTTACATTTGCGTTGCAATATGCTGCTGCGTTTATTCTTGAAGTGAAAAAGTGGGTGAAGCATGGAAATGCTATTATGCTATGTTGTTAGGCGATACTAAACGTTTAAAAAAATAACCCCTGAGGTACCAGCAGTTATGCTGCATTTTCTAACCAAATGTTTAAAGTCTTGATAAAATTGAAACAGCAACAACTTATTTCGATATGATTTATAATTAAACGTTAAAAAAAAAATGACATTGCGCATCGATTATACTGCATTTTCCAACCACTTTTTAAATTTTCGACTGTATTTAAAGTTTAACAACTTATATGGTACCAAATAAAATAAAACGTTAAAAAATAATAAACATGACATTTCGCATCGATTATACTGCATTTTCCAACCACTTTTTAAATTTTCGACTGTATTTAAAGTTTAACAACTTATATGGTACCAAATAAAATAAAACGTTAAGAAATAATATACATGACATTTCGCATCGATTATGTTGCACTTTCCAGCCATTTTTTTTTTCAGTTTTTGATTGTATTTAAAGTTTAACCTTTCACAGGTCAATGTTCCCAATTGGGAACATAAGTTTAAAGGTTTATTATTAGTTAAATTTAATCAAACTTGACTTGAAAAAATTAGCAGCAACAATAAAAAGATGACTTGCTTTTTTGAAATAGAAGTTATGGTAAAATGTAAAAAAAATCGTAAAAATAATTAATGACCACTGGAAAATTAACGCCGGAAGTGACCAAAGTTCCCAATTGGAAACATTCTGAAAATTATATTCTGAAAATTATAAAAAAAATCCCAACATACACTGGTGTGCAAAATTTAAGCACGAGTCCTAAATGTCAATTTTCAAGGGATTTTTAAGCGATAATTTTCATGTGAATATTCAAAAGGAAGTAATATAATTTGAATAATTACTATCCCTGCCTAACAGCTACACTGTTAAAAATCTGCTTCATTTTGCTACAACGCACTCCACCGCTTGTATATACAATTATACACAATTATATACCTTGTATATACTATTCCAACCAAAGAAAAGCTCCATTTCACGGCTAAGTAACCGTTTTCTATACAAGCAGGGGAGTGCGTTGCAGCAAAATGCAGCAGATTTTTAACAGTGTAGTCTATATAACATCACATTCAGGTCACACGTGGTCACAAGAGTCACAGTCACTACGGCGAAACAAAAAATAGGAAATTCCATAAGTCTGTTTTATGAGTCTCAAATGAGTCTGTACGATCTCTTTTATGAGTCTATAAGATATCTGATATATTTTTATTTTGTGATTACTGTTAAAAAAGTCTTTAAAATTTGAGGCGGGGTTTAACCATTTCCGGCGCACTACTCTTTAAAGTTGGAATTTAAAGAAAAAAAAATAGGCAATCTATTTAGGCCTAGAGGAGTACACAGGTATTGTTTTGTAAAGATTGCACTAACCATTTTAATTATACAGCTGTTGCCGAAGTGGTAACCTCCCATAAATAAAGCATTGATAAGCGCAGTGAGACGAGCATTGCTGTGAAGCGCGTATTACAGTAAAACATTTTACCTATTATTTAAAAACAGTAGAGTTTGATCTCTGTGGTGCTGCCATCTAGAACTCATAAGAAAAATTCAAAGTAGCCATTAGAGTAGTTTTTTAAAGATTCACGGAGTTTTTGTGTCTCTATACAGGGGGAACTTTAGGTGTTGCCGACCCGGCAACATTGCGCGTTAAGGGGTTAAGAGTCTATGAGCCGGTATTTTTAAACTAAATAATTACTTATTAATGGAATAAAGGCGGGAATGTTAGGTGCGTAAATATTGTTCATTGATAGTATAACTCTCTGAAAAATGTTCAAACAAAATCATAAAGTCATAAATATCAATAATCAGTACAAAAGTATTCAAATGTCGCAATTAATTTGGGACAGGGGAGTAATTTTTAACGGAAAATGTTAAATAAAAACATAATATAAGCTTGAAAATTTAATATCAGACCCTTTTTTTAACCAATTTTTTTTTCAATTTGAAAAGGTTTTTTTACTGGATATCATTTTTTTTATTATTTTAGCAGATTATATATAATTTAAATTATTCTACTCATTCTAATTCAAATGAGTTTTCGTATAGCCTTTGTAAACAGTGAGCAATGATAATATTTATTATTTTTCATTGATATTTTGTCGCCCCCTTATTGTCCTCCTTATCAAATGAACATTGATGAATACAGGGTGCTTCAAAAATGACCGGTATATTTGAAAAATCAATAAAAATTAAATGGGCAGCGATAGAAATACACCGTTTGTTGCCATAAGCTTGGAACAACAGTAAAATTTCAGGCAGACAAGCTTTCGAAAATAGACACAAATTTCAACAACAGATGGCGCTGCAGGCGATTTGAAAGATATAGAAGAAAACGCAGACTGTAAATTCGCCATTTTGCAAGTCGTCTTTCTGCTGTACGCTTATTCACAGATTGCAAGTTTGATGTGAAAAATTGGTTTAATCCTTAGAACAAAGGATTTTTGACTTGAAAAAACAGGTGTAGCGCGACAATATAGAAATAATTGAACAACTGAGGCAGTGCATCTCTTCTGCATATGAAGTCATCCCGCCTGACACGTTTATAAAGGTTTCTGGTAATTTCGTTCAGAGCTTACGCCATATTATTGCTGCGCATGGTGGATATGTGTAAAATATCGTACTTTATATTTTTCCAGATTGCAGCGCCATCTGTTGTTGAAAATTGTAACTAATTTCGAAAGCTTGTCTGCCTGAATATTTAATGTTGTCCCAAGCACATTGCTACAAACGATATATTTCTATCACTGCCTGTTTAGTATTTATCGATTTTTCAAATGTGCCGGTAATTTTTGAAACACCCTGTATGATCTAATATAACCTTCATAATTCTGAAATTCCAATTTTTTTTTTAAATATTTGGAAAATAGTTGTCCGTGGTTGAGAACTGGGACATCTGAAGTATGTCTGAATATTTTTATTGGTTGAATTCCGCACCTTGTTTTATTTTATTCGTTTTTTGATTGGTCCATGTTTAAGTTCCAGAAATGGAATACTTCTATTGCGAAGCTGACAAAAAAAGTAACAAAAACTTAAAAAAATAATAATAATATGAAAACAAATTTTGATAAATATTTCAAACAAATTTCTTTAAAAAGTGATTTTTTTTCACTACGCAACGGTGCAAAAATTTTAAATACGCGATGTTTAGAAGTTTAAAAATTTACAGTTCCAAAAATTGTAAAACTAAAATTCCATTTAAAATTTCTTTATGATGGGTTTAGGAATATTAATGTTTAATCCTTGTCGTACGTAATATGATGCGTTTAGAAGTCAGTCTGATGATCTCCATCAAATAAAAATGCACCATTTAAACAGTTAAAGTTGCATATCTATAAACTACTGTTTTTTATCATTGGTCTAGGAATATTTATGTTTAATGCATGGCGTACGTAATATATTACTCCTTATAATCGTCATAAAAATTATGCTTATTATTATTATTAATTTAAATATAGAATTTATTTATTAGTCTTTAAAATTTCAGTCTTTGAAAATATCATTCTCCAAATAGTTGTTGCAATTTCTTAAATTACAATTTTGTTATTATTATTTGAATGCTTTATAATTAAATGAAATTCACCACATAACAATATAATATATTTTTTAAGATAAGGATTTTAGCTTTGAAACATGTAAGTTTTTGAAACATTTGAGTTAAAATAGCTTGCATGTAATTACGAATTTAAAAAATTGTGCTAATTTACAATTTTCGTTATATTTTCTAATCATTATAAAAAATATATGTGTGCGTGTGCGTGTAATAAAGAAAAGTTTGTCATTTATTTGCGTGAAAAATAAAAAGAAAGTAAAAAAAAAATGTTAAGATTATAGCTGTAAATTAAATTAACTTGATATACATGGTTTAATAATTAAAATATGTATAAAAGTGTAAAATAATACGCAAGTAGTAAAAAATATGTACTATAAATCGTTATGAGTTTTAAATTTATGTCTTTAGAGAATGACACACATAATAAAATTAACGGCTTCAATGGCCGTATAGTGTAATAAATAAATAAATAAATATTATTTTAAAAAAGACGCGGTAGTATGTAAAAGTAAATGCTATATACAGTATTTTTAGGTAAATTTCTAATAAGAAGAAATGTTCTCACTTCATTGAGCAGATCAAACTGGTTGCACCATGTATCGCCTTAAAGAAAAAGGAATTATTTATGCAATACAGAAATTCGTTACGATATCAACAATTTATTATTATTTTTAAATTATTAAAAATTCGAGATCTTTCTAAGAAAACTTTCAACGTTTTTGTTTGTTTGTTTGGTTTTTTTTTTTTTTTTTTTTTTTTTTTTTTTTTTTTTTACGTCAATTTTTTAGGCGCACTAACTATTATTAAAGAAATAGGATACAATATAGAATTTTGTCGCGATTTCAACAATTAATTTAAAACTAATTAATTAAAAATTCAAGATTTTTCTAATAATACATTCAAACTTTCTATATTCAAAGCTTGACGGGCATTATCTAGTACTAAAGAAATTGGAATCACTTTGGAAATATAGAAATTTGTCACGATTTCAACATTTACTTTAAAAGCAACTTGTCGGACGTTACCTCCTAGCCCACACAACTTTGAGGAAAGTCCGTAATAGTTATTGCTGCCACCACCGATATTATTAGTGATATCGGTCACCCACTGTGACGATTGTGTAAATGAACACCAACGCTGTTAATTAACTAAATGAACAGTTTATTTCTACTCTATGTACACAATAAATACACTATTTACATTTATAACTTGGATATAGGTAATCCGGTTCAACATTAAATTACATACGGTAAAAAGTTGCCTGTGTACTGTTCAAATTTCACCTTCTCCCTCTCAATCTATACTCGTTAGATTAACTTTACCGGAGATCAATTTAAAAGCTAACTAATTAAAATTCAAGATTTTTTAATGATACATCCAAGTTTTTTACTGCCAAATCTTGACGGGCATTATTTAGTATTAAAGAAATTAGAATCACTTATGCAATATAGAAATTTATCACGATTTGAACGTTTAATTTAAAAACAACTAATTAAAAATTCGAGATCTTACAAATGAAACTTTCAAAGTTCTTTTTTTTTACGTCAATTTTTTAGGGGCACTATCTAATCTTAATAACATAGGAATAATCTATACAATATAGAATTTTGTCACGATTTCAACAATTAATTTAAAAGTAACTAATTAAAAATTCAAGATTTTTCTAATGATATATTCAAGCTTTTTACTGTCAAAGATTGACGGGCATTATCTCGTACTAAAGAAATTGGAATCACTTAGGAAATATAGAAATTTGCCTCGATTTCAACATTTATTTTATAAGCAACTAATAAAAAAATCCAGATCTTTCTAATAAAACTTTCAAAGGTTTTTTTTTAACGTCAATTTTTTAGGGGCACTGTCTAATATTAAAGACACAGGAATAATCTATACAATATAGAATTTTGTCACGATTTCAACAATTAATTTAAAAGTAACTAATTAAAAATTCAATATTTTTCTAATGATACACTCAAGCTTTTTTATAGTTAAAGCTTGACGGGCATTATCTCGTACTAAAGAAATAGGAATAACATTGGCAATATAGAAATTTTTCACGATTTCAACATTTACTTTAAAAACAACTAATTAAAAATTCGAGATCTTACTAATGAAACTTGCAAGGTTTTTATTTTTTTTCATTTTTTATTTATTTATTTATTTATTTATTTATTTATTTTTAACGTCAATTTTTAGGGGCATTATCTAATATTAAAAACATAGGCATAATCTATACAATATAGAATTTTGTCACGATTTCAACAACTAATTTAAAAGTAACTAACTAAAAATTCAACATATTTTTTATGCTACATCCAAGCTTTGTACCTTCAAATCTTGACGGGCATTATCTAGTATTAAAAAATTGAAATCGATTAGGCAATATAGAAATTTGTAACAATTTCAACATTTACTTTAAAAACAACTAATTAAAAATTCGAGATCTTTCTAATGAAACTTTCATGTTTTTTTAACGTCAGCTCTTTAGGGGCGCTATCTAGTATTAAAGAAATACTATATAGAATTTTGTCACGATTTCAAAAATTAATTTAAAAGCAACTAATTAAAAATTCAAGATTTTTCTAATGAAACATTCAAGTTTTTTTACCGTCAAATCATAACGGTATTATCTAGTATTAAAGAAATAGGAATTACTTATGCAATATGAGAAATTTGTCACGATTTTAACAATTAATTTAAAAGCAACTAATTAAAAATTCAATATTTTTCTAATGAAACATTGAAGTTTTTTACCATTAAATCGTGACGCGTATTATCTGGTATTAAAGAAATAGGAATTACTTATGCAATATGAGAAATTTGTCACGATTTTAACAATTAATTTAAAAGCAACTAATTAAAAATTCAATATTTTTCTAATGAAACATTCAAGTTTTTTACCATTAAATCGTGACGCGTATTATCTGGTATTAAAGAAATAGGAATTACTTTTGCAATATAGAAATTTGTCACGATTTCAACAATTAATTTAAATGCAACTAGTTAAAAATTTAATATTTTTCTAATAAAACATTTAAGTTTTTCACCGTCAAATCTTAACAGACACTATCTTATATTGGTTAAAATTTCTAAAATTGCAAGTTAATATTCCATATATAAATAACGATAAACTTTTCAATATTTACAGAAACAGAAAGATAAAAATATTTTATATGTAGATGAAACTAACACATGCATAATATTAAGCTTTACAAACATACAAATGACCTATTTCCCCAAATCTTCTGTCAAAAAATCATCTAGGAAACTGAAAAATCCTATTTTTTTAACTCACATATAGCATATTTCTACTTCATACTTACACATATATATATGTTGCATTTTACGAATAATTAAATAGAATACATAACGTAGAGTGCTGAAAAGTTTTAGTATTTTTAATCATACTAATGATTGCAGAAATGTATTTACAAATTCCAGATGCACCTCCCTGAATATGAAATGAGATTTAGAATGCTTGGCAGAGTGCATACAGCGGAAGGTACTCATATATATTTTGAAGTATAAACACTAAGTGCATCGAATCATTAAGCTAAATATCATAAGCATTAGAAATTTCTTTCCAAGTCACAATACAACTGTTTCAACTACACAAAGTATAAAATTTAGTTTAGTAAATTTCAGTTACACAAAGTATAAAATTAGAATTAATTGCTTGAAATTTACACAATTTAAATTATATCACTAGTTTCTCCTTTGCATAATAGATTGTTATCATCATATACAGGGTGTCCCAGAACTTCGTGTACAAACTTTTAGGGATGGTGGAGAACATCGTTTGGAATGACAATTACATAGGAAAGCATGGACGGAAACGTCATGTTAACACTTTTCCAGCCAGTGAAAATGTATATGAAACTACAAAATTTTTAATACAACATGAACATTGACCCCAGAATTTTAATATGATTTTTCCAATTATTATGTATGTAAAATGTATTTTTTTTCTTTGGAAATATATTTTTCCGCGATTTCTGGTGTCATTCATATTTTTCCACATTTTAGAAATTTCTGATAGCTTTTAAGATACTTGATTTTAAAGAAACATAATTTTAAATTTAATTTAAAATTAAATTATTTCTTGTATTTTTTTTCTGTATAATAAAGCGTTCTACATTGCTTTCCGCATTGTGACATAACTCTGTTTTTTGTGTTTCTTTGAGCTTTTCAAGACAAAACACTTCCATTGCTAAAATGCGGAAAAATGTGAATACCTAAATAAAACAGCGTTTTGAATTAAATGATCGCGAAATAAAGCAGATTTTTTCGCGAAGTAATTCTGAAATAAAACCCCGACTTTTGCCAAATGATCCCGAAATAAAAATGCAGTTATCGCCAAACAATCGCAAAATAAAACTGAAATTTTCGTCAAATAATCTTGAAAGAAAATTGCGATTTTTGGTTAAACGATCGCTAAAAATTAAAAAAACGACCACTACCATCTCGTAGAATAAAACGGTAAAATTCATTCATCGATTTTAGAAAAATAATGAATATCTTCAATCAATGATTAAGAAAACATCTCATTTTATTAATCATTCGTGAATAACAAATTGACAATCTGACCAATTGGTCGCAGAAAAAATGTGGTATTTAGTCTATCAGTGGTGGAAAAAAATATCGCAAATTTCATCACACATGTGCAACAATTAACCACGAATTTCATTTTAAGTTCTTCAAAAAAAATCTCAAGTTTCAGCCAACGATTTCTGAAAAAATCGTGAATATCGGCAAATGATCTGAGAGAAAAATCGCGAATTTCGAAAAACGATTGCGTGAAAAAAATCACAAATTTTGGTAAATGCCAAAAAAGTGCAAATTTCGGTAAACGACTGCCGAAAAATATTTTGAATTTTGGAAATCGCAACCGAAATAAATCGCGAATTTCGGCAAATGATCGCGAAAAAATTTTCCCATTTAGCAAATTATCGCGGAAAAAATTGTGTATTTCTGTAAGCGTTCACGAAATAAATCGTCGTCTTTATAGTAAATTGCAACAATTGGTAGCTATAAAAAATTTCGTCAAACGGCCATTATAAGAAGAAATAGTATTCTGAGTCAACGTATCCTGAAATAACGAAAATAGTATATCTTGAAATATCACTTTGGACTTGATTTCATTTTCCCCTCAAAAATCAATTTACGAATTCCACGATTTTTTCCTTAGATAATCTGAGAAAATTTACTATTAAGTACTGTAACTGATTGTCGAAATTCGCTAAATTTAAGTATAATCTATTCACAAAATTCTTAATTTTTATGGCTTAATTTTAATAAATTCGTAACATTTTCTGCAGTCGTTTGGTGAATACGAATTTGGTAAATAGTGGCGATAAATTTTGAGACCAGGTGATGAAATTCGCTATTTCTTCCGCGATCCTTCGATGAAATTAGCGATTATCTGCATGATAGCTCTTCAAAATTTGAGGTTTGTTTTATGATTTTTGTAATTTATCGCTCCCTCCGACACCCATTTGACGAATTAATTCTTTTTACCATTTGTCTATTGTTACAGTATTTAACACGACCATTTTCCAAATTTCGCATTTTTTCCTTGAAAATCCAATTGACTAATTCTACGATTTTTTTCGAAGCCATTTGACGAATTTAGTGATTTTTATCCCAAAAAATTAGTAAAATTTCTAGAATTTTTTTCTTAGATCATGTGATAAGCTTTGAGATTTGTTTTCTGATACAATTAGGTGAATATCGCTATATTCCCCACAAGAACGCTTGACGAACTTCATGGTTTTGTCTCCGTGATCATTTGGTGAATTTTGCAATTTTTCTGTAAAATCACTTGGTGAATTTTGTGATTTACCTCTGAGATCATTTGAGGAATTTCTTTATTTTTTCCGAAGAAGAATTCTCGAGATTTGCAATATTTTTCAGCAATTAATTGACGAAATCTGCAATATTTTTCAGCAATTAATTGACGAAATCTGCAATATTTTTCAGCAATTAATTGACGAAATTTGCGATTTTTTTATAATCCACTGAAATATTATTATTAATTTATATTAATTATTACTATTTTATTATAATTACTGTTATAATTATTATTTTATTAATTATTATATTAATTTTTCTTTTCAAATATATATATATATACGTATGTATATATTAAATTTAACCATTATTTAATGATATTATTTGGCTATTTATTTACATCTTTTTCGATTTTTAGTCATAAATTCTTTTGATTTAACTGAAAGGAAATATTTCTCAAACTGCTCCCTACTCTTTTATTCAATACGAAAGTTTTCGGGATTTATATATATTTATTTGTTGGCGTGTAGCTGATTTCATTATTTGTACGTGAGAAACATTATTTAGGAACTTACTTTTCTACCTCTTTCAAATCTCAATTAATATTAACTTCTCTTTACTTACAGGATATTGTGACAAACCACAGACACGCATGGAAACTTCACAATGTTCTTCTTTGTCAAATTAGGCAAGTCATACATATACACAAGAGAAATATTTTTTGTGTTGCATTCTGATACTGGATATTAAAAGAATGATAAATTTTGTAAAACTGAGTCACTTTGAAATGAATATTTATTTTTTGTGAGGATGGCTATACTATAGAGGTCGACATTTGTTCTCTATTACATTCGATTCTCGATATATATCTGGATTTTTTCCAAATGTAATATTCCATTCTCGCAAATATGAAAAAAAATTGAAATTAAACATTCATATTTTATGTAAATTGCATTTTCAAACTTTATAAAAATTAGAAATTAGATATTTTGAAGTAATGTAATTTCTGTCACATTAAAAACAGAATAAGATATTTTCTCGAAAAGCAATAGAAAATCTTGAAATTTAACTTATATAACTTACGCGTGATCACATGTGTTGGAAATCTTGGTCACTTGGTGTTATTTCTAATTCACAAACTAGAGAACTTTGATACAGGACTGCAATAATGGCAGTGCTACTGCTGCTATATCTTGTAACGATATCATAAAATAATACCAACTAATTATAAAAATAATAAATTTTTTTTTCGAAAAGTTTTAGATTAAACTAGTGTAATTTACGATTATAGCAGTTGTAAAATATTATATTTGTTATATTTTTTAGACAGGTAAAATAAAAAATATATTTTAGTGGCAAACCTCGTTTATTCCGAGATTCACCAGTTTGTCATTACACATAAATTAGAATCTGCTGGTGCACATATTTGTCAGTAAGGAGGTCTAATCCTAAAAATATAAATAAAGAAACAAACAAATAAAAGTTGTAATTTTTGTTGTAAGAATGTTGTTGTTACAATATCAGTACTTATTTTTTATTAAAATGTAATATTGAGCCCATTTCATGACGTAAATACAATACAAAAAAAATTAGAATATATTTTTTTCCTTTTAAATAATTTGAAAAGTGCTAAACATTAAAGAAAAAATCTGTAAATTTATATATTATTTAATAATGATTTTTGGCTGTTTATTTATATATTTTCCTATTTTTAGCCATAAATTGTTTTAATTTAACTAAGAGAAAATATTCCTCAAATTGCTCCCTACTTTTTTATTAAAGACGGAATTTTTCGGGATTTATATATATTTATTTTTTGGCTTGTAGCTGATTTCATTATTTGTACGTGAGAAACATTGTTGAGAAACTTACTTTTCCACCTCTTTCAAATCTCAATTAGCCCCACCAGTGGCCGAGAGGTACTGACCTCAAACTGGTAGACGATAGGTGCTGGGTTCGAACCCAATCGCGACCGTCGGCCTAACCGTTCGGAGTTTTCCGTAATTTTCTTCGAAACTTGCGTAAATACGGGTTAGGTTCCCTTAGAAAGATTCCCACGGAGGGCATCCCACACGTTAGGGCCTATACCCCACAGCGTAGACAATTGGCCGACATACATACAAACAAACAATCAAATCTCAATTAAATATAACCTCCTCGTTACTTACAGGATATTGTGTCAAACCACAGACATGCAAGGAGACTGCACAATATTCTTCTTTGTCAAATTAGGCAAGCCATACATATACACAAGAGAAATATTTTTTGTGTTGCATTCTGGTACTGAATTTTAAAAGAACGATAAATTTTGTAAAACTGCCTTTTTTTCGTTGCTGTTATTATGAGGGAGATAGCGTAGATTTTGAAAGTAATTCCCCTTTATATATTTTAGAAAATGTATATTACCACCATAGAAAGAAAAATATTGAAATTAATGATTCATATTTATAGTAAAATGCACTTTTAAATTTTATAAGATTTAGAAATCAGATATAATAAAGCAATGCATTCCCGTCCACGTTAAAAATGAAATAAGATTTTCTCGATGAGCAATGGAAAATCTTGAAATTTAACTTACATAACTTACACGCGTTCAAGTGTGTTGTAAACCTTGGTCACTCGGCGTTATTTCTAATTCACAAACTAGAGAACTTGGATCCAGGATTGCAATAATGACAGTGCAACTGCTGCTATATCTTAAAACAATATCGTAACATAATACCAGCTAATTAAAAAAATATTTTCATTGTTTTTTCGCATAGTTTTAGTTTAAACTAATATAATTTACGATTATAGCAGCTGTATAATATTATATTTGTTATATCTTTAAACAGTTAAAATAAAAAATATATTTTGGGGACAAACCTCGTTTATTCCGAGACCCACCAATTTGTCACTACACATAAGTTAGGAACCGCTGTGTGCATATTTGTCAATAAGGAGGTCTAATCCTGAAAAGATAAATAAATAAACAAATAAATAAAAATTGTAAGTTTTTTGTAAAAATGTTGTTGTTACAATAGCAGTATTTTTTTAATAAAAATATAATATTCAACTCATTTCATGACGGATATACGATGAAAAATAAATTGAAATACAACATTTTTTTCTTTTTTAATAATTTGTAAAGTACTAAACTTAAAAATAAAGTAAATTTCAGTATCATTTAATGACGCTTTTTGGCTGTTTATATAGATCTTTTTCTACTTTTAAGCATAAATTCTTTTGGTTTAACTAAGAGAAAATATTCTTCACATTGGTCCCTACTGTTTTATTCAAGACGGAATTTTTCGGGATTTATGTATATTTATTTGTTCGCTTGTAGCTGATTTCATTATTTGTACGTGAGAAACATTATTTAGGAAGTGGTTTTTCCATCTCTTTCAAATTTCAATTTAATATAATCTTCTCGTTACGTACCGGATATTGTGACAAACCACAAATACGTATAGAGACTGCACAATGTTCTTCTTTGTCAAATTAGATAAGTCACACATAAGAGAAATTATTTTTGTGTTACATGCTTATATTGAATTTTAAAAGAACGATAAATTTTGTAAAACTGACTTTTTTTTCGTTGTTGCTATTATTAGGGAGATATCATAGAATTTGAAAATAATTCTCCATTATATATTTTAGCAGATGTATATCACCACCATAAAAAAAACATTGAAATTAATGATTCATATTTAATGTAAAATGCACTTTTAAATTTTATAAGATTTAGAAATTAGATATACTGAAGTAATGCACTTCCGTTCAAAAATGTTCTAATGTATTTGACTAAAATTTTTATCCTACTTGGTATTAAGAGAAGAACTTTTGGCTAAGTCATATGTTCGATAAAATTTGATTTGTGAATCATTTTTATGTCACTACTAGTCATTTTTTTCTTTAAAAACTGCTTTAATGTTATTTGAGTAAATTTTATATATCACATTTTTAGGATACGAGAATACACATGGACATGGCCAAATATTCCGAAAAATTTTATTAAACAGCAAATTTTAATCGATGCAGATGTGGCGAAGTTTTTGACAGTGGGCAGTTAACGAAATCGCGAAGTTGGCAACATATCGACAAATCAAGAGATATTCGACAACAAATGGGCGTCATTGGCAAGATTTAGGTTCAAATTATCTTCTTATCCATATGAAAAAACACGCTCGTCGCGAAATAAAAAAATAAAGTTGTCAAGTTTGCGGGAGTTGTCAAGTTGTTTTATTAAGTTTCGACTTTCAGAGTTGAGAAATTGAATGGAAAAAGAGAACATTTGCAATCGAAATGTTTTTACACCTGTAACAAATGAACGATTTCAGTTACTAACGCATTTTATTATTCCGAAAGTGATTAGATTATTTCAATAGAAATACATAAAAATAGAATGCATTTAAAATATCTATATAAACAAATGCAATGATTCAAAACGGAGACTTGCTAAATACCGGGATGATGTCAAATGTTAAGGAAAATGAGAATTTTTCTTTTGGTTTTATTATCTTAAGGAAAACTTAAGGTATTTTGGAGAAAAAAAGTGGATGGACAATGCAGGTTTTTAACCTTAAAGAAGCCTTAAGATTTTTTGTCCGAAATACCTTGAGTTTTCCTGAAGATTTTTTAAAAAGTATTTTGCTGACTCTTTTTACCTGGGAATACATACATATTCCAAATGTCAAAGCTCTATGAAAAGGGTACACGACACTTCGGTCCCGCCATTTCGGTCCCGCCGTTTGGTCCCGCCGTTTCGGTCCCGAGACATTTCGGTCCCTGGACATTTCGGTCCCGAGACATTTCGGTCCCTGGACATTTCGGTCCCGAGACATTTCGGTCCCTGGACATTTCGGTCCCTGGACATTTCGGTCCCGAGACATTTCGGTCCCGAGACATTTCGGTCCCTTGCCATTTCGGTCCCTGGCCATTTCGGTCCTTACTCATTTTGGTCTCTTGCCATTTCGGCCCATTGCTATTTCTTTACCGGTTTCTGATTGATGAAGGCCCACTAAACGCTGTAAGCTCAACATTGTTCGGGCCTTTTTTAATATTTTTATTCTCCTGCCCCCCTTCCCTCAAATTTTATACAAAGCTGAATATAATATTCCAATAAGTTTAATCTATTGTAACTCGTGATAATAAAATCACAGCGAGTTGAAAAATTTGATTAAACAATGTTATATAATTTTACACTGTCTTTATTATTATTATTTAACAGAATAAATATTTTAAGTTTTATCATATATTTTTTGTATTAGGTATTTTATATATACTATAAACTATTCTTTTTATGGATTAACTTTTATTTTTATTGATTGTTTTCGCACACTTTCTTAGAATCTTTAAATTGGTGATTTCGTAACTAGGCGTGCTATAAAAAATTTTTGTTAAAAAAATAAAAATGCTCCAACGACCTTTTTTTATGTAATAATTATTAGTTGCATTTTTTTTTTTTTTTTTTTTTTTTTTTTTTTTTTAACAGTTTTTTTACTTTATGAAGTCAATTTTTGTGAGTTAATTTTATTGAAAGTGGGCCTATTTCTTTGTAATAAAATGATTATTTTTTAATTTTATATAATAATGTAACTATTATTTTAAATAATTTTATTTTCGATTTTTAACTGACAAAACTAAGCTTTTTTAATTTATCGTTTATTTATTTATTTCCATTATCTTTTCGCTCCCACTTTCACAGAAAAAAATTGAAAATTTTAATTTTAATTTTATTATTAATTGAATAAATAGTTTTAAATTTCAGTAACTTTAAATATAAAATAAATAAACAGGTAAACGATAAGCTTCAGTTTATAACTACTACAAAACATAATGATAAATTGAATATAAAACATATTATTTATTGAGTTTATGTAAAGTAAAATTCGAAATGCATATTAATAATTTTATCAATTTAATTATATTAAGATTCATTAAATTAAAAATACATAAATTTAATAAAATATTAATTTGATTTTCATTTTAAAACCACTAACTGTTTTGAGATTTAATTTATAGCAATTATTCATCACCATAAGTTATTATTCAAAAATTTTTATTTATTTCAAAAAAGGAAATTATTATTATTATTATTATTATTTTGAAAAATCAATTAGTAACGTAACGTAATAATTAATTAAACATAATAATGCAACACTGTAACAATGCGTAAAAATATTTCTTAACAGGTTTAGGTAACATTATTATCCAGATGCAGATTTAAATTTTTTGAAACAATGTTATAGTTTACAGTTCGCAAAAAGCAATCATATATTAATTAATTATTTTTAAAGAGTAAGAAAAATATGATAAACTAACCAATAAATGAATAAATAACATATTTATTTTGAGAATCCTTATCATTTTTATACATCCTAATGAAGTTAATAACATTATAGTAGCTGAAATTTAAAAAATATGTTTTTTTCATTTTTGCTATAACTTCTATATAGTTCTTGTACTAGATTTTAAACAAGTAATTGATAAATAAGTCACTTAAACAATTAATAGTTAAAATAATTTTGAATCCTTATTAATAAATATGTTTGATAAAAATAATTTAATTTTTGAGAATTTTTTAATTTAACAACATAATTATTAATGTTTTCAAATTTTCTAAGATGATGTTAATCATTTAATAAAATAATGTATAGCATTAAGTAAATAACAAATCAAAACCGTGTGCCGAGAATTTTTAAACACTTTTTTTTATGTTGGTGTTCCTATAAAATTGGAAATGTATGCATATAAGTATCAGCTAAGTACTACGAATAACCTCCTTTAAGCAAAAATTCTGCATGTCAATCAATTGTCAACGCCCATCTGAACAAATAGTCATCTTTGTACAAGATAGCTAGAAGAGCTAGGTAGTTAGCTTTATTCTACGTATCTTGATCTATACACTTGTCAGATGAAACCCTTATTCTTTACAATGCCCTTTATACTCTGGAGTTCAAATGCGGACGGACCTCCCACATAATCGCTGGCATTTTTTAGAATAAATATAAATGTTTTGAAAAGAACAGCATTTCTCGGTGTTTTTTATTCCTCTTGCTGTTATCTTCATTTCAAACGCTTTTAGTATCAATTAAACCAGTATAAAAAGTGGAATGGAATATTTTTTATCCTTATTATTACAGCTTATGAATGACATTGAAATATTCAAAATTTATAACATAACTAAATAAGATTGTTAGATAAGATATTTACCACCTAGACATAATATTTTAAGTTACCTTTTTTAATTTAACTTACTTTGACAGAAGACTTTTTTTTTCATATTTTTTATGAGGGTTTTTATATTTTAATGTTAAAAATAATTATTTTATATAATAATATCAGCTTTAAATGAAACGACAAATTTCAATACGCACTACATTAATAATTTTGTAATTAGTTTCCTTAAGCTGGTTTTAGAAAATTTAACAGATGGGTTGTATAAATGTGATATATGCATAAAAGTATGGCAATATAATTTTTTTTGCTTTTGCCGTTGTTTTGGAAAACATTAATAAAAACAGGGAAGCGTCAATATAATAAACATTCTAGATTGTAATAATAACAATAAAAAAAGAACTGTTGTCATGAAAAAATAATTGCTAATAATTCAAGATGTAATTCATTTTTCTAAAATGTAAAAAAAAAAAAAAAATATTTAGGTGACAAATCATTTTAATAATTATTTCTGCTCGTGTCATATATTTATGTAATAAAATAATTGCAATGCTAACTACCTCCACGTGCTGCAATCTGGAAACTCTTTTCTTAATTTAAAAACGGAAAAGTTTAAAAGGAAAATAAATGCTAGTAACCAAAAACAATATATAAAAAATGCCATAAACAAAAAGAGGATTCAATGATAATTTTGACACAGGGGGTAAAATACCACCAGATACAGATGTTTTTTATTTATTTCAACATTTTTGCTCCTATGCGGGAAGTGGCGGGGATGCAAAATAATGAAACACTTATAATTCTGAAAATTGGCTTCAGCGATGAAATCCTATAATATGCTAAGTGTCAGAATATAAATTCCATATAACAATAACTCTTTCTTTTCTCCTGGCAATTTAAAAGCCTTTGTCTCCCTGGAAAGGAAACATGCATCTCAGAAGTTAAAATTTTATAACTATTATGGGGTGTGTTA
Organism: Maratus speculifer; assembly: GCA_964019185.1. Taxonomy (NCBI): domain Eukaryota; kingdom Metazoa; phylum Arthropoda; class Arachnida; order Araneae; family Salticidae; genus Maratus; species Maratus speculifer. The sequence continues at coordinate 169,596,068 of OZ025298.1, forward strand.
ATATTACAAGTTAATTGGGTTATTTTATAAATTTAGTTATCAGTTTCCAAGTTAACTTCCCCGTTTCCTCGTTCAAGAATTCAAAACATTCTGGCAATTTTAAAAAATGCCATTCATCTGTGAATTTTTTTCAGAAATCTCCATCGATTTCTAAATAATTAATCAAGTTTTGGGGTACTTGTTACTTCTAATTAATCGCATTACACTAAAATTTTATGCGACTTTCAGTTAAAAAACCAGTGTTGAATTCAGAAACTTTTCTCCGGGAGGGACTTCTGTGGCTCCGGGGGGGATTACACTTTTTTACCACTGAAAACACAAAATTTCAAATTTTCCGGGGGGGTAATTGATAGCTCAGGGGGGAATGACCTGCCCCTGAATTCAACACTCTAAAATGTTCCTTATAAAATTATGTCAGATATTTCCCGTGCACAAAATTTCAGCTTGCTGGAGAAGGGACCGAAAAGTCCAGGGACCGAAATGTCTCGGGACCGAAATGTCTCGGGACCGAAACGGCCAGGGACCGAAATGTCTTGGGACCGAAACGTCTCGGGACCGAAATGTCTTGGGACCGAAACGTCTCGGGACCGAAATGTCTCGGGACCGAAACGGCGGGACCGAAACGGCGGGACCGAAATGGCGGGACCGAAACGTCCTGCTTCCCTATGAAAACAAGAAGTGGTTCAAAAATGGGTACAGATGTCATATACGCACCAGAGTACCTATTTGGCGTCATACTGGCATTATTTTTCATAAGCCAGTGATTCAGCTATTATTGTTTATGTATTAATAAAATATTCATTTACTTTTTTTATATTTTTTAAAATTGTATAAATTGTTTGTTTCTTTAGTTATTAAGTACTTTTTTCTATTTACTGTAAATTCCTTTATAAAATAAAAAAAAATAATTTAAAGATGTATATGTATCCGATATTCGAAAACGAGGTTTTCGCAAAATGTGCGTTAAAAAAATATCGCGCCAAATCTGGTGCGCATATGAGATTTGTGCCGAAAAATGAGTATCAGGAATTTCTCGTACAAACGACATTCAAGTTAAAAGAAAACATGTGATAAAAATAAATAAAATAAGAAGAAATGATGCCATAAATTGAAATATCTTATTAAAATATTTCATTGTTTCTAATTTTACCAAGCGAAATAAACCAATTATTTAAGAGTGGGTCAAATCTGGGTATACGCAAGTATACTGATATTTAAATAATTGAGCAGTCTGAATAGCAAATTTAAATAATAATTAAATTAAAAAAAATAATATATATTAATCTATTGAATGATATCACGAGTCACGAGTCTAATACGAGTCAATCACGAGTCTAATACTTCAATTTTAAAACAAAAATCGTATTTCCTCTGAGAGCATGTGAATGCGAATATACTTTTAATTTAATTGAATCTTTGATTTAATACCACCCACGGAAAAAGTATAAGTTAACATTCTATAGTCAATATCTAATAGAATCCTCTGCACTGTAAAAAAAAATCTGCAAGGTTACTAAGAATTTTTTAGGAAACTGGGATGCCTAGAATTTTTCATGTAACCGCAACAGAAGAAAATCATGTACAATTACAAAAGTTGCTTTAGTTACTGTTACTAAATATCGTTTAGTAAACATACTAACGATGTTTTAGCGAGTTTTTTAAAGGATCGTCTGTGAATTTACTAAATATTATTTAGTAAACATACTAACGATTGTTTAGTGAGTTTCCTAAAGAATCGTCTGTAAACTTATTAAATATTTTTTAGTAAACTTACTAATGATTATTCAGGGAGTTTAGTAAAGAATTTTTCGTAAATTTACCAGTGATTATGTTGTATATGCAGTAACGATTTGTTAGGGAGTTTTCTAAAGAACGTTTTGTAAACTTACTCTGATTATTTAGTAAATTTACTAATGATTTGTAAGGGAGGTTCTAATATTAGTTTTTATAAATGTACTAAACATTATTTAGTAAGCTTACTAGCGATATTTTAGAGAGATCACTATACATATTTTGGTAAATTTTCTGAGGATTATTTTGTACACGTACTTACGAATTTTTAGAGAGTTTTCTCTACATTATTTTGTGAGTTTTCCTCATGTATTAAAATATTTCGATGTAAAATAAGCAATATGGCCTAACATGTGTTTTAGAATTATAACAGCAATTGACATAAAAGTTACGCATGAGAAAACTCACTGAAGTTCACTGTAGATATTTAAATAGGTGCAAAATCATTTTCTTCATTAAATGAGCATTATAACAGCAGCACTAAATGAGGAGATAAGCTGAAGCAGATCTTACGGTCTTTATTTAAATTTAAAAAAGCAAATAGATACAATGATGTAAATAAAGTATAGTAACTGAGATTTAAAATATGCCTAAAAGAAATATTATGATTTTAGATGAAGCACAGTTTTTAATTTATACATATAAAGCACTGGGCCTCACCTAATCCAGTACATGATTTAAAAATCTTTATATCATCAAAAAACATTGTCTGTTCATTTTAGGCGGATATTCTTCTAAACTAGAGTGCAATAAGTAAAAATATAGTAGTCTTATAATTAAGGTGTTTTATTCAGTTGTATGGTCATATGAATTTCTTTAACAAGTGTCTTCTGTTACATATTTTTGAAACACTACACAATAATTAATTCAGTGGTTTAAATCAGACAAGATATCTGCAGAAAATTTAATGTGTTTATCTGAATGTCACATATAAGAATTTTTTTAAACCTTATTCTTATTTCAGGTGGATATGCCGTACAATTCTTACTAATTACTAGAATCTTTTTCCCTTTAATTTTTTTATTGTCTTTTTCCTCGACTTATTCCTCACAAATTTCTTTCACCACCTACGCTTAATACATTATGCATTTTTCAATACTTTATTTGCTTGAGAGTTTTGTTTCAAATTAAAATATTAAAGAGAAAAAAATTAATTATTGATAGGATCACAAATTTAAAACTCTAAACTGGCTTAAAGATCCGGAAGAATGGGTAGAACGTGTAAGAGTTTTGTAGAGTTCTGTGGTTAATATTGCTCTGGAATTAGAACCTGTAATTCAAATAGTTACATATAGGAAAGATAATATACACACCTTAACATATGTAAACAAAAATCTTTGACTTATCAACTGTAATTTTGGGCAGGTTTCGCACTTTTTAATGTTTATCAGTATGTTATAATCAGAGTTTACTAAGCAATCATTCTAAAAGTAGAAAACTAGAATAGAAACAAAAAGGAAAACATATTTATTTGGAAAATATTATGAACTGTCATGTTTGATATAAATGTAATATACATATCTGTGCTACCAATAAAAGCAATATGATTAAATAACAAAATACAATGAAATATGAATAAATTTTATTAAATAACTATTTAATTCATTACAATAAAAAATAACTTTTTAATGTGACTCACATTTTGCAAATATTACAAAATTAGTTTTTATACAAATGCCTATGAATTGCATACTTTTTAATGATTATTTTTGGAGATAATATCAGAAAATGAATTTAAAGATGTATTACAATAAAATAATTGGAAAATTTCACTGCTGCAGAATGAGGATCGCAAGATTTTTCTCAGTCATAATAGTGCGTCCTTTTCCTCTACTTTCGTCGTCAAGGAGACTCCCATTGTTTTTAAATTGAACTTCAGTTTCTTCCTGCATCTAAAATGATAAGTTAGATGTTAACATAAAAAAGAAAGAAAAATTTAATAAAATTTATAATGAATGTAATATTATAGAAAAGCCAATATTCATTTTCGTATTGAATAATTGAATACTACGACTATTTAAAAATTACCTAGATGAAGAAAAACCATGCATTCTAAATTCAAGTTGATTATCGGCATTTTGGCAGAGTTAAATTCGTATATGCAGTCACAGGATTTTCTTATCTGAGGTTTTTCCATTTACTGACATAGCATCAATAAATCGTAAATTGCTCTCATTAATTCATTACTAATTTCATCTAAAATGAATTAGTAAAACCATATTGAAAAGGTCTTTTTTATAAAGGCTTGGCATTCTTGTAACTTGTGAAATAAAAATACAAAAATCCATTGATAGGTGGAATTGTAACACATAAAAAAATATTGAAAATGCTTTATAAATGCTAAATATGTTTTAATAAATCTGCTCAACTATTTTTAAAATGATGTCCTGAAGGCATCCATAATGTTGACGTTGTGGATAAAAAAAAATCATCAGCATTGTATGTTGCCATTGTCCTTTGATGGCATGTCTTATAAGTAAATAATGCTGAAACACAATCCGCCTTCTTACCCGATAAATAATGCCAATAGATATGCATTGTAACAGGAAAGATTAACCTTCGAATATATGTAAACAGCCATCATTTGACAGGCCCATTTATTAGGGTATTTGGGTACTTACAATTTTTGTTATTTTAGAGGAAATTGGGGTGGGTGCGACACTTTTTACAAAACTTAGAAAATCAACTTTGTTTAACTTTAAAACAAAAATTCCAGTTTATAGAGTTCAAGATGAAACACTTTTTAATGTTCTTGAACAATATAGAAACAAAACATGCAAAAAGTATTTTATAATCAAGGAAATTGTAAGTTTCAAGATCTGCCCCATAACTCACCTCTAACAGAGATATATCGAATTAAAATAAAATAAATCTATAAGGCACAAATAACCAAGTGTCGGCTAGATATATAATCTAATAAAGATTGTAGATTGATATAATGTATGTGGCACAATATAGAATTCCAGGATCTTCATAACGTAAATGGAAATTCAGGATTGTTAGTCATAGATAACATTAAAAATTATCAATTTAAATTATTTACATTTTGAAGTAAATGAATATATTATCGATGTTATAATCAATATATTACTCTCTAAATATGTTTGCATGCTAGGAATTTACATTCATCTCATTAAAAAAACGGAAGACATATCCCATTCCTCCCTTTATTGGCATGTCCCATTACTACCCACTTTTTTTTTTTTTGTATTAAATTTCTTGCATAAACAAAAGTGCTGCTTTTAGACTTGTTTTAAATAACTAATAATATCCAGTATAATGTTCTATAAATAATGAAACTACTAGGACTTCCCTCAGAGGGATTAGTCTGAGCGATATTGCTGATAACATAGATTTAACAATAATTTGCAAAAAGTAAAGAAAAAATAATAACATGCTACCTTTAACTGACCATATACTGCCACAAGCTCAAATGACGAAAATGGCCAAAGTAAAATATAGAGTTACAAAATAGTCTATATAAATTCGTATACACGGTTAAAAAATGGAAAAGCAATTTATGCAAAACACTCGTGCATGGGTATAAATTTGGAAATACGCAATGCGTTAAAAGTAATACAGATAATAAAATACTAAAATAACTTATATCGGAATTTGAGGTCTTTGAAATTACATCAAAAACATAAACAGACACTACAGCAATTTTAGGACCTAAAAATGGCACAAATCATGAATGTTGAATAGAAAAAGGGAATGGTTTATATGGTGTATGGACCCCTTAAATAATTAATACATAATAGTTAATATATATAAAAGTATAATATCTACATCTGATTTCTATTGATGCGATGAGGTTCTCGATAGGAATTTAGGGAATTCTCTCTTTAAAAAGTGATACATAAAAATTCCGAAAACGCCATCAAAGGAATGCAATGCGTCGTTTAACTGTGTGTTCTAGATATAATTAATTCGATTTAAATGCATGCTAGGATCGTGCATGCTAGCCACTACATACACAGTTTTATTTTATTTTCAAACCTATTCTCAAGAAGTTGAGCAATATCTTGGAACAAATAAAATGCTTTATATGCTAAAATGCAATGCTTATAATAGAAGGTACGACACGACATTTGAATATCTCATCTGCATAACCTTTGAGATGTCAAAGAATCATCACAAGTGATTTAGAAATCTGAACACATTTCTTCGGCAAAATATGTAGGCTCAAATACGCCAAAGTGAATTATTATTCGATTATGCATTTTTACCCGAATAAGTTATTATTTTAAAGACATGTAATGACAAATGAGGAAATGTCTCTATGATAAAATCTCTTGATTGGAAAAAAATACTGCCCCTCCCCCCCCACATACCATTATGTTTCGGAAGTCTTTTGTGGTATCCTGTAAGTGAATAATAAGTTTTCTTTGTGCGGCATATTCTGCAAAATTTATATTCTAGAGCACTTCATAAATTTTACAATAATCTCTTTATGTTTCAACGGTAGTTATAATTAAAAAGTATTTGGAACTATCTCAACCCTTCGGCCGTAATGTAACGGAATATTTTAACTGACCCTATATTTGAGCTATGTACCCAATTTTACTAAAATTTCTAATGACTCAACAAAATTTGCATCAAATACATATTTAAAATTTCAATCGTTTCGGTAGGGTAGTTTTTGTGGAGTTATATGTGGACAGACTGATGGATAGTCAGACAGCGGGACGTATCAGACGACGACTGTATGCGCTATGTATTTATATAATTTTGAACGTACTTAAAAATAGTTAAATTTAAAAGCGCATGCGAAAATTTAAACAAATTACAGCAAGTGTTACTAAAAGACAGTATTGTAGCTTATTTTTTAATGTGTCCCTGTAAATAGAATAAAAATGCTATGAATATTCTGTTATAACGTAATCGTAGTGAAAGTCGGTGATTTGTATCAGTTTCAATCCATCTGCAATAGCGTAATGTCATTAATATACTCTGTTAACGTTTCTTACATATAGACGATAAGGTAATCAAATTCTTTTGGATGCCCCTTTAAAGGAACTTCAATCTCACATACATCATATACAATACCAAACATGCCTAGGGGACCTTAATAAGGTTTACAAATTGCATTAAAATAAGCGTATATTTACAGGTATATGTATGGCGGATGTATGGCCACATGGACAAAGAAACCGAATGCATAAACACTTTTCAACTTTGTTGGTAAGTATTAAAAATGCAACCCCAAGGCTCAAGATTGAAATCAGATTGGTTCCGTTAATGCCAAATAAATAAATAAATACATAAATAATAAAGCTCTCCAAAAAAAAAACAGAAAAGAACACGGAACTTATGTATGGCATAATTGGCGCCAGAATAACGTTATTTTGCATGGCTTAGTAATCCTGCTATTGTTGTTTATATATTAATAAATTGTTTATTTACTTAATATGCATACATATATAGTTTTTTTCAATATTTGTTAATTAATCGTGTTTTTATTTATTGTTATTTCATTTTTAAAATAATAGAAAATAATTGAAATATATATATATATATGTAACTAATATAAAAAAAAAAGATTTCGCCAAATTTGCCCCAAATCCGGTGCATATAAGGATATACCTGCCCTAATAGTACTTTTCTAACATTATCTTTACCTTGGCAGTCCAGTTTGGAGTCAAAAATTGAGATTTGTTGCAAATAGATGAACAGCCGCATAAATAAACCTGATAAACGTTTATGCTTATTTTTACATATATATATTGTACGAAAGTCGCATACGCACTACGTGGCGCGATTTTTTCTCCCGCAAATTGGCAAAAACTTTGATTTGGTGGAAGTTTTGAATATTGCTCTAAATGTTAATATTTATGGTTTATTGTGTTATTTATGTATTTTGTTCTATTTATTATTTATAACTGTTTACTTATTGCTTCCACTGTTTTTTCTTTTTTAAATAGATTGATGAAACAAAATAAATGGGTTACCATGTGAGACATTCAATCGCCATTTTGTTGCAATCGCGCCAACTTATAAAGCATATGACATATGTGGCACATTTATGTTTTCATAAAATTTAACCATAAAAAAATGCGTGCAATCACGCAATAATCGCAGGGGAAGACACATTGCTTAATGAGAAATAATTTTAAGTAATCTATGTAAAAAATATAAGAGAATATAATCTATGATTAAAAGTAATATCTAAAGAACGCATGTCAAACAAATATTTTATTTAAAAACGAAATAATTGTTTCCAATCTGCACGCGTGAAATATATAAAATGCTAAAGGCAATTAAAAAATGCTATTATAAAGATCACCGCAAAATCCCAAATACTAAGTTACTAAGTATTATGGCTTTTTTGTTTTAAATATATAAATAAATAATAATAATATATTAGATTTCCTTTCCAATTTTTTTATTTCATTTAAATATGTTTTATTTTAAGTAAATAAAAATTGCATGCGTATTTTCTTTTCTCCATGTGCTCGAATTCTGGAATTCAATGAAAACATCCAGCGGGTGAAAAGTGACGTACATCAAATTTCTGTGACGTATGCAAATAAATTGTGCTTTTTTATCAGTTTTTTTAGTATAACTTTTAAACTATTTGGAATTAATTTTTGAAAGTAGGTGCATTCACGAGGTTACCTTCTTAGGTACCATCTGGTACAAACAGAATCTAAATCCGACAAGTACTTTTTGAGATTTGCTTGACGAAAGAATTTTTTTGACTTTTAATATCGTTACGTACTCTGAGTATAAGACTTCGCTACGCTCAGACAATTATACCGATGGATAACAAATCATTAGTATACAGAAAGTATAAAAAGTAAATTTACTTTTGATTCTTGAAATAATCTTTTATACAATTGTAAGCTTATACAGACTAACAATTTTTTTCAACTAAAGATTTGGCTACCATTGCTTCATCTAACGTGCGATTGGTGAAATGTTTAGAATGATACATAGAGAGAAAAACCTACTGTCCCATTCCTCCCACTCTCCCCTACATATTAACATTTTATTAAAATTACGTAAAACCATATTAAATACCACTTATAATTACATGCATAAAAATTATTAATTGAATTTTAACAAAATTATTAATTGAATTTTAACTCTTTGAAATACACTGGCGAAGGCAGATCACTTCACGCCACTAGGAAACTATATGTTTATTGACTACATGTACTTTTCTTCATCGTAAATGTAACTAAACTTCCGTATTTGAACATCTTTTTAGAGAACCTCAATAGACCATACTTACATTACCTACGAAAATTTCGAAAAATTCCGACAATTAGAAATATTTTTTTACAAAATAAAATGTGGGAAAATTGACAAAATTTGTTAAAACCTGAGAGTTTTATCGCGGTAAAAATCTTACCAGCCCTTCTCCACTAAATATCAATATTTTTTCACTCAGTCTACATATATTTTATTTTTAACATAAAAAAATTCAAAGAGTTTGGATGATAATGTCAAGTTTTTTAAAAATGTAAAATACCGGAAGTACCTTGTCCACAACTCCAAATCCACAACTTTCTTCTATCTCATACATAATAATATTTCAAAATTCGTCAACGTAACAAAATTAAAAGACAATCTAACGGGGATTCTAACGATATGAAATTCCATGTATTAGTTCTTAAGATATGAATATCGGTAAAATCACGTAAGAAATGCACCATAAAAGCGCTTCTTGTTTAGTGATCTAAACCGAAATCTGCAACGGTGACACTACATTAGCTGGTGTCAACATGTAACGGAATCTGAAGTTTTCGATGAAAATATTTGCATTAGTTCTTAAGATTGGAATTTGCAGAAATTATGCAGATCCCCCCTCCCATCTATTGTGCAAATCATGAAAAATGCAACACAGCTGCGCCATATGCTGAACGATTTACGCCAAAATACAAAAAAAACCCACCAAATTATATTAAGGACAAATTAAATCTGAAATTTTATGAAAATCCGTCCATTAAGCATTCATATAGAGTTGTTGCAGAAATCTAAAAAAAATGTAGAACAGAAGGAACATTTATTAAGCGATTTATGCCAAAGAGTAATCGGAATCAGTTTATAACAAGGACTATCTGAATATATTTTTTTTATGAAAAGCTGTGCATTAGTTCTTGAGACAGAGAGCCCACAAAATTTAGGTCGCATACATACAGCCATTTTGTAAAAACAAGTTTTTTGATATATCTGACCCCTAAAACGTGTAAATACGTTGAAAACTAGAATTTACATTAAAAATTAATCATCGCCATTTTATAGCAGAGACAGGCTGGACATAATCTCTACATTAAACATATATATTTTAAATATTAAATTCTGTACATTAATTCTTATGACAGAGTACCCACGAAATGTGTGTCAGATGCAAAAAGAGTCACAGACTCACATTTCCTAAAAACGGTATCTCTGGCCCCCAAAACGTCTAAATGTGTCGAAACTTTTTACAAATCGTATACTTTCTTTTCGTAATAATAGAAGAAATAAGAATTACAAAAATTATCTTTGAAAAAATTAATTGCTAAAAGTCTCTCTCTTTTATTGTGTATTTTACTGTACAATTCATATTACGTATGTTTTAAATAAGTACGCACACTTGATTTTATGCAATATAATTATAACTTTAGTTGCATAGCCCCTTACTGATTGTCTAAGGTTTTAAAAACAATTTTGAAACATGGAAATATTTTTTATTATTCCTTATTGCGTAGAGCTCGATTACGAAAGGGGCTGTGCAATTGTAATTTTATCAACTTTTTGTTAATTTTGGACGCTCTTCCCCTTTCCAATTCATACGTTATCATTCCTTGAACCCCCCCCCCCTCCCCGTTAATGATATCGTTATCAAAGTGTAGAAATTTTTGATTTCTATAATTTATTTTGCTCAAAAAGTCATACAAAGCTTGTTTCATTTATTTTTCGCATACTTTTATGATTCAAATGATGAGAAGTTAATAAAATATCATTTTTTATATGAAAAAAACTTTATATCACATAACAATTAAAATAAATACTACTTAAAGGAATCTTATGATACCTTTTTGTTACATAATGCTTTCAACACTAATAAAGAATTATTGTACTTACACCGAACAGAGAGGGGTGGGGAGTAGATAGTAGAAATTCATATCAACAAAACGAAAGCACCATTATTTCTCTTTTTCTTTATGCATTAAACATAAGCTTCATTTCAAATACACTTTACATACGATTTCTCGAACTGTGATTATATATGCATGCACATACGAAGAAAAATAAGAATTTTAAACGTTGGCGTATACAGTATTTTAGAGTTTAATAATTTTATAATAATTAAGCAATTTTAATAACTTTGTATTTTAAAAAAATAGGTATCAGGCTATAAATATAACGTACTATTTTGTATTAAAGACCATGTTACAAATAAAAAGAGAGACAATTGATGATCAGAAATGATATTTATATTAAAAAACAAACCTCCTCCCACATGAAATCATAACATATTTGCACAGCCTTAATATTAATTTTTTGTTCTTAAAACAACAGAAAGAGTTCATCTTTTTTTACGGCTAATTTTACATAAAAATAAAAACTTCCTCTATGAATAATTAAAATAGTATAAATAAAACAGTTTTAACAGACACACAATTGAACTACTGAATTAAAGATCTGAAATTATCGGAATATAAAAGAAATTATGGGAGAAACAATTTTCAGAAACGATTTTATAGTTAAAGAAATTGTAACTAAGAGAAAAAAAAAGTGAAAAAAATTGAAATTGTCCCATTTCTTCCTTTATGTCCCATTCCTTCCTGTATTCTATGTTAAACATCTTGTATCGACATAAATGCTGCTTTTAGACATAGTTTAAATTACGGATGCATTATAATGTTTTATAAATAGAGGAACAATTACACATATACATAAACAAGTCATTAATATGCAGAAAGCATAAAAATATATAAAGCAAATTTACTTTTGGTTCTTGAAATATTCTTTTCCTTTTACAATTGCAAGCTTATGTAAATCAGCTGTTTTATTCAACTGAATATTGGAGATATGCTTTTGCTTAGTGGAATACGTGACTGATGAAATGTTTATTAATTAAATATAAAGAAAAAAATGTACTGTCCCATTCCACCCCACTCTCCCTTATTACGTAAGAAAATCTTGGGTTAAGGGATTTAGAGAAATTTTCAGGTGTTTGACTTCTATCATAATAAACAAATACAGCAAGAAGAAAAATAGACATTTAAAGATTTTCAATTCAACGAGTAAGAATGGAGACAAAGATAACCATATTTTCTTTTTTTTTTAAGGAACGGAGGGGATATTTCAAACGATTGATAATATAATTTATTGAAGACTTACAATTAGCGAAAAAAAATGAAAATTAATTAGTATAAAAGACTAAATTGTGTACGCTTGTAAGGCAAGGAGGGGGATGATGATTATTTGTATTTTATGGATATGACCTATTATTTATTCTTATAATAAAGCAACAGATCAGGATTTTTTTTCTTAAGAATGACTTAAGGTTTTAAACTTTATGCATTGAGGGGGCAAAGAAAATAGCGATTTTTTTTTTTTAGAAAGGGGGAGAATTAGATGACTTATTTACATTAATAAAAATTTACAAATAAGTAAAGTACTAATAGCCCAGTGATTATTTGATAAAATTCGATATTAAGGTAAAATAAGAAATTAGTTTAATCCCTTCAGTTTAGATCTACAATGAATATATTAAGTTTTCTCCTCATTCTAGGGGAGCGTTAGAAATATATTAGATGTACAGTTTAATACCATAATAATATCCCAAAAGAACTAACTACCAAAAACATTGCCAATATAGGTGTTGTAAAACTTAAAATTCCGAGTAAAATGAACACTTACATTTAATATTTATGCTGAACATTAATGCTACAATTCTATTTCAAAGTTTAATAGCAGTGGTCAGGAGGTTTAACTTAAAATTAATTAGGAAAAAACTTGAAATTAATGTAAAACATAGACTTAATTTACTGACTTTTTACCCATGTACTGGATGAACGTTAGAAAATATGCACATAGTGAAAATATACTTTTTTAAAAATTATCTTAATATTCCAAAACAACTAATTCTATAGAAACCACTGTGAATACAAATGTCTTAGAGTTTGAAATTCGCAATAAAATGAAAATTTTTTATTGCAATTCTATTTCAAAAATTTATCTTAATCGCTAATCCAAAGCTCTGAACTAGGATAGATCAAGTTATCCATCCTATCTGTCTCCATTTGTTATATACGTGAACATTTTTTAAATTTTTGAGACCTTCACAATGTTTTTGTAACTATGTTAGGATTTTATTTTGCATATTTTGCGAATTATAATTTAGCAGTTATTCAGAAAGTAGTGCATGAATGATAGCTGTTTTACATTTCATTTCGCAACTGACACCCCTAAACTTAAACCATTAAGTGAAAGATTAAGTGAAAGATTTTTTATTTAAAGACTATTTTTTTTTCAATATCCCTAAGGTTTTAAACTTTTATGAATTTAAATGAAGATTCTTGTATACTAGTCGAAAATCATTTTATTAGAACGATCTTTGTCCTTTACACAAAATATGGAAGTTTAAAATCGCGCTATTGATTGACCTTGAATTTCTCAAGGGAAAAGTCTTATGCACACTCAATTGTTCGCTTTATCCCTTCCCTTCCATCCTTGCACATTATTTTCAATTTCCTTAATTCTAATAGATGCGCACTGCTGTTCACTCTATGTATATCATATTAGTTGCTACACACATTTCATACTGGAAATAATAAAACATTTTCCATCATTTACAAATCACATTTGAAATATTCTAAAAGTTAGGAAAATATGTACTTTTTAAACTAATTTGTTCGTAGCGGGAAAAACTCACCTAGCAAAAGGAAAAACATATTACATAAATTTCTAATCTATATCGATGGGATTAAAACAATTTGCGAATTTGACACAATTAAATCAGACTTCAGCCTGTCTTTCATACCCCACCACTGGGCTATAAACCCGCAATCAAGAAAGTATGCCACAGTTCTCAAAATATCCATCCTAAGTAATGCACAAATAACTAAATATTACATGTACATAATAATAACATACACTGTAAACTGATAACCTCGTTTATCAACAGTTCAAGCTCTTGTTTAGCGATTTAAGCAATACTTTGAAGTAAAATTGTGAAAATTCAACAAAAATGTTAAATATTGGTTATCAATTTATTCAGAATTTTAAGATCTACAAAATTTGCATTGACAATGTTTTTGATAAGTTTAATTTTTAAATTTTTTTTATTATAATTAATAAAAACGTGTTTCTCAATTATAATTTGTACATATATTTTAACGCACACCTAACAAGAATGAGAAAACTTAAGGGGGCTCAGGGGTTGAAAACTTTTAAAAAAATCGATTTTTTTTATGATCTAGTTTGATTATTCATTTAATTCTTAACTCAATGCAAAAAACCGCATAAAAATATCAGCATTTTTAACGGAGTTATAAGCATTTATGTATCAATACTACATAGCCACATCCACATAATTTCAACTTTAAGTCGTGTTTTCTGAAAATTTGATTTTTGACGACTAACACCAAGATTTTTAAAAAACTATTTGATAGAATGGCTTAATTTTTTTTTGCATGCATATAACATCATAATCTAGATTATGAATAAAAGATACAACTATCACTTAATAAAAACAGCATTAAAAAACCTCTCAAAGTTGAAAATTTAAAAAACCCCTAAAAAATACAACTTTTTTTCCATTAAAAATACTCAAAATATTAAACTATCTAAAATATATTAATTCATAATCTAGATAATGATGTCATATGCATGCAAAAATAAACTAAGCCATTCCATCAAATAGTTTTTTTTAATCTTGGTGTTAGTCATCAAATGTCAAGTTTTGAGAAAACGTGACTTAAAGTTGAAATTACATGGATGCGGCTATGAAAGTGTTGAAACGTAAATGCTTATAACTCCGTTAAAAATGCAAATATTTTTATGCGTTTTTTTGCATTGAGTTAAGAATTAAATGAATAATCAAATTAGATCATAAACAAAAATCGATTTTTTGAAAAATGTTCAACCCCTGAGCCCCCTTAATACATTCATCGCCCCCCCTAGACTTAAACTAATTAATTTAAATAATTTCCAGCTTTCTCTAACTAATTCAGAGTTCGACTTTTTTCCCTCTCCTATATCACTGGGCAAGAAAGAGCTTTAAAGACTTTCTATGTGTAATTCTATGTGTTCTTTAAATTGAAAAAGGGGTGGGAGAGGAACAAGAAAATGACATTTTTGGATTGGAAGAAAAGTCTTGATAATTTATTATGACAATAAAATAACGCATAGAACATAGATTGTATTTTATTTTATGTTATTTTAAATAAGGCAGTTTTAAAGAGTTTTTAAATTTTGAGTACTGTTACTGTGTGAAAAAAATTCGGAAACAAAATTTTAAGGATAAAATTCATATCAAGTTATAATGAAACGAATGTGATGCAATGAATGGTTAATGCATTTTATTCACTATAAAAAAAAATGTAACGAAAATTTAAAGTTTTAAACACTTTAAATTTTGGTATTGTGAAAATGAAGGCAAAAACGAAAGTGAAATTTCAGAAAAAGGAGCAAGCAAATTTTATTTATTACATAAAACATTTGAAATTCCTTACTTGTAATAAATTCAGACGTAAAGAATAATTATTTGACCAAAATATAAATATGTTATTAACAGAAAATAATAGGAATATTAGCTTGCGAATAACTAAAAATCAAATAGTCCTTTTTGAGTCTTTGATTTTCACTTATTAATCAAGTAGAATGGAAATATAATTCAACTCATAAAGGATAAAAAATTACTTACTCAGTAACTAGAAATTTTTATCAGTTCCTGATTCAAAATAGATGCATTTCACGCCTCTGTGGTTGCGTGAATAGTCATTACGTCACAACTTTTCTGATTGGCTAACCGGTGTAACTAAGATATTTTATGTGTTTGTACTATGCGAGTGGTAAATATTATACCCAGTTACAGATAAATTTTTAGTAAACATGGAGATTTCTGTAGCTTTACAAAAACTAGTTTTGTAGGTTTCCAGATTTTTTTTACAGTGTGGGTATGAATTTTTTCAAAAGTGTCGTCGCTCTTAAATTTTCTCCCTTTTCTTTTTTGCATGGAGGTTTTCTTTTCTGAGCGAAATTCAAGTTTGAAAATAAAGGGATTCGATATTTTCTCTTTTTCGACACTCTTTTCAGAATTTTCAATTTTTGAAATGACAATCGGATGACTCGGCTATGATGATCAGGTGTGGAAGATACCGAATTATATCAATCATTTTGAAACTGGGTTCCATTTATTTTGAAAGTTTTATTAGATCAAGTAAATTTCTTCTCTTTGATTTAACCTTATATTTCCTAAAACATATTTTAAAACTTTAAATAGCTTATGCAAAACTGTGTATCAATTTAATTAATAACTAATTTAAATAACTGAATATTTTTTTCTAGACATTTAAGATAAATGCATGCACATATTTGATTTTTTTAATACAATGAAGTCGAACATTTATATATATTTGTAGGATTTGAATTTAAACAACATTTATTTTCTTAAGATGAGTATGATCACCAAATTAACTAAGTCTCTGGTATATTTTTTTATTATCCATGATTTACACGCTTTATAAAAGTTCAGAACCACGAGCGCAAGAACTGATTTTAAAAATTGGGAAAGGTGGTTTTTATATAAAAAATGTTGTTTTAGTTGAAGTATAGTTATGTTATTAAAAAGAAAATGTATTATAGTTATTTTAAAGTCAAATTCAATGTATTAGAAGAAGCTACGGGCTTGAATTATCTGTAAGATGTCGTATTAAAGTATGGTGTAATATCCGTTTCAAAGATTTATTATCCAATTAATCAAATAACTTAGTTTTTTACATCTTAGTTTTACTATATATATATTCCGATTTGCATAAAAAAGAGATTTATTACAATAAGATTACCTCAAAATAGATTAAAATGTACAGTTTTTTGGTGCGCTCCTAGCTATGTAAATAAGCAGCACCCATAGTCGCCATTCAATCCGCATGCCTGTACGTCTGTCTGAACATAACTATGCAAAAACTAACCAACCGAATCATTTGAAACTTAAAATATATGATTATTACATAATTCTGTCGAGTCATTTAAAATTTAATAAAAATCTGATCCAGAGTTCAGTTATAGGGAGTATTCCGTCAAAAATTCAAAAGTATTCCATTACATTACTGTTAAAAGGAAAAAAATATTTCAAGTACATTTTCATGATGTTACACACTTTGGAAAATAATACAATACATATCCATCGATAAAATATATATATATACTAAAATTTTATTCTGTACAATCTGTGGAGCAAAGAATATTTTTATTAATGTACAGGACCACACTAATATATTCTTTTACATAATGGTACAGGGGGAAACATTGTTTGGAGTGCGTTTTAATAATACTAAAATATTTTATATTTTATGAATTTGATATGCATTGCTGAGGATTACTACAAGTTATCTCTTACATAATAGAATACATTTAGTATATATAAGGACTCACAAATATATTTCGGATACTGTATTGTAACCGAAGTACTGTATATATTAAAAAATGCTTAGTACGAACGCACTTCACTTGCTACGTCTGATTGCAATTTCCGACTTGTTATATTTATACTAGTCAGCCATTTTAAATGTATGACTAAAAAGGGTATGCAGTGTTGTGCGGAAAATTTTATTCAAAATGACAGTTCCAGTTAAAAAATAGATTTATTTAATACG
The DNA here is from genome assembly GCA_964019185.1 of Maratus speculifer. Lineage (NCBI taxonomy): Eukaryota > Metazoa > Arthropoda > Arachnida > Araneae > Salticidae > Maratus > Maratus speculifer. The sequence goes on from OZ025298.1 coordinate 169,613,677, forward strand.
AAATGAAATGAGACACAGCAAATACGACATCACTTTGTGGAAAGCTGACGCGGTACCCTTAAAACTTTTCTTTTCAATTTTGAATAATCCTGCAATACTTGCTGTGACACAATTGTTATTTCTAAAAATTAAATGAAATAAAAAAAAAATCTTGTAGGGCAGCTTATTTTACTATATTTTAATTAAAAAAATAACTTTTTCTAAAATCTCTATCATTTTTTTTTTTTTTTTTTTTTTTTTTTTGAATAGGAGTATTTTCGATTCAATTTGTTTGCACATTTATCAGTATATACTGCATAAAACTGATCATGGATTTTTAGATTTATGGGGTTTTACATTTAATATGATTTTTTTCCTTAGTGTACATTATTAAAAACGAAAAAAATTCAACAAACTCTCAATTTAAATGCTTAAAAAATAACCATAAATTTGATTGTTAAAATTCAACCACAAAACAATTAAATGCACCACGGAGAACAAGAAAAAAGCCAAATCTTTATCTAAATTAACAAAAAAGCCATAGTATTTATCAAACGAGCAAGCTATAAAAATAGGGAAATAGAGAAAAATCAGTTTGAAAAATTCTTTTTATGTGTAATCAGGTTGGATCTATTTACAAAATCTCTCGATATAATTGTCATATAGACAAAAAGTTAGTTATCAAAATATCCACAATTACATAAGTTTCCAGTTAATTTAAAAAAAATAAATTCAAAATTTTGACCAATTTTCAGGTACTGTGTCCCTTTAACAGAAACAAAATAATATCTACAATGCAACTACATACTGATAAAATGATAAACGTGCAAAAATATTTTAAGAAGGGAGAAAAGCAAATGATCTTGTGAATTCCAGACATTTATACATAACTTAAAGATTGTTTTGCATCAATATTTTAGCAATCTGTAAATGATAACAGATATAGGAAACGCTAATGGCTACAAAGTATGACGTCAGAAAACAAGCCAGTCATTTCGAATGCGGGGATCCCGAAATTACAGTTTGTAGCATTTACTCAATAGCGTACTTGTTCCTGAAAGTAGTGAACGAAATGTTTGCCGGTTGTTTCAGATGTGTAAACATTATGTTGAATAGAGGGTAAAAAGCAGACACGCACTGATAATAAAAGTGAATACATTCTAAACTTTATGGTTTTATAAAACTATCTGAACATCTATTTTTGCTTTAAAAACTTGAGATGCGTAACAATACTTATACACTAAATGGCCACAGGTGACCGGCCACTTGCGATTTCTAACTTTTTGTTGAATATCTTTAAAAAATACAAGAGGTATTATTCTGAAACTTAAGATGTGTAAACGAAATAGTACAAGTTATACAATTTTTTCCATAAATAAGATTTTTCCCCAGAAATCCCATAGGAGACCGTCAACAAGTTGAAAAATAATGAAAATATTTTCGACATTTCTGTCAAAAATAATGTAGCAAAATCGTTATAACTGTAGTTTATGATTAAATGAGTTATTTTAAAAGACTAGGTACATTTTTATGAGGATAGTATTGATACACAGAGAGAAAATTAAGGTTTCTCAAAAACAGTCCCAAATTTTGCCAAGTATTTTTGCTTATGATTTGCATAGTTCTTAACATAAAAAAACATATATTCTTTTCAGAAAATATGGCATACAACATTGCACTCAACACCCTGTAAGCAGAATTAAAAAATATTTAAATTTGTATAAATAATGAGCAGGTTTACTAAGTAATTTTGCATTACGCATTCGTGAAAGCAATCAAAATGTAACTTACACTACACAATGTTTTAGCTAAATGTATAGGGCAACTTTTGTGAAAGTGACAAAAACATAGTTTAAAAATTCTGAAAAATATTGACCATAGAATAAGCTTAAAGACCGTTGATAGTTTATCCCTAAAGGAAACAAAAATGTGAGGGGCTGTATCCATATATAGAAACGTGCACTTACAATATCATTCATGCTGTGTTGAGACTAATCAATGGACGCCCCTTTATCATTTTGCTTCCTTTTGGTAACAACTGATTTTAAACTTATTCTATGGACGAAAATTTTTAGAATACTCAAGCTATGCTTTTGAGATTTTTACAAAATTTACTCTATGAATTTAGCTAACACTTTAAGCAAATTATAAGGTACCCTGGGGTAATAACGCCAGGCAGGGTAATAACGCCAAGTGCTTATATTTTGCATAATTATGAAATAATCAGGTAAATGACACCCATGTGCTCTGCGCAGAAGGGTTTTGAGTCATATAAATCGCAAAAAACAGCTTCAAGTTAATTTGTTTGATTTTTAGGTCTTATTGTTTTTTCAAACAACTAAAATTAACGCTTGATCTAAAATTTGAGAGATACGTTTTGTATATGTGAAGACTATCTTTTTATCCGGAAATACTTTGTTAATTACATAAATTTGTAGTGCATTTCATGTACTTTTAAAATGTTGTTGAAGATTTTGGATATCTTCTCGAGATAATTTGTAATTTAAAATGTACTGCGCAATAACTATACCGGGGTAATAACGCCAATCCTTGATATTAATACCCCGGTTGATTGCCTACAGTGGCCGAGCTACATCCTAAATACTGATTCAAATAAACACAGTTAAAACTGTGCAATGTTTCTCATATTTCTATTTAAACGGTCCTTTTTAAGCAAAAAAGAAACTCACTGTCTGATATTCATTTGCCTCATCCCCCCCTCCCACACCACACCTATATATTTCTTACACTTTCACAAAAATTGAACATTTTTAATATCTTAGAATGCAATTTGTCAATTTCTAAGTTTGTAGAGTTTGTATTTTTAGAATTGGGCTATCTACATGCAATTATTCCATCTTATTTCATAGTTTTGTTTGCATGGCGTTATTACCCATATAGGTGGGTAATAACGCCAAATAGCATGGGTCAAGAAAAAACGCAATTACATTTTATGAATACATATCTGTTAAATTATTTTATTTTATATAGATAGTCAATTAGTTGCTGTATCAGATCCTATATTTGTTCGAAAAATACAATCTAAAACTAAGCCATGAAAATTGGTAGAACCTTAACGTGGCGTTATTACCCCAGGGTACCTTATTTTAATTGCGCAGTGAGAAATTATTTAGTAAAACTTTTTTATTATTCATGCAATTTTTATTATTTTTCAATTCTAATTAAAGAGTATTATGTACAATGTTGTGTTTCATATTTTCTGAAAATAACATTTTTTGATATTAAGAACTCTGCATATTATGAGCAAAAAACTTGTCAAAATTTGGAACCTATTTTATACTAACCTTGATTTCTCTACGAGTATACATGCTCATAAAATTAACAAAATTGATTGTATTAAACCACTTAATAATAATCTACAGTTTGAATGTTTTTGCTACATAGTTTTAACTGGGTTATCCAAAAGATATTCATTCTTTTTCGATTTGTTGATGCTCCACTATGGAAGTTTTGAGAAAAGATCTTCGCAGAAATATATAAATCGTACTATTTCTATTTAAGCACCAGGAGTTTCATGGTCATTCCTCATGTATTTTCTAGTCATTTAACAACATCTCAAAAATTGCAAGTGGCCGGTTACCTTTGTCCGTATAGTGTAGAAGTCGCATTACATTTTATCTCAAAATTTTAAGTACGATACGTTTTCATTAAAAATAATGCCAGCAAAAATGTCTTTTATTATCAGTGATGTTCCATTTGTATCAATAGGAATTTCCCGTTTCTTCCATAGAAATCAGCAGGATTATTTCTTAAGGATATTATTAAATATGATATCCTTTTATTTTCTTAATAAAAAATACGTCTCTAAAAAATACAATTATTTTCATAGAATAACTTTGGTAATATACGTATTTGAAATATCGAAGAATCTAGATATCCTATTTAGATAATATTTTCCTTTTCAAATTCTACATATTAATCTTTTGAAAATAATTATCCGTTATCACAGCCTCAAAATGCATACTTAAAATAAAAATCTTAATTTCAGACACAGCATTTTAAAGCTGTCACAGACTGCTACATATTTTTCATTTAATTGAATCTTTGATTTAGTTCCATCCCCAGAAAAATTGTATGAAATATTTCTATACTCAACATCTCACAGAATCCTTTGGGTATGAATTTTTCACACTTTCTTAAATTTTCTTTCCTTTCTGTTTTCCATTTAAGGTTCTTTTTCTCAGAGGAAATTCAAGTTTCAAAGTAAAATGATTTGATATTTTCTCTTTTGGGGCACTCTTTTCGAAATGTACAATTTTTGAAATGATAATCGATTGATTTGGTTGTTCAGGTGTTGAAGATACGGAATTGTACCAATCACTGAAAAACTGGTTTCCATTTATTTTGAATATTTTATTAAGACTTGTGCATTTCAGTAATTTATCGTATTTAATTGCACTTTCTTATTTAAACAGATGGGTGTATTGCGAAAATGGGATTAGAGAGGATTAAAGATTACGATCTATGCATAATATTATTAAATTTTTCTGTAACATGTTAATTAGAAAATTTTGATTGATTTCAATCTATACTGTTATTTTAAACACAATCTAACTGATTGGTAAAGTAATCGTATGAATTAAATATTTCCAACTGAGCGAAAAATTGACCAGGCTGGGAATCGAACCCAGATACTCGGCTTACAAGGCCAATGCTTTACCTGTTAAACTACCTGGGCGATAGCCACCTGGGAATTTTCACTCAGATAATCTTATTGGTCATAACATCTCGTCTGTCATTTAGACAGCTCAACAGAATACACCGCAGGGTTTTTCGCTCAGTTGGAAATATTTAATTCGTATGATTACTTTACCAATCAGTTAGATTGTGTTGAAAATAATAGTATATCTACGTACTGATCGTCATATAGAGTTCCATTACCTGCGGTCTATTCTGTTGAGCTGTCTAAATGACAGACCAGATGTTATGACCAACAAGGTTATCTGAACGAAAAATCCCAGCTGGCCCAGGTAGCTTAACTGGTAAAGCATTGGCTTTGTAAGCCAAGTATCTGGGTTCGATTCCCAGCATGGTCAAATTTTCGCTCGGTTGGAAATATTTAATTCGTATGATTTCAATCTAATTTTTATTTTGTTTGTAAGTGGTACTTGTAACAATATATTTCTTACATATCATCATCTGTCTGCATTCAATGAATGTAATTTTAATAATAATTTTATGCGATACATCTTTCTCTGTGCTTGTGCTGGCTGATTTAAATGCACTTTCTTATTTAAACAGATGGGTGAATTGCGAAAATGGGATTAGAGAGGATTATAGATTACGATCTATGCATAATATTATTACATTTTTCTGTAACATGTTAATTAGAAACATTTTGATTGATTTCAATCTAATCTTTATTTTGTTTGTAAGTGGTACTTGTAACAAAATATTTCTTACATATCATTATCTATCTGCATTCAGTGAATGTAATTATAAATAATAATTTTATGCGATATATCTTTCTCTGTATATAAACATGTGCTTGTGATGGCCTATAGTTAGTTAGTTAACAGAATATAGTTAACTTAGTTACTATCTACACAGGATGTATTAGGTATACATTATAATTTTTATTATTCATTATTGACTTTTCATTTAAATTCCCTTTTTTTCCTATTTTGATTTGTTGTCTCCATTTACTCAGTAGGATGCATAATGAGTCAAATTTCTTAGCTTATAGCTTGCCCCATTACAGAAACTTGCTAAATAACTTGCTTTTATACGCAAACCCCTGATGAGCGGTTGTACATAAAATCTTTCCTTTCTATATTTATCCATCTGCTTTTCATAATTTTGGTAATCTTCTTTCTATAACACTTCAAACGTGAATTGTTTTCTAATAGGTATTCTTTTTCTCATGTTCATTATACTACAAATACTACATTACAAGTTTCACTGAATTTTTGTTATGGTAAAATCTGACTTACTTTGGATTTATTTGTAAAAGTATCTATCTATATATACAGGGTATCCCTAAACTCATGGTATATACGCTAGGGTATGATAGAACACATCAAGACGAGTAATAATAAATAGGAAACCAAGGGTCCCAAACGTTTTCCAAAGGGGAAAGCTGCCATTAAAGTTTGGGGTTAAAATTTCAAATACACATATAAAACGGAAAAATTGGTCTATTGATTTACGGTTTTCACTAAAACTATCCTTTATGTTGGTATTTTCTTGAAAATAAATTATAAAGATAAATTTCGAAAAATGCCGATAGAGGGCGCTTTAGACTTTGAAGTAATGAAAAACTATTTTTTGCGGTGATTATTTGAATCTCATTAAATGGTTTCTTAAGTTTAGACTTAATCTTAGACTAGCTCAAAATCTGAATAGTTGGGAGTGGTTAAGTAGCACAAACTTAAATGTGTTCAGAGGGTTTAAATTTCAAATGATTATAAAAAACGGAAAAAATGGTCGATTGATTTGCGGTTTTCAATAAAACTATTCTTTATGTCAGTATTTTATTGAAAATGAATTATAAAGATAAATTTCAAAAAATGTCGATAGAGGGCGCTTTAGACTTTGGAGTAATGAACAACTATTTTTTACGTTATTTTTTGCATCTGATTAAATGTTCTCATAAACTGAGACTTAAATTTTGAGCTCAAAATCTGAATAGTTGGGAGCGGTTAAGTAGCACAAACTGAACTGTGTTCAAATGGTTTAAATTTCAAACGATTATAAAAAACGGAAAAATTAGTCGATTAGTTTGTGGTTTTTGCTAAAACTACTCTTTAAATCAGTATTTTCTTGAAAATAAATTTTAAAGATAAATTTCACAAAATGTCGATAGGAGGCGCCTTAGACATTCGAGTAGTGTACAACTATTTTTAACCGTTATTTTTTTAATCTCATTAAATGCTTTCAAATGCTTAGATTTAAATTTTGAGATCAAATTCTGAATCGTTGTGAGTTTTTAAGTAACGCAAAAGTGAACTGTGTTCGAGGGGGGAGGGGATAAATTTCAACTCCTGAACACACTTCAGTTTGCACTTCTTAACCCCTCCCAACGATTCAGAATTTGAGTTCAAAATTTAAGTTTAAATCTGTGATTGCGAAAACATTTAATAAGTTTTTAAAGCATTTAATTAGATACAAAACACGGTTAAAACGGTTAAAATTAGTTGTTGGTTACTCTGAAGTTTAATGCGCCCTCTAACAAAATTTTTAAAAATTTATCTTTTAAATTTATTTTCAAGAAGATACTGACTTAAATAATAGTTTTATTTTAAACCGCAAACGAATCGACCAATTTTTACCGTTTTTTATAATCATTTCAAATTTGAACCCTCTGAACACAGGTCAGTTTATGCTACTTAACGAATCCAAACTATTCAGATTTTGAGCTCAAAATTTAAGTTTAAGTCTAAGTTTACAAAAACATTTAATAAGATGCAAAAAATAACGTAAAAAATAGTTGTTCGTTACTCCAAAGTCTAAAGCGCCCTCTATCGGCATTTTTTGAAATTTATCTTTATAATTCATTTTCAATAAAATACTGACATAAAGAAAAGTTTTAGTGAAAACTTCAAATCTATCGACCAATTTTTCCGTTTTTTATAATCATTTGAAATTTAAACCCTCTGAACACATTTAAGTTTTTGTTACTTAACCACTCCCAACTATTCAGATTTTAAGCTCAAAATTTAAGTTTAAGTCTAAGCTTACGAAACCATTTAATGAAATGCAAAAAATCACGGCAAAAAATAGTTTTACATTACTTCAAAGTCTAAAGCGCCCTCTATCGGCAGTTTTCGAAATTTATCTTTATAATTTATTTTCAAGAAAATACCAACATAAAGAATAGTTTTAGTAAAAACTGCAAATCAATCGATTAATTTTTCCGTTTTTTATGTGTATTTGAAATTTTGGACCCCAAACTTTAATGGCGACTATCACCTTTGGAAAACGTTTGGGACCCTTGGTTTGATATTTACTATTACTCGTCTTGATGTGTTCTATCACCCCGTAGCGTATATACCATGAGTTTAGGGACACCCTGTATATGTATGTGTGCATTAAAGTCTGACAATGAAAGCATTATCATGGAAACACCATTGAGAAACTTATTGAAACAATCAGAAAAAAGAATGTGCAAAAATTCTAACTAAGGTTTTGACAGCAATTTTTATTCGTATTATATTAAATCAAGATTTTTCGCATTCGTATTATAATTCGACATTATATTAAGAAAATAATGTCAATAAAATGTCTTTTATCATCAGTAATGTTCAGTTTACAATAGTACAATTTATGTTTCTTCCATCGGAATCATCAGGATTTTTTCTTAATGCTATATACCGGGTTACCGGTTTTTTACAGAATAGTACAAACTTTCAGGGTTGGTACAATTGTTTGTAAAAATTATTTATTGTATAGCTATGTCTAGGCGAAAGTGGAACGTCGAAGTACAACAAAAGGCCAAATTGGCTGTTTTCTTTTTTCAAATTTTCTCACATTAAGAAATTCCTATACTTTTTTATTCTTTATTGTAGACAGGCGTTTCATGATTATACAAAGAAAAAATACTTCTTTGAATATTTTTGGTTTGAAACCAATATTTTTAAATTTAAAAAACACACAAAACTGGCAAATCTGTCAAACACAGGATATACATGAAAGGAAATAGAAATGGATTTTTTTTTCTTTTTTTTCAAAACTTTGATTTAATACCGGACATTTTCAAAAAGGATTTTTTTCATTTTCTAATCATAAAACATGTGTCTATTATAAAGTTAAGAATAGTGCAGGGATTTTCTGGTGAGAATGATAAATTTTAAAATAAAAAAGTGCCAAGTTGGCTCCCTGGTAGTACCTCAAAGTTCCACTTGGGCCCACACATTCCTATACAATAAATGATTGTCCCTTTGTCCTATATCAACTTTTAAAATTTTTACCATAAATTTAGAATCACCCTGTATAAGCGTCATAAACCTTTTTCCATGATATAAAAATACATCTTCATATGTGTACAATTATTGCCATGAAACATATTTACAAATACACGTATTTGAATAATCGAACAGTCTATATAGCCAACATATATATTACTTTCACTTAAAAATTTTACATATGAATCTATTAAATTGAATTATTTATATAGTGGGTCTAAAATAGAATATTTTAAAAAAAATCTTATTTTCTCTGACAGGAATTTCAATGCAAGTACACCTTTAATTTTTCTAAGTCTTTGAATTAATATCATTCCCCGAATGAACTTTAAAAAAAAAAAATCTGTGCTGCACATTTTACAGAATCCTCTCGGTATGAAATTTACAAATATCCCATCTGTCTTGAATTTTCTTTATTTTTTTTCTCTTTTTTCATTTCAAGTTTCTTTTTCTCAGTGGAAATTCAAGTTTCAAAATAAAATGGGTCGATATTTTCTATTTTGGGACAATATTTTCGAACGAAATTTTAATTTTTAAAATATATTATATTTAAATATCATAACCTTTTATCCTAACTAATTGGGGGCGAACGACACGTATACGTGCCGCAAAAAGGTTTAAGAATAATGTTTATCCCCACCAGTAAAATTTAACTGTAAGATTTACCTTATTTAATCGGAGCATTTTCTCGATATGATAAGGCACAATTTTCTCTTTTTAAAAACTGGTGAGAAAATATAAAAAATTTTGTAAAAGATTACTGTCGCGAAGGGGTTGACATAAAATACATCTTCAAAAGCGTACAGTTATTGTAGTTAAATATATTTTAAAATGCACATATGTGAATAATCGAACAGTCTAGATAGCCGATTTATATAATACTTACGTTTTAAAATTTTACATATCAATGTATGGAATTAACGTATCTACTTTCGGAGTTTAACAATGAATATTTAAAAGAAAAATCTTATATTCTCTAACTTGATTTAAATGCGAAAATACATTTATTTAAAACGACATTTTTTCATGCGATAATTGAGTGATTCAATATGACTTGGATATTCGGGTATTGACGATATCGAATTATATCAATGATTGAGAAACTGGGTTCCATCTTTTTTGAAAATTTTATCAAGACCAGTACGTGTACAATGCAGAAATTTATCGTATTCAAATGCAGGTTCAAGTTTTAATGGATGAGTGTATAACGAAAATGAGATTAGAAAAGATTATGAAATATGTTCCATGCATATTATTTTTTAAATATTATTTAAATTGTTTTGTAATATGATAATTAGAAAATTTTGATTGATTTTATATTATTTTATATTTTATGTTATATTTATTTATTTTCTGTTTAAATTCAATAAGTGTACTTATAAATAACTTTACGCGAGATAATTTTACACATATGTATATATATATACAGGACGTTTCGTTACCAGACCGACAAACTTTGAGGGGTTATAGTAGACATGAAGGCAACCATTATTAAATAGGAAACCATGGGGCGCAAGCGTCTTCCGTAGGAGCTCGGGGCCAAAACTTCAAACGATGATTAAAAACGGAAAAAAGGGTGGATTCGTTTGCGGTTTTCGCTGAAATCATTCTCTACATCACGATTTGATTGTAAAAAATATATATATTAAAGGTTACGTTCAAAAATTGTTGATAGAGTAACGAACAACTGCTTTTTACCCTTATTTTGTGCACGGGGTTGAAATTATTCTAAAGTTTAGATTTTAACTTAAATTTTAAGCCCAAAATCGGAAACATTGTTATCGGGTAACTAGCGAAAATTGAAATGTGAACAGAGGTGGGGATTTTGAACGCTCAAAAATATTTGACAAACTAATCGATTTTGTTGCAGTTTGCGTATAAGTATTCCCTTGGTAATTATTTTATTCAAAATGATGTAAAGCTTTGGTGTCCCCATTTTTTGATAGAGGGCTCTTCCGACACATCTCCGAAATTTCAATGGCATTACTCCTGTATGTTTTACTACCATACCAACATACTTCCAGGAAGTGTTAGGAATGCAAAGACGACTCGGAATCATATTATAATGTAATGTGGAAAATGACTTTTTTACGAGTTAGGGTTAAAAAAAGCAGAGAAAACAGCAACTTGATATTTCTACAACACGTTCTGTCGGAACGTCTCGTAAAAGCACATATTCCTCTTTCGTTGCGCCACTCTATAGCACGATGGGGTTCCTCCACATTTTACCAACGATGTTCGCAGACACCTCCACGTAACATACGGATAGCGGTGGATAGGTAGTGGTGGCCTGGTTCGTGGCCTGCCAGATCGTCGCACCTACTTCATTATATCAATTTATTTTTGTTACCTACCTTTATTTTATTACTGTATAATTGTTCTGTATTTTTAATATAACCATGCTGGTTGGGGCTAGTTGAGCTCAAACCAATTAGTAGCCCCCCACCTGGCACAATCTGATGGACTTCTCCTGCTGGGATCAAAGGAAAAGCTGAATGTATGAGACTCCCGTACCGTCAGTGGAAGACCTCTCAGCTCGAATTTCTGTAGCTGCCAGAAAGCTATTCGAGATTCCAGGAATCTTTGAAAGGAATGCATGCGACGCTGCAGTCAAGCATGCCCGATTACTTCTGGTCGTAATTTCAGACACCTTTTGTAGTAAAACCCTTAACTAAATTGTTTTCTGTCACATTAACGTGTAGCTGTTTCACTAGCTGTTTCTGTTGCTTTTTTCTCTGCTTCTTTTAACCACAACTCGCTAAAAAGGCATTTTCAACGTTACATTCCTATGTGATTCCGAGTCGCTTTGCATCCCTAACATTTCCTGGAAGTATGTTGGTTTGGTAGTAAAAAACCGAGGAGCAATGCCATTGAAATGCCGGAGATGTGTCGGAAGAGCCTTGTATAAATAAATGGAGACACAAGAGCTGTAAGTCATTTCAAATAAAATAATTACCAAGGGAATGACCTACACGCAAACCGTATTAAAATCGATCAGTTTGTATAACGTTTATGGGTGTTCAAAATCCCCTCCCCCCCTCTGTTCAAAGTTCAGTTTTCACTAGTTACCCGATCCTAATGTTTCCAATTTTGGGATTAAAATTCAAGTTAAAGTCTAAACTTTAAAATAATTTCAACCCCGTGCACAAAATAAGGGGAAACAGTAGTTGTTTGTTACTCTAAAGTCTAAAGCGCCCTCTATCGACAATTTTTTAACATAACATTTAAATTTTTTTTACAAACAAACCGTGATATAGAGAATGATTTTAGCGAAAACCGCAAACGAATCCACCCTTTTTTCCGCTTTTTATAATCGTTTGAAGTTTTAGACTTTAAACTTTAATGGCCCCTAGCTGCTACGGAAGACGTTTGCGCCCCATGGTTTCCCATTTAATAATGTTTGTCTTCATGTCTACTATCACTCCTCAATGTTTGTCGGTCTGGTAGCGAAACAATCTGTATGTGTGTGTGTGTGCGTGTGAAAGTATTACAATAAAAATGGCATTAATATATTTTGTCGAATCAAGCAGTCAAAAAGGCAAGTGAAAAAAAATATATGCAGTAATACAGTTTTGTCAGCAATTTTCATTCAGAAAAAATAATATCCGTAAAAACATCTTTTATTATCAATGATATTCTATTTATAATGGAAGAAGTATTCTGTTTTTTCATTAGAAATCATCAGGATTTTTTCTTAAAGCTGTATTTAAATATCATAACCTTTTCATAAAATCAAAATACAACTTTAAAACAGTACAGTTATTGTCCTTAAACATGTTTAAAAATACACATACATGAACAATCGAACAGTCTAGATAGCCGATTTATATAATTTTTACGCTTTAAAATTTTATATATCAACCTATGGAATGAAATTATCTATTTTCTGAAAACAAAAATTTGCTTTTCCCTGACAGGATTTAAATGCAAATATACTTTTATTTATTTATTTTATTTTATATAATTTCCCGAAAGAGCGTATGAAAATAATCTATAGCCCGCATCTTACACAATCCTCTGGGTATGATTTTTTTTTTACCACGCTTTTTAATGCACCACCTGTCTTGAATTTTATTCCTTTTTCTTTCCTTTTTCATGTAAGGCTTCCTTTTAGTTAGATTTCGTAATAAATACTACCTATTGCAATCGCACCAGTTTATATATCTATATATCTATCTACCTATCTATCTATCTATATATATATATATATATATCTCACTTTTTTATGGACACGATAACTTCTATAATTTTTCACCAATCTCCACCAAACTTGTACATAAAATCAAAGGGGATAAAATCTTGGCTAAGTTCGTTAATGGGCAAAATCGGACCAAGGGGGTCGGAATAGGGGGCGTTTTGTGAAAACAGAAAAAACGCCATAACTTCTTAAGTAAAGTAGATATCGAATCGGTTTAAAGTTTATATTAATTCTTAAAAATGAGCCAAAAGTATGTGCATGACAGATTTTTGATAAATTTAGAAGTGGGCTCAAGGGGCGAAAAAAACAGCGATTTTGAGAGAAAAAAATTCATAACTTCGTCAATTTATAAGATATCAAGTCCAAATAAATTTTTTGTAAATGTTCTTAAAATTATCTAAAACTTTTGTATTTACAAGTTTTTGATAGGACCAACTTTTAGCGACGAAAAAAATTAAAAACGAAAAGAAAAAGGGCGCTGAAAAAAGAGAAAAATTCATAACTCCGTCAAATTTTAAGATATCAAATCTGATTAAATTTATTTTACATCTTCTCAAAAATATCTACAACTTTTATATTGACAAGTTTTTCATAGGATCAATTCGTATAGCAAAAAGAAATTAAACAAAAATAGGAGTTGGAGAAAAAACCTCAAATCCAAACTGCTTATATTCTGACTCATTTTTAAATTCATTTTTGATTCTAAACGCATCCAAATGGTAGATTCTCTTATTTAGAAACTGTATAAAATGACGTATTGGTCAATTTTCTGATAAAGACAGAATATATTTCAAAAAAGGCTACCAAAAAGGGTATTTTAAACAGAATTTCCGAAAGTCATCGGGACTGGAAATTGAAGGAAGTATTCAATTAAGAAATTGCGTTTTTTTTCTGACTCGTTTTTAAATCCATTTTTGTTCTCAAACGCATCCAATTTACAGATCCTCTTACTTAGAAACTATATAATGTGATGCATTGGTCAGTTTTTTTATAAAGACGGAATATATGTCAAAAAAGGCTACCAAAGAGGGTATTTTGAACAGAATTTTCCGAAATCATCGTGACTGAAAATTTAAGGAAGTGTTCAAATAAGAAATTGCGTTTTTTTCTGACTCGCTTTTAAATCCATTTTTGCTCTCAAATGCATCCAATTTACAGATCCTCTTATTTAGGAACTATATAATGTGATACATTGATCGGTTTTTTGATAAAGACTGAATATATTTTGAAAAAGGCTACCAAAAAGGGTATTTTGAACAGAATTTCCCGAAGTCTTTGTGATTTGAAAATTTAAGGAAGTTTACACATAGCAAATTGCGTTTTTTATGACTCGTTTTAAAATTCATTTTCGCTCTCAAACGCATCCAATTTACAGATCCTCTTATTTAGGAACTATATACTGTGACGCATTGGCCAGTTTTTATAAAGATAGAATATATTTTTTTAAATGCTGTCAAAGTGAGTATTTCGCATAAAATTTTCCGAAGCAATCATGATCAAAGAATTAAGGATGTATTCAAACAACAAATCGGTTATTTTATGACTCATTTTTAAATTCAATTTTTTCTCAAATGCATTCAACTGACAGTTTTTTGTTATTTAGGAGCTGTATAATGTACTGTTTTGGTTGATTTTTTTAATAAATTCAGAATCTATTTCAAATATGTTGTCAAAACGGGCATTTGAGCTGAATTTTTCTTAAGATTATTCTGATAAAACCAGTTTTTGCAGAAAAATGAAATTAAAAATTTTTCATAAACGGCCAAATGAAGTTATTAAACTGGGTTTATCTCTAATCATATATTTTTTTTGTTGAAATGAGCACTCTTCGAAATCTACCTCCGCTTATAGGCCCAGCCGACAGGGATTTTTCTCAAAGGAAATTCAAGTTTCAAATTAAAATGATTCTATATTTTTTCTTTTGAGATACTCTTTTCTCAACGTTCATTTTTTTAAGTGACAATACTGTTCAGGTGTTGGAGATACCGGATTGTATCAATCATTGAGAAATGGGGTTTCATTTATTTTGAAACATTTATGAAGAATTGTACATATCAGTAATTTATTATATTCAAATTCGATTTCTTATTTAAACAAATGGGTATATTACAAATATAGGAAGGAAGAAGTTTATAGATTATGATCTATGCATATTATATTTACTATAATAGGTTCTGGTAGGTCAATTAAATTTCACAAAAATATGTATCAATTTAATTAACCCTCTAAGCGTTTGGCCCGTAATGTTCCGTACACTAAGCTCCAGGTTTCACTGCAATATAAGCAATGTTTAAATATTATAATTCTATAAATTTAATTAATTTTCAAAGCATTGAAGAATAATTAAGACTCTCAAGGGTTACATTTATATTCCTAAATGAGATTTTTTTATGTAATATTAAAATAATCATATTTTATTAATATTTAAAACAAAATGCAGAGAAAACAACATTACAATTTTACCCATTTGCAAGACGCTTAATTAATTTTAAAATATTACTTTTCTTTAAAAAAAACTGAGACAAATGCAATATGCATGTATATAAAAGATTCTTAAAAAAAAAGTGGTTTAGGACAGTCAGATTACCTAGAAGTAAATAAAAATGTACAGTTTTTATTTATTTATTTATACTAATTGAAGTCGCATTAAGGTTACATCAAAGTACTTTAAATGCGATATGCTTTGATAAAATATAATATCAATAAAAACTTATTTTTTTTTGTTACCAGTGGTTTTCAATTTTTAATAGTACAAGTTTTCTGTTTCATCCAGCGAAATACTCAGATTTTTTTTCTTAATGGTACATATAAATATCATAACTTTTTTATAATACGAAAATGCATCCTAAAATGTATATCTGTGTGTATTAACGGGAAACATTTGTAAACATACTCGTATCTGAATAACTGAAAGTGCTAGATAGGCAATTTAGATAATATTTACACATTAAAACTTTACTTATGCAGTTCTGTTATATTATTTTTTTGGCATTACTGGTGAATCAAATTTCACATTTTTCTACTCCAAAAATGCATATTTAAAGCAAAAATCTTATTTTATCTGGCAGTGCTTGAATGCAGATATACTTTTGATTTCAATGTTTCCCTGATTTGCCCGTGCGGCATACAGACAACGTATGTTTGCCAATCATGATTTATTATTCTCACCAGCAAATTGTTATTGTAAATTATGCATTATTTAATCCGAGCATTTTTCTGATTCAATTGGGCAAAATTTTCTGTTTTGCAAATCTGGTGATAAAAAGATTAACATTTTTTCTAAAATATTTGAAAAAAAAATAAAGGCATTATTTGAAAGTTTTTTTTTTTTTTTTTTTTAAATATCTATCCGTTAGTGGTTAACTGAATATATGATTTAATATCATACTTATAAAAAGTGCAAGAAATAACCTACAGTGAACGTCTTACAGAATCATCTGGGTATAAATTTTTCAAATATTTCATGTGTTTTGAATTTTGTTCCCTATCTTTTTTTCATTTCAGGTTTCTTTTTCTCAGTGAAAATTTAAGTTAAAAAAAATTATTCAATATTTTCTCTATTGGGACACTCTTCTCGAAATATATTCAATTATATGCTAACATGCGCATGTACACAGGATTGTACGGCTAAGTTCAAAGTTGCATATTAGTTTATCAAAAAATATGACTTTAACCAATGCGAAATTTACAAAATCGGCAAAAAGGAAAAGTTCTCTCAGACCGTCACAGGAATAAATAACGCATTCATTCCCTTGGTACTGCTGGCCGGGATGTCGTGAAGGCTGAGTTAGAAAATAAGAAAAAATAACTGAATTTTTTCCTTATCTCGTTTTTATTCCAGGTTTCTTTTTCTCAGTGGGAATTCACGTTTCAAAATAGAATGATTCGGTATTTCCTCTATTGGGACACTCTTTTCGAAATATTCAATTTTTAAAATGGCAATCGAGTAAGATATGCTGTTCAGGTGATGAAAGTAGCGAATTTTATCGATCATTGAGGAACTGGATTACATTTATTTTTTAAATTTTATATTGACTTGCACATTGAAGTAATTTATCATATTTAAGTGCAGTCTTTTTATTTCGAAAGATGGCTGTATGGCAAAAATGGGATTGGAGAAAATTATTTATTATGATCTATGCATTTTATTTCAAAATTAATATTTAAAATTAATATTTCAACCTAACTTTCAATTTATTTGTAATATGTGCTTAATACATTATTTTGTGCTTATTATTATCTTTTCATACTTAGAGACAGATTATAAATAATAATTTTATACAAGATATCATATATATATATATATGTGTGTGTGTGTATAAGCTACGCTTTATTTATTTTATTTTTTTATTAAAAAAAATAAAAAATAAATAAAATAAAAACATAGCTACAAATTCTATTTTTCTTTTTGAGAAATTTTATTACGAATTTTAATTTTTTCTCCATTAAACACCTTTATTTATCATTCACATGATAATGAAACAACTCCACCAGATTATGGTTTGGTCTCAGTATCAACGTAGTATGTCGCCACAGAAAAACATAAAGATGATCTTAAAAAATAGATCTTCGCCATATTAAAAATGGCGGATTTCAAACCCTGAACCAAAACAATGACCACGTGCTAAGCCATGTGCTCCGAACAGAAAACAGCTTACTCAATGCTAATTTGGGCAGGGTTTGCGTCACGTGGACTTACACGTTCTCCACCATGGATTTGAAATCCGCCAATTTACAGACGTTTGTTTATCACATAAAATGGAGAATTCTCTTTCTCCAGTCAAATTTTTCTCATTATGCGCACGGATACAGGATTGTACGGCTAAATTCAAAGTTGTCAATTAATTTATCAGAAAATATGACTTTAACCAACGTCGACTATATACTACCGGCCTACCCATTTCGCTGAAAACCGCCAAAAAATTGGAGCTGGATTCAGCTTCAAACCCTGAAGCCTTTCATTGGACCACGTGTAAGTCCACGTGACGCAAACCCTGCCCAAATTAGCATTGAGTAAGCTGTTTTCTGTTCGGAGCACATGGCTTAGCACGTGGTCATTGTTTTGGTTCAGGGTTTGCACGGTTGGTTAGAATAACTTGGGCAAGGTATCAGAGTCCTCTCCCGGGATACTTCATACATTAATCTCAAGTAAGTGGATCATGCTTTAACTAATGAGAAATTTACAAAATCTGCAAAAAGAAAAAGTTCTCTCAACCTGTCCGAGGAACACATTACACATTCATTCCCCTGGTGTCGTTGACTGGGAAGTCGTGATGGATGAGTCAGAAAAAAAAAATTAACTAAAAGAGCGCCATAAACAGTAATTCTTGTTCTCGTAAGAGAACGTGTGCCCTTTTCCACGTTTCTAACATCATTAGTTTTAAAGATGTTAGTGAGGCTCTAATAACTCATTTCAAATAAAGAAAATATCATTTCTTTCATGAAGGAAGTTTATAAACTATTTTATCATGTTTTCAGTACTTTTAATGAAAATTTACAAAAAGAAAAGTCATTATGCGAAATCAAGTATTAAAAATTTCATTTACTGCATTGTTTAGATAATTTTTATGTATTACAGACATATTTATTATTTTTTATACTATTAAAATCACTGCTTTTTTATTCATGTTAGTCCTCTAACACGCTTACTGTAGTAAGTTTTTAAGGAGTGCTATTCGAATGTCTCCATTTTGCGACATTTACACAGTCCTTGAATATTTGATTGAAATTAAAACTGCTACACACATTTAGGATTTGACGGTACCAAATATTTTTCCACTTTATCAAACTTAGTGTTGTTCTGAGTTTATTATTATGCACTGTAAAGAAAAAAAAACCCTGTTAAATTACTATTTTTTTCCAGGAAACTGGGATTCCTACAGCTTTTTGTGATACGGTAATAGAAAAAATTCACGTAAGAGATTCGGTTGCATGAATATTTGCTGTTACCGTTATATAGGTTACAAAGTTCGTTAAAATATCGTTAAAATGGAATTACAAAGTGCTTAGAATCCAAGTTTCCTAGAAAAAGCTTTGTAACTTAACACTTTGACGAGTGACACGTATACGTGCCGCGTAAAGAATTAATAATACTTTTTTATTACCACCAGTAAAATTTTACTGTAAAATTTGCCTTATTCAATGGCGCATTTTCTCGGTTAGATAAGCTACAAATTTCTGTTTCTAAAAACCGGTAACTAATTACTAAAAAATTTCGTGAAACGCTTCCGTCGCGAAAAGGTTAACAGATTGGTTATAACAGTGCACAAAACATTTATTTAATTAGAAATAAAGTAATCTTATTTTTAAAAAAAACTGATAAACTGAAGGCTTAATGGAATAAAATTACTTTTTTTGTCAATTGCTAAACTATATATTAAACAAGCAATTCTTCATCTAAATACAAAATAAGTTAATAATATTACAATTTTTAAATTAAAATACTGAAATCGCAATTTATATGCATCATTGTATAACATTTGCATGTACCTGAAAAAACAAAATAAATATAAAAATATAAATCAAATATTAAATAATAGATAAATTTTTAATTAAACTTTCCCCGGACTACGAATAAGCAATATCATAACCCCTATGTAATATTCGTAAATATTTAATCTTTCTAAAATCAATACTAATTATTCAAATAAAACTTAAAACAAAAGCTACCACAAAAGAAAAAAATAGATCACAAATTTTGAAATAGAATATTTGATGTAATACATTTAATGCAATTTATCACAGGTGTAAAATATACTGTGAAAAACAGTCAGAGTTTAACTGTTTTAATAGGCACAAAAAGTGTCAATTTTACCGATTTCTTTTCTACCTGCAATCTTGAAAATCTACTTCCCAAATATTTACCTCAGTATTCTTTCAAGCAAATGTCGCTGAATAATATTATTTCTTATAATTTCAGATATAAAAAATATAGAGAGAGAGTAAGGAGATGCTTTTGTTCAATATAAATTATTTATGTACCTTAATTTCCCGCGTATATTCTGCGGATCAAACAATTCATTTTCAACCCAGAAATTATATTTAGTAATTGATGCCAAATATTTACCACGATCTAAAATGATACATCTTATTTCAAAGATTTTCTGTG
The DNA here is from genome assembly GCA_964019185.1 of Maratus speculifer. Taxonomy (NCBI): domain Eukaryota; kingdom Metazoa; phylum Arthropoda; class Arachnida; order Araneae; family Salticidae; genus Maratus; species Maratus speculifer. Next base: position 169,633,886 of record OZ025298.1, read on the forward strand.
CCAAAAAATAATTGTTTATCAACGGAAATTACGGTACAGAAAGTATAAACTCGTAATAGAATACTGTCACTAATAAACCTATATATATATATAATGTATACATATATAACATGTTTTATGTAAATATTTTGGTAAAACCACACAAACTTTTAAATATAATATTCCGTTAACTATATAAAATCGAAAAACATTAATATAAATAAAATGTTTTTATTGAAGTTCAATCTATATGAATGAGAAAAATTAGATGAAAAAATTTCAAATATTTTTTAATAAATAGCATGTATTAACAATTTAACTTAAATATGTCTGGGACTATTTATGATAATTAAATAATATTGACTACAACAATGTACTTCTGAACATACGCTAGCGTTGAAAATATGCAAATTATGTGACTGATAATGCGGTGCGAGATGATCGTATGTTGAAATTCTGGCCTGCAGTCTTCTTCAAAATGAAGGCGGTGTCTGAAAGGGATTAGTATACTTTAGTTATGGGACGATGGCATCAATTATGTGAAAGTCGAAAATGGCGAATAGTTTGTAGAATAGATTTAAGTCAAACACAAATTGAGATCGCCACAGATTTGATTATCCCTCAGTGTGTCATATCAAGTGATTCGTAAGACCCTAGCAGACTTTGCGGAGGACGGTGAGCGCGCTCCGTCTAGAAGCCAAATTTAAAAGAAAAAAATTCAGGAAAAATTTAAATTGCATAAATTAAAGTAACTGAAAAATAAAATAACAAAGAATCACCCATTAGGTAATTAAAAAAAGAAGGGAGGACGTGAGACTTTGAACCTGCAGAGAAGTCCTTTGGGGATCTGAGCTTATTATTATATTTAACCAAAGAGACATTTTTCATACATATATATGTATATTTAACCTACAGCATTAATTTAGATTGAAATATACGTTCATAACGAAAAATGAATAAACACTTTATAATTATTCTGTGCATAATTTAATAGAGATATAAGATTTATACTATTTAAATTTTCGGCATACTTATTATAAAATTATGATACAGAAATGTAAAAATAAAATTAACCGTTATTATTTAGAACGTACACTCAAAATGCATACGGAATGAATTGTTTGAAATATAAAAAATTATAATTTCTTTTAAAGGTATATAATTACATTATTTAGAAAACATTTTAATAAATTATGTAACTTGATACTATGCATAATGCATGCATTTATTTATATTGGAAGTTATCATAAATGAGTTATTTGAATTTGCACTGCAACGTACTTAATAAATGTTATATTTATCCACAATTGTCTTTAAATTTATGCAATTTACTTACAATTTCTACAGTGAAATAAATCAGAATTTATCGTAGTTTCGTTCTCAAATGTTATATTACTTAATTTTATTGGCTACACAATAATTACAAATTTTGATCTGACTTGAATATTCAATACGGTGTATTATCTTTATTTTAATTTAGTTTTCAGTATCGATTATTGGAAAATATGTATATAATCTCCTTTCATTAACTTAGTTTTCGTTCATGTTAGCCACTTAATAAGAAATTATATATATATATATATATATATATATATATATATATATATACACTGGTGTCCAAAAGTTAAGCATAATTGGTAAGTAAGTAATTATTTTTAAGTAATGAAAGAAATATGAATCGGAATGTGCTGAAACTCCAGGTGTGTAAACAAAATAGTACGCATCACATATTTTCGCGAAGAGTTTTCCCCAAAATCGAACAGGGGACCGTCAACAAATTGAAAAAGAACGAAGATCTTTTGGATAACCCTGTCAAAACTTTGAGTAAAAATTCTGAAAATGGGAGCCTATAGAATCAACTCAAAATCCGTTATTCCTAAAGGAAGCAAAAAAAATCAGGGGTTTTAAATAAATATAGTTGTACGTGCAATATTGTGTAGGCACTAAACAATGGAATATGGATTCAGCTCCTCATCTTTTTGCTTCATTTAGGGAATAAAGGATTTTGAGTTGATTCTATAGGCTCCCATTTTCAGAATTTTCAAGCTATGTTTTTGAAACTTTTACAGAAGTTGCTCTATAAATTTAACTAACACAATATGCAAATCACATTTTGATATCGTTGATGCATGTGCAATGAAAAATTATTTACTAAACATACTCATTTTTCATACAATTTTTATTATTTTTAAATTCTGATGACAGGGTATTGTGTACAATGATGTTTGTCATATTTTCAGAAAAGAACATTATTTTATAATAAGAACTCTGCAAATTATAAGCAAAAAACTTGGGAAAATTTAGGACTTTTTTTATAAAAACCTTAATTTCTCTACGAGGATACATGCTATCCTTGTAAAAATTTACACAGTACATTACAATAAGCCAATTAATCATAATGTGCAGTTTGAACGCTTTTGCTACATTAGTTTTGACAGGGTTATCCAAAAGATCTTCGTTCTTTTTCAATTTGTTGACGGTCCCCTGTTCGATTTCGGGGAAAACTCTTCGCGAAAATATGTGACGCGTACTATTTTCTTTACATACCTGGAGTTTCAGCACATTCCGATTCATATTTCTTTCATTACTTAAAAATAATTACTTAATTACCAATTATGCTTAACTTTTGGACACCAGTGTATATATTCTTTATCGTCATCAACAACAATTGTTTTTAATCCACTGATATCCAAGTAAACTGATTAATATGATAAGTATATGAGAATTTATCAAATTAACAAACTATTATTAATAATTATCTACAAAGATTGGTAATTATAAAAAATTTCATCTCGTTTAGCTTAAGATTCCTTTTTTGTGTATGTTTTAAATATTCATTGCTAAAATTATGCATTTTAAAGCTGTATAATTTATTCTTTTAATATTTCGGTGATTATTTTTTTATCTAATTCATTCAGTAATTATTAAAACAGTTATTTTAAACTGTTTAGTGTTTTACGTCTTATTAATAGAACACTTCTTTTGATTGAATATTATTAGTTCTTAACAACTATTTTTATTGTTAAATTCAAACAGTTATGATATTTTTTGTAAAGTTTATATTTGTTACTAAGTTTAATTAATCATATTGACCGAACTTAATTATTAAAAATAATTAGTAAATTTGATTATTATGCAAGAGTTATTAAATGTACCAAAAGACGTACTTATTATTAACAATAACTGGTAAATTTGATTATTATGCAAGAGTTATTAAATTTACCAAAAGACGTACTTATTATTAACAATAACTGGTTATTATTAAAAACTACCCTATTTATAAAATTAACCGTGACATAAATGTAAGTCGTAGTCTAATTATGTAATCCGACTGATTGAACCATTTTTCTATCAAAATGATATTTATTAGGCTTATTGCAAAAATCCTAAACAGGTTTGGGCTAATTCAAAAAATGATCATTTATGTCTAATTCAGGGGGATATTTTTAAACACTTTATCTAACGAATGATTCATCAAGAAATTGCATCACCTCAATAAATATCATCTTTAATATCTCGAGTTATACTGGAATTTTTAAATAATGTGAAATATAAACATGTTTTCCTCATTAAAACTGATTAAATATATCGATAGTTATAACTTTTTTCATGGAATATTTACAAATATAATCAAATTAATTAACCAAAGATACTCTTATGAAAATATCGCAATTGTTATAAAAGCAGTGTTTTTAAATGCATTATGATGCTCTCAATAAACAGAAAGGCTTTTGAAGTTGAAAATTTTTCTTTTTTTTAAAATAAAGATATACCTATGTATTTAATTATGAAAATTACCACTTTTTGTAAATATCGAGCTTCGACTGTTTCTCTACCCTTTCTAAATTTGATCAAGGTAAGTATTTTGTGTGGAAAGAAAACTAATTTTTTTTAATGGGCTCTGCAAATAAATTTTACATTAAATTTTCTTTAATGGTACTTTAAAGTACCGTCGGTGCATAAATGGTTAAAGAAGTTTTTTTGCAAACAGCCTGTTATGAGTTAGACTATTTAGAAATAATCTATTTTCGTTCTTAATCAAATTTATTTTTATTTTTTAGACTCATTACAATTCATTCATGTAGTTTTACATTAATTAAACACCCTACCGTAAGACATGGTGACGTCACTGCAACGTCGTTGTGAAGTCACATTGTGACTTTGTGACCCTCGATTGTCGATGTGACGTCACGTGACGTCGATGTGAAGTCACAATGACTAAAATGTGAAGTCGTTATGGCCGTTTTAGAGCTTTTTTGTGACATCACAATGTGACCAATTTGTGAAAAGTGTGTCATTTGTGACTACTTTGACATTAACATTGTGACAAATCTGTGACAAAAGCGACGATATTTAAATTGCCAGAAACATGTTTTTTAACTTAAATAATATGTTTTGAAGAATATTTGTAATTTTCTAAAAATTTTTAAGAAAGTCACATCTCAGTCACAATGTGACGTCACTGAGTGGTGGCATTTTCGTCACAGATGTGATGTGACCAAAGTGACTCACAGTGACGTCATTGTGACGTCACTGTGACCATGCTACGAGGGCATGCCATGAGAGCTCATAGCATGCATGGTCATAGTGACGTCACATTACATATGGGACCAAAATGCCACCACTCAGTGACGTCACATTGTGACTGAGATGTGCCTTTCTTAAAAATCTTTAGAATATTATAAAAATTCTTCAAAACATGTTATTTACTTTAAAAAATACTTTTGTCACAACGTTGCTTGTCACACCGTGACTTCACAAAGTGGTCACAATGTGACGTCACAAAATAGCGGCCATAACGACTTCACATTTTAGTCACTGTGACTTCGCATCGACGTCACGTGACGTCACATCGACAATCAATGGTCACAAAGACACAGTGTGACTTCACAACGACGCTGCAGTGACGTCACCATGCCTTACGGGCAGTTTGACAAGTGTGATCGAACATCGCTCAGAGGGTTTAACTTGACACTTCATTCAAAACAATTTTTATTTTAATTAATAAATCCAATTCGGAATTTATAATTCTTAAATTCTTAAAAAACGAAACACAACTAAATTTAAGTTAAAAATAATTATAAAAGTAAATTATTCATTTCAGTCAAACTAAAAATGTTCAAATCGAATTATTTAAATAAAATCCAAAATCCAAAATTTTTTGAAAATCCGAAATTTAAAAAAATAGCGGGGATATAAATACAATTTCAAATTTCTAAAAGCGAAAAAAAATGTACAAATTAAATTTAAAATTCCAAATTATTAATAAATCGTAAGAGTTTTTAAAATAGAAAGAAAAATTAATTTGAAAAAGTATTATGAATATCAGATGAACGAAAACCTAATAATATAAACCCATAAATTGTAAAGAGTACAAATTTTTCTTCTTATTAAATCGATCTTAATAAACAAATTTCAAGTTCTAGCAACGGGTTCGAACTATGAACCTTCTGTTTACTAGCAAGATTATTTGCCTCGTAGCTATGATGTATACACGAAATAAAGCTCCTCTTTTAAAATTTAAATCGCAAAAATGAATCGAAGACAACGAAAATTTTAAGTTAATTAAACTAATAGCCTTTTTTCCAAATTTTATGACTTGTGTGACACAAGGTATTCAGCTGTAAAGTACAATATATATATATATATATATATATATATATATATATATTAAGTTTATGACTTATTCAGTTTTTTGGCGGACAGACAAACGCAATGCCTGAATAACCTCTGCAGTTATGGGAAGCACAGTGTCATTGGCCTACCCCCCCCCCTTTCATTCGAGAAGACTTTTCTAAATTTCACATTCCCGAAAAACTCGCCATATTATTCCAAAGAGTGGCTTAGTTGAGTTCACATATTTCTAAAATGAAAAAATTGCTATTTTCTAATAAATTTGATAGTTAGGATACCAGTAATTAATAAAATATTCGTGTTAATCATTCACTGTTTGCACCAGTTATTGTAATTATCAGAAAATCGATTTTAATTACATTAGATGAATAGTTTAAATTACTAGAAATCAGGCAATTACTACTGTTAAAATTTTTGAGACACTAGGGGGATTTCAAAGACAGTAATAATAATATATTTTTTTTTGGGGGGGGGGTATTAGTGTATAGTTGCGTCTCATTATTTCTAAAGGTTAAACTTCTAGAGATTACCTGATATATTACCTGTAAGTAATAATGAATATTACAACAGTGAAAGAAATGATACTTTGAGTTGTATATTTAAAATATTAAATAAAATAATTACAAAATAAAACTTTAGGACTGATGCTTGAAGTGACTGCTCTGTAGATTTACAAGTTTCATGATTAAACCCATCTTTAACTGTGTTTTTAAACAATATTTTCCGCTTCCTGGATGATTTGATTGGCAGATTACAAAATATGAAAGGTAATGTTATATATTCATATTTAAAAAGATATAAGAATGAATAAAATATCGAAATTTTATTATCTACAATAAAATAACTTAAAAGAAGCTATTTATAAATGTTTTGGTGTCATTACTTTTTCGCAAGTGCAATTTAAAAATGAAGTCTGATTATTTAAATTTTCAATTACATCAAAATATTTTATTAACCATAAACATTCCGAAAATTCCATTAAAAAATGTTTACATGGAGTGTTTATTACTGGATAATGACAATTTCAGCATCTCAGTAATGGGCACCCCTCTTAAAACCTTAAAAATAAATGAAATTTTATCAATCCCTAATCGCATATGGAATTCAATATTTTCTTCTACAACCGAAACGAAAAGATGTAAATTTTGCAAGAAAATAAAAAACATAGAAATTTATTAAACAGCGCCAGCTGTAAGCATGTTCTTTAAGATTTTCACTGAAAAACAGTGGAACCTTGAAATTATACTTTCTGCTTGCTGATAGGTTTGATTAAGAGTGTAAAAAATAGTGTAAAATTATGTAATATGCAAGAAATTAAAAATATGACAAAAGCGAAATTTATATTGGTTATTTTTTTATAAGCCAAAATAATTGAGGGGTGTCCATTACTGGCAAGTCTACCCTATAATATTTTATAATTTAATTTAAACATGTACTTGAATTTAATCAGTCAATATAGTAAACTGTTTTACCTGCTATATTTTACATTCTATTATATGGGATTCTTACTTAGCAAATTCATCAATAATGTTATCAAAGCCTAATCTATTACTAATATAATTTTCTATTGCTAGTAAGAATAAGCCGCTTACTTTAATTTGAGAAAGTGCTGATCTCACACTATTTTTTATCCTTTTTAGAACATAAAATGACGTTCACTAGAGCAACTTGAAATGGAAATAGACGGAATTATTCTCAATGCTATCTCAACAATAGGAAAAATCTGTTCTATGTTTAACAGTTCAATAAGTTTCAATTTTTTGTGGGTTGCAAGTCCTTTGTAACAAATTCATTAAGCTGCAAAAATTCATCCGGAAATTCTTCTTCTATATCTTCGGAGTAAATATCTTCAAATTTTTAGCACATTCTTTAATGTACATGACGGACAAATTTTCGTTGTACATAAATCCAAATATAGATTCTAGAGAAACATGCGCACACTTTCGTTTTTCTAATGCACTAATAAGTGAGTCAGATATTACATAGTGGGTTTGAAATAAAAATATATCCCTGCTGGAAAATTAAACACCTTTGATAGACGTTTCATACAGCATTCTACTTTTCGCCACTTTTTTGGCCGAGATTTAGTGTAACTTCTGTTGCCAATTAAAGTCTCTGCTTGATTTCCTCAATCATCAAAATGATTTTCGCGCATGCTGAACAAAGTTTGTGACGTTCCCGGCCAGACCGCTGCGTGTAAAAAGGGATATCGTAGATAAATCACAATCAAAACACTTTTTTTTACTATAATGGACTGGGAAAGTGGAGCTCGATTCAGGATTTACAGCGGCATTCACGCTACTGACATATAATTACTATGAAGAATAATAAATGATTCCACTCACAAAGTTCCTTTTCTCTTTCACTGCGACGAAAAAAACCTCCTTACTAGGCTTAGTTGGATCCATGCATTAAATGCTGAGGACAACTATAACTTCTACACTCAGTCACCACTTTTATACCTTGCAGATTGAAGACACGGTGCCAGAAATTTGCATAATCTCTTAATCCACAGCTAACTGTAGACCCGAAGCGCCACGCATACTTCGGAAAGTTGAATATAGAATAGATATCGCTTTTGCCCCACACGTGTTAGATTAATGGCGTCACAAACTCACTCAAAACACATGACTGCCTTTATTACAAAGGGACACTCCTTCACAGCGCCCCTCCCTTTCGGAGCCGAAGAAGGCTGGGCAAAATGCGTGTTCTGGCCTTTTTCTTGATATGAATTTTTAGTCAAAACGAAAAAAAACAAAAATGATAGATGAATTTACAAATTTTGTGAAACGTTAAAAGTTGATTCAAAACACTTTTTTTGAATAATTAATGTAATTTTTTGAAATACTTAACTAATTAATACTTTCTTAACCAACTTTTAACGCATCATGAAAAATCACCCGTCTGCATGAAGTTTCGCATACTCAACAGCAATCATCCTCTTAACTTAACAACACCTAACGAAAGTTATAAGAATAACTAATTTTCCAAAAAATTCAACTAGAGTGCCAAATTTTACCAACGTATTAAAAGCTACGACATTTCCTCAAAACGCGAAAACAACTTCAACTTTGCCAAAATCTTCATACGCATAATTTTCCTATCACAAGAATTCACACAAAGTCTAAAATCTCATGTGCATAATTTTCCTCACCAAGATTCATAACTAGCCCAAGTAAAAACTCATTCAAATGCTATTTCGCAAAACACTAAATTTCCAAATGCCAATAAACTTATAACCCAAAAATCCATTTGAATCAGCTCTCCTGTACAAGAAATATGGTCACAGACCTGCAGCTTGACACTGGTGTGCTAGTTGAATAATTTATAATATAAAGCATGACGTTACAAATATGACGTCATCATATATAATTTTTTATCTATTTTGAACTAAAAAAATAGTACTATCAAAACATAAAAAAGGTATACGTAAGAATGCAACTCTAAAACCCCGTAACGATAACAAGAAAGTTAATTGATTAAATGTTAGTATAAGAGACAGAAACACGTGTCAAGAACTTCTTGACCGCAAACACGTGCTCGCCTAACCGCGTCACGTGTACGAAATAACCTAAACTACTATTTAACGGTACCTGGAAATGAAACTTATATAAACATGTCTCTCATCTTCCTGGAAGCACCTGACATTACAGTTGATGACAGGCTATGCTTTTGTCCAGACCTGTGCTTTCTTTTCATTACAGGAAAATCAGTTATAATAAAGGGTAAGTTTCTCTTTTGTACGAGTGTCTATGAAAGTCATTTTTGCAGGATAGTCGCAGACGACGTAGAATTGTTCGAATGTTTTTAAGAAACTGGTCGGTTTACAATTTTCTGCCTTTTCGGGCACACTGATTCTGACGTAGTCGAAATTGGCGACATAGATTTCGGATTATACTTTGCTTTCGGATGAACAGATTTTTTCATATCAGCAAACGCTTTTGGAGATATTTTTCTAGAATTTTGTTGTGAATAATGAAGATTACTACTAGGTGAAGACGAACTAGTCTCGGCCGATTCCTTTGATCGGGAGCTCTGAGAAACACCCCTCGACAATTAGAGACACATCACTATCATTTTCTCTAAAATTATAAATTCTAACCTGATCCAGATTAACTGTCATCCTTTCACCATCTACATTTAGCACAAAATTATTATTTCGAAATTCTAAAATTTCAAAGGGCCCACAAACTTTGTACAAAATTTGGCTACCCTCTCGTCTTGAACTTAACCAATGCTTCTCCACCAAAACAAAATGTCCAACTTTCACTTTCAACTCCCTTCTAAACATATTATAATACTGAGCTTGATTATCCGGTTCTTTTTCTACCTGAACCTGTGCCTCCTTAACCAATCTGTCAATATCCTGGCACATTTGACTTTCTACATCTATTACCATAACTAACCTTTGAAATGGATTAATGATTTTTCTTCCCTCTTTGACAACTTCATTTAAACCAGCCTCTCCCAAATCAACCGACGCAGACACTGACTTTTTCTTATCCACATTCTCATCATTATTTACGATCAAAGATTCTCTCATATAATCTATGCCCACTATAAAATACCTCGTTAAACCTATCAGTACAAAAAACTCCCAACATGTCTTAACAGAACAAATTCCAACATCCAAATCCTTTGAACCTTTATTAACACACGCTACTCCTTGCGCCGAGTGAACCACCAAATTTGACTTCCTCAATTTTTTTAAGAAAAGTATTTACGATAAATATTATACGAAATAAAAAACCTCTGCGTCCTGTATCAAAGACAGTTTTAATAACAATACCATCCAAAATAATTAACAACTCGGGGAATTCCCAGGTTAATAGTTGCACTAATTAGATATACAGAAGGCTTTTTCTTTTTGACCCGAGACTGCATGCCTTCCAAAATACAGCCACCTACCAGTTTAACTGGTGCGACCTTCTAAGAGTTCTATTTTGCACTGACCTGCATCCGTAATTCTCATCCAAAGTTAACTGCCTGACTCGTGAGGGGGGGGGGACATTCCATTCAGGAGCACCTTCTTTTTGACCAAAACCAGCACGTTACCTATTTCCATCTACATTTCTGTCATTGCTTCTAATATTACAAGCATTATTGAAATTTCTATTTCCATTACCAACATTCAACACATTTCGCCTAAATTCATAATTATCATTACTCATACTTCTATAATTATTACTTATTATCAGCTGTACCCCTGTCAGATTTCTATCCCCTTCATTTTTAAATTGATAGTTCAAGATGGATCTCTGTCGAGGGCTACGTGATTTCCCTTGTTCCAAGCTGTGCCGAGATTCGTATTTTAATAACATCTGATGTATTTCGGAAGAATTTTTCAGAGATCTCAGCTCAATAAAATCCTGTACATTTACATTAAATAGAGGAAGAACTATGTCTAACAATTCTTCAAATGTTACATCCAACCACCGTTTTCTCAATTTCGAGCCCCTTCAATTTTTTCCAGGGGGGGGGGGGCACGTGCTTCTCATGCATATTAGGTAATCAGGGCCTGGACAGAGGACAGTGATGAATAGAATTTCGTCAAATAAACGAAACCCTAAAATGACATGTAAAGACCATCTGTTTATCCAATATCCTAGTATAATCTCAGTGTATTACTATGTGTATAAGCTTCTAAATTTTTAAGCTATCTTATGGGCATAAAAATATTGCAGGGGAAACTTAAATTGATTATAAAACGTATAAAAAATATGTTATTAACAGATTTCATGCTAGTGTTTGTCTAAGGATTATGAATTCTTTTTTAAATGTTTATTTTTTACTAACGTCTCGTATAAAAATAGCAATATAATTTGCGGGTGAAGCATCATTTTAATATTTTATCAGAATTATTTCGAGAAGATAGGTTATCACATAATATATATATATATATATATATATAAATTTATAAGAAAATTTCTGCATGAATGAAACAGGCATTCTTTTAATGTCTTCAATGTAGCCAATAACATCTGACGACGAGGCATACTTTAAAACTTTATCAGTACTACATTGTGAAAAGGAATTACTTGAATATTTATACGAAATATTTTATTAAAAAATTCCTATAATTATAGAAAGCAGAGTCAGAAGAGGTAAATTTTTACATTTTTCTTTCATGTACGTAGCTTAAATGGCTTAAATAATTATCAAAAAGAATATATCTAAGAAAATCAATAAAATCGGCAGATAAGGTAAGTTTTTAATATATTTTTTTCATCATTACGTTGAGAAGATCAATAGTTGAATAAAATCGTCTCAACAAGTATATTAAAACTTTCGAACTGACGGATATGATTTATGCTCATGATTATCTGAAATTAGTGGCTTCATTAATTTAATTTTAAAACTTCAGTTCACTTAAAATAAAAATAAACCCGCAATGCACTCAGCAGCAGATTTCAATGCAGCAGATTTCATTGAATCGCATGTTTTTTTACTCTTTTTTATAATTAATTTAATTAACAAACCATCTCTTATACATAATATTTGGGAATATTAAAATTTGCCACATCTGAGGATTTTATTCATGAAACATTATATGTGTTTTTAGTTATTTTCAGTCAGAAATCAATTTTCTCAAAATATCGCACGGCAAACTCAAAAAATATGTCTCATCTGCAGATTTCATTAATGTGCAAAAAATTTCATACATATATATGATAAATTTCATTCGGCAATACATGTTTACTGACTTAATTTTAGAAACACCTTCAGAATCTATCTTATGCGCAAAGATCAGTATGACAGAAATTTTCATACATATTTTTTATTCATTTATTGTCATAAGCAAATCCCTTTTTCTGCATAATGTTGGGGAAAAATAAAGAAATTGCATCTTCTGAACCCCCCCCCCCCCCTGTTTATATTGTAATAAACTTTCCACAATGTTGACTCCTTTTATAGAAAACTTTTACATAACAGACATTTAAAATTATTATGAAAATAATATGGTCACAGCGTTTAACACTATTGTCAATAAGTAAATCCTTGTATATGGTCGAATGGATCGGCAGTTCAAGGCAGAATTTTTTCAGTTATTTGATAATTCCCTTTTTTTAAATAAATATTAAAATAATAATCTTTATTTCTATTCTCCTCTAAGTATTACTGGAAAAACCTTTCTGCAATTGTTGTAGAAAAAAAAATATATGTACTCTAAAAATAAAATGATGTGCAGTAATTTGTGTTTTTAAGCATTTTCCAAGTACAATTCTTTTCACAATGAGTCAAATATGCACCAATTAGAAATAAGTTACTTTCTTCTAAATATAATTTCTTCTAAGGAACAATGTTACTGTAATCACACATTATACGCTGGAAATTATCCTAGTCGTTAACTTTGGATACTGAATTACGTTAATGAGATGTGTAAAAAACAGTTTTATTAAACGGATTTGTAACCATTTTAATTCCCTGCTTAGTAATTTTTAAAGCAAATGTAGGCATAAACATTCACCACCTTGCATATATTGGAATAAACTGGATGAAAATAGGCTATTTTCAAAAAGATGTGGTTATTTATTAGAAAATTAGCCTGAGACTGATCACACTGTTAAAATGTTCTGTATAAACACAGAAGCGACACTCTCTATTATGTTACACAATTCTCGGTTAAATGCATTCTATGGAGTTTCTTGGTCATCATTTTGGCCACATTTTCTTTATATTATATCTAATTCCCCGTTGAAATATCGTCTTATTATATTAATTTTATTAGAAAATCTAAAAAAAATAAAATTTAGTTTAAAATCTGTTTAAGTTAGAAAAATTTAGAAATGAAAAAGTCACCTTAATGGATGTTAGTGAGTATTTTTATCTATTTTTTCCCGATGATTCATAAAAGATATATTTTGAATAAAACTGAAACAGTTCCTAAATCCCATACAATAGGGTTTTCTTCCACTGCCAAGAGGTCTTGGATTCAAACTACAGGACGGCTAGAAAAAAAAATGTAAAATATAAATGATAGATCAGTTCAAAAATACTCGAAAAATTCAAGTTCCTTGAAGCTGACTGAAGATTGAATGATCTTACACTTTTTGAAATTTCAATTAAATTATTATCATTAAAAATAAGTTTTAGGTCTTGTGTAAATTAAACGATGTGAATTAATAGAGCCTATTGTAAATTTATTGAATAATTTCTCTGTTAACTGAAACTCTGTATTTTCATTTTCTGTAAGACGTAACATAATGGATTACCCGTAGATTCATTGCAGTTTTAACACAATCAAACTGATTGGTAAAGTTATCATACGGTTTCAATATTTCCAACTGAGCTAAAAATTGTCCAGAGAGGGAATCGAACTCAGATACTTGGCTTACAAGGCAAATGCTTTACCGTTTAAGCTAACTGGGCACGACAACCTGTGAGCATTTTTCACTCACATAACCTTGTTGTTCATAACATCTGATCTGTCATTTAGACAGCTTATAGAATAGACCGCAGGTAAAAGAACTCAACAGAACTATGGGTAGGTAGATAAATTGTATTTTAACACAATCAACCTGGTGTGGTAAAGTTATCATACGAATTAAATATTTCCGACTGAACGAAAAATTGTCCAGGCCGGGAATCGAACCAATTAATTCGCATGATAGCTGTAGATTCTCTGTAATTTCGGAGAATTTTTTTTAATGTGTTGGCTCATTGTAATTAGTCTGAATAAAAACTCAAAGCTGATGGAGAACCATAAAATAAATATCATTTATCAAGAATATGCTATGCAACACTTACGAAATGATGTAGCAAAACTTTAATTTTGCAAAAATATGCATTAAAATATTTAATTGCTATAAAAGACGTTAAATACTAATAAAATACATTAAAAGATCTTAATAATTTTTACATGTTTCGATTGAATTTACTCAATCATCATCAGAAAAAAAAAATACAAATAAACACAAAGATGAAAAATGACAAAAAACTAATATAAATGAAATTTAAAAATTTTAAAAATAAAAATCACGCGCGTTATATTTTAATTATGCATCACGTTGCTTAATTTTTAAATTATTTAACAATTCAATCTAAATATTTGGGATTTGAAATGATAAGGAATCATTGCAGATCATTGAGCTTCTGACGTAAATTTCAATACTCTCTCTAATAAAAAGTTGCAAATAAAAATCTGACCTATAAATTAATTTACTTGGCATGACTCAAAGAAAATTCAAAATAAGATGTAAAGAACACATTGCAGACATAAAATTTAATAGAGGTAAAACCGCATTATCTAGGCTAAATCATATAGAAAACATAGATATTTTGTTTAATGTAAGTAAATTAATTTATAGGTCAGATTTTTATTTGCAACTTTTTATTAGAGAGAGTATTGAAATTTACGTCAGAAGCTCAATGATCTGCAATGATTCCTTATCATTTCAAATCCCAAATATTTGGATTGAATTGCTAAATAATTTAAACATTAAGCAACGTGATACATAATTAAAATATAACGCGCGTGATTTTTATTTTTAAAATTTTTAAATTTTATTTATATTAGTTTTTTGTCATTTTCCATCTTTGTGTTTATTTGTATTTTCCTTTTCTGATGATGATTGAGTAAATTCAATCGAAACATGTAAAAATTATTAAGATCTTTTAATGTTTTTATTAGTTTTTAACGTCTTTTATAGCAATTAGATATTTTAATGCATATTTTTGAAATGTTAATGGACGTATATGAAAACTTCTATTTATAATTAATGTTTAATTTTGCAGTTTATTTAGGTTTGTGAGGCATCAAAGTAATTGATTTTAAAGCTCATAACACATTTCAAAACAGGATTTAGCAAATTTAGCCCAGAGCCCGAATTGTACTTCAATTATTTTGTGCGGTCCTGAATTCCTTTTTAGGTGCGTTCATAATTATGTAAATACGTAGCACGTATAGTTGTCGTTCAGTACGTCCGTCTGCCCGCATATAACAACGTAAAATCTACCAAACCGATTCGTTTGAAATTTAAAATATATAATTATCGCATTATTTGTCAAGTCGTGTCAAATTTTATGAAAACCAAATGCATAGTTCATTTACAGGGGCAATCAAAAATGTTTTGATACAATAGGTTCAATGGAAAAAATAGTTTTAAGTGCATTTTAATGGTGTTACACTCTTTCGCACATAATAAAATTGATATGCATCTATCAAGAATATACTATAATATATATTCTAAACAATTTGTGATGCAAAGAACATTTATTATTTATTTACAGGGCTACAAAAATGTATTTCATTGAATAATAATATGAAGAGAAGATTGTCTGCGGCGCGTTTTAATTGTATTAAACTATTTAACATTTTACGAAATTGATATACGCGTTACTGTGGATTACTACAAATTACTTCTTGTATAATAGAAAGCAGATTTTATTTACAGAGGTACACAAAAGATTTTGGCTACTATACAGTATTGGAAATACTGCATACCGAGACTGAATCCAGATCCAACTTCATTAAATAAGTACTCACATCGTTTGCTACAGTTGACGTGCAATTTCCGACTTGTTTACATTCTAAATTCTATCATACATATTCTATACAATATATTAAAACAGAATTTAGTAACAGAACGCATAATAGTATGAAAACGCACTTTCAACACTGTTTATCGATATAATGGAAAAATATTGGATTTCTTTTGTACAGTCTTGTTTATTGCTTATCAAGCAGGACGGTCGTTCTGCCAAGCCAAGCTAGAAAAAAATAATTTGCCCACCAAACGAACAAAAGCGAAAAACATAAAGACCCCTTAACTGCTTAATGAGACAACTTTCCCATGTTAAATCGACCAGACAAGGCATTTTAAAATTTCGGATATTTAAGAAATGAAGTATCGAAGAGAAATAAAACAAAAACTAGAAGAATTTAAACATAAAAAGCTTCAATTTGAGATCAAACTCATCTTTATAAAATAATTATTAAAAGAGATACAGGATTTTAAAAAAAACCGTCGAGATACTGAAAATGATCAATTTTTTCTTCGCCAAACAACTTTATTTCAGTCAAGGTACAGACATAAATAAGGGACAGAAAGACGTATAGAATGCATTTTTGGATAGGTAATTATTCAAGCTACGTGCTTTTTTAAAATTCAGTTTCAAAAAACACAATTTCTATCTTTAATAAGCAAAAAATTGCTAATTAATTAACAAATTAAGCCAAAATGCGATAACTCCGCCAATCGTGTACTAGCTACATTATAGTAAAGCAAATCATTTTAAATGCTCCCACTTCAAGTTTCATATGCCAATCAGATATTTTTCTTCGAGATTTTTTTTTTTTTTTTTTTGAATAAAACAGTGTAAAAGTTCATTTTTAGAAAGACCTTTAAATTAAAATTAATTTTTGATAGAAGAGATAGCTTCTAAAGTGTAGTCATTTAAAATTATTAGCATTTACAGTCATTCCTAATGTAAACAAAACTTTTGAAAAAAATGAGTTGAGTGTGATTTTTATATAAAAAGAGAACCATGGTAAACGATATTCGCTTTGTGTGTGAGCAAAGAATCAACATAGATAACAACTTTAACTTCATTTATGATGAAATACGATTTTACCATAAAATTTTTATTTTAAGAGGGTAATCTCAGGAACTACCGAACCAATTGTACCAACCGAACCCACTTTGTACAATTATATTAACCAATAGTATTTATATCATATTGATTTACGGCCATCTTTCCATATTTTACGCAACTTTTTAACCAATATTTAACCCGTAACCTTCCAACGATACCTTATAGATGACCTACAACTGGACAAAACTTTTAAATTTCAACACCAGTATTTTAGTAAGGAAGTGTCTGCTATCTAAATGTCTGAATAAGTAACAATTTTGGATTCTAACAGCGAATTTGTGTACATTAGAATTTAATGTCAAATGCGAAAAGATAGCCTGCAGACCCATATTAACCAGTTATAATCATCAATAATAAACTACAGGCATTTCATTTGCGGTAAGACAAACCAATCAGAAAATATATTTGGCTCCATTTTCCTAGGAATAAATGAATTCATGTTTTTAACACTTTCCAACAAAGTTGAAAAGTGCTTATGCATTCGGTTTGTCTGGCCGTCTGGCCATCTGACCGCACTCTAACTCTCGTAAATATACTCGGATCGCCATGAAATTTTTGGACTTTATTGACGTTTATCCTAGCACGAACCCTATTGAAAATTATGTTTCTACCGTGATTAATTTATATACAGGGACAGTCAAAAGCTTTCCATTACATCCCGGCCTATCAGGAATAATCGTTTCAAATGAATTTTAACTTTTACAACACTTTCCAAAAGTTTGAAACGTACTTATGCATTCGGTTTGTCTGTTCGTCTGTCTGTGCCGTAACACCTGTAAATATACTCGAATTGCTCTGAAATTTTTGTATGTTATTCACGTTTACCCTAGCACGAAACCTATTGAAAATGAAATTTCTACCATGATTAGTTTATTTACAGGAAGAGTCACAAACTTTCCATTAAATTATGGTATATGGGGAAAAATAGTTTCAAAGGCGTTTTAAAGATGTTACACCCTGTCAAGCATATTAAAATTTACATGCATTTAAGAGGTGCACTAAAATATGCATTCTATAAAATATGCGGTGAAAATATGGTATTATTCCTTTACAGGGCCACACAAAAGAATTACATTTATTAATGGTAAAGGGGGGATAGTGTGCGACATTTTAAAAATATGTATAATAAAATTGATATATGTCACTGAGGCTATTATACCATAGGCATATTATACCATAGGCATACCAGAGGCAATTATACCATATTGTCTTGCATCAGATGAAGTACATTGCATTTATGGGGACACACAAAAGATTTCAAATAGTATATTCCTTCCAACGGACTGTATATGTTTCCGTTGATGGCTGACGGATGGATATAATACATTTTAATTATAATATACGCATTTAAGTTTCACTAAATCTTTGTACATTATAAGGGTGTGTATAAATGTTATAGTTGATATACAGGGCTATCCTAAAGAGCTCGCCAACATTACTGAGTATGAGTGTAAATTACTTAAAGGTGGTTCTTAAATAACGTATACATTTTTACGCTGAACTCCATTCAATTTACAAAAAAATGTTTGCAGGATAAAATGATATAACGGGTCATTAAAAGAATTGTGTACATGGGAACCTAGGAATGATAATTTATAACAACGTGCGTTCCGTTTTTTAAGAGTTTTAGTTTAAAATGAATTTTAGCTTATTATTTACATGTAATAAAGGTACAAGGTAAATTACAGGGCTGAACAAAAGTTTTCAAGTATGTTTCCCATTTATTACTACAAATTGCTCAAAAAGAAATTTTAAGCTTTTTTCTTGCTAAACTAAATTTTCCCATTTTATAATATGTATATCAACAGACAGATCAAATACAGGGCTGTTCAAAAGTATTGGAATACATATTTGGCTATGTACCTTTATTTCCCTAATTAACGAAGTTTTTTTTAAAGATTTCATGAAAGTGCTTCATGTTGAAAAGTGCTTCATAATTTATGCTTAACGCATGATTTTTCTTACTTGTTAAATTAGCTATTCATTTTTATGCTGAATTATATTTAGCATACTAAAAGATGTTTACTGAATACATATAAAATGATTTACAGGACCACACAAAAAATTAGATATATAACCGACAAAGGATGATAATTTTTGGAAGTGTGATTTTACTACACTGCTCAAAACAATTAAAGGATATTTGAAGTTTTATATAAAATAAAGATATAAACGAAATTTTTTTGTCGAAAATAGAAGAAGAGAATCACAAATGAAAATTTTACTGGTTTTCAAACTGTGGAGTATGCAAATTTTGAGTTCGACGTCAAAAGCGTCGCTTCAGCAGCAACGAATGAAATTTGACTTTCAATTGGATAAAAGAGAATGAAGACAAGGAGGATTGGCATTCAGTGATTGCTTTGTTTCGATGAGTAAGATGTCTCAGCGAAGTCATTTGACAGATTCAGAAGCTTGGAGAATTGTTGGTAGGTTAGAAGGGGGCAAACTCAAGCCGAAGTAGTGCAAGCCATTGGAGTGTCACAAAGTGTCATTTCCAGGATCTGGAACCGTTTTTTGGAGAGTGGATGTGCAGGCCGACGACCAGCGCAAGGTTGTAGAAGAGCAACAACGCCCAATGAAAACCGGTATTTAGCGTTAACAGCTCAAAGACACCAAAACATGAAAGCTACTCTTCTCCAACAACACCTTCGCTCGGCTACAAGCACCACGATTTCAACTCAGACTGTCCGAAACCGGCTCCATGCTGTAGGTCTGTATGCTCGCCGACCGATGGTATGTGTTAGATTAAGATCAAGGCATCTTCGCGACCGCAGGGAGTGCGCAACCAAGCATGCCAACTGGAGGAGAAATGAATGGAGCAATATTCTGTTTTCTGATGAGTCCCGTTTTTCTGTGCATCCAGATAATAAGCGTATTTTCATCTGGAGGGACCGTGGCAGTAGGAATAATCCTGGGTTCGTGCACGAAAGTGTCAGTTTTGGCGGTGGAGGAGTGTTGGTGTATGGCGGCTTCTCCATTGACGGGCGCACTGACCTCTACATCATTCGAGATGGAACTCTGACTGGTCGCCGATATAGGGATGAGATCCTCAGACCTATTGTAGTCCCTCACGCTGCAGCAATCGGAGATAACTTCATTTTAATGGCCACATCGTGCTAACCTGGTGGAGGATTTCCTTTTCGAGGAAGGAATCGTTCGAATGGAATGGCCAGCGTGTTCTCCAGACATGAATCCAATCGAGCACGTTTGGGACGCTCTAGGAAGACGAGTTTCTGGCCGCCAACAACCCCCACAAACTCTCCAATAACTGGAAAGAGCTCTTCCGGAAGAGTGGGGCAGAATATCCCAACTCGTCATTAATAGCCTCATTGAGTCCATGCCTCAAAGGTGTTCAACGTTGCTGGCCGCCCGTGGAAACCATACCCCCTACTCAAAAGGATTTTCTTTGAAGAAAACATCTTTTCATATTCCTTTTTTCTCATATGCACAAATTGTGTTTTTTTTCCGTTTGTACACAAATGCGCAATAAAATGCATTTTTTTCTGCCAAATATGTGTAATTTATTCTCATATAACCTACTATGTCTGTCAACCATGTATCAATCATCTAAAAAGTTTCCCAGATACAAAATCCACCTAAAATTGCAATATCCTTCAATTGTTTTGAGCAGTGTAGTTTTAAGAGTACTTTAGTCTGAATTAAATTTAACCTCTTCAGACCCCAGGGTTTATTTATGTACTTTTCTTAATTTCAGTTATGGATTTATATTATCAAACCGATACCTAAAAAAGATTGATCAGCAAAAAAAATTAGAATTTATTTTTTGTTGATAAAAATTGATGATACATTAGGATTCAAAAAAGACATTTTTTGACAATTTCTTTGGATTTTTTAATTTTATTATACATGTTTGCATTGTAAAAACACTGAAAAACATAAAATAAATATATATTTGGTAATTTTTCATTACTAATGAACTCTACAAATGATATCTTAACGCACAATAAAATTACTCGAGTTTTCATTTTTGCTCATTTCGTACATTTTTGCTTCAAGCCAATTTTATATAACACATAGCCAACTAAAAAAAGAGCTATAACAAACAAATTACTATTTTGTTTAATTCTTCTATCTGTTAGGCCTCCATTTACACCAATTTCTCTTTTTTTTACATTATTTATATACGTGAAAAAAAATTGTAAAGATATGTATCCTATAACATTCATCAGGTCTGAAGAGGTTAAGTTTAATAGTAGTGTAAATGTAAAGATAACAGATAAAATATAGGGCTGTAGAAATGCATTCAAGTAAATGTCCGTGTACAGCATGCATGTCAAACTCGTCTTCCACCGCGAGCTAGATTTAGCATTATACACAAAGCTGCGGGCCACATTATCGAAAACAAAGAAGCAGAGTAATTTGATGACTATCGCAGAAAACGAAAACGGTACATTAAAAATACAGCATTGTTTTAAAAAACAAACAAGCAAACAAAAATACATACGAAAATTTAAAAACTATTTATTGAAAAAAATTAAAAACACGCACCAGAAAATGTTTTAAAATATTTATTAAGAAAAAACAAATCTGTAGCAAAAGTAACTTACGACTGTGCATTGTCAAATAAAATGAAAAAGAAGTTAAAATAAAAATCAGGGTTCGCACAGTTCTACCACTAAATTTTAAGGATATTTTTGAAGTGTTTCACTGCAGAAAAATATCGTAAAATCTGTGAATGAAGGTGGGGATTACGAATGTTGTGGTTTAAAAAATAAATGTAAATTTTCTTATTTTTAATAGTGGTGTCAGAATCCTTGGCAATTCCAAGGAGTGTGCAAACCTTGAAAAATACAAACATGTTTAAACACAATGAACTTTTTAAATTTAAATCGCAATTAAAATTATACAAAAATGAGTTATTAATTTTGTAATCCTAATATCTGCATTTTGTTTTATGTTTGTAATTGCTACTTTTTATAAAACCAATCATTGATAGAACACAATTATTTACAATATAATATTATGGGAAAAAGTCATAATTAATTAAAATATATTAGCTATGGTTATAGATCCGGCATAGGAATAATTTCCTGATTCTCCTGAGTTACTTTTAAGTACATATCTTATCTGCGAAAAAAAAAAAAAAAAAAAAAAAAAGAAAAAAAAACTGCACGCAGAGTAAAATTTCTTGCATCTATATTTTCAAGATTTAAAAAGTTATTGGGCAAAATTAACGATAGCCACCGGTCATTCGGCCACTAAACGAAGAAAAGTGGCTAATACAAAAATATTTGTCGGTGGTTACTGATGGCTATTATCTGTGAATGAAAATTTGTTAGTTTAATGAAAATTTCCAGTTATAGCAAGACACATTGAAATTATAGATTTCATGGGATTATTGAAATTTCTGGTTGTATCATGACTATTTATAGAAATGCCCCTGCATATTTTTAAACTGATTTACTATTCTGAACATTCTTTATTCTAACTTGAACGATTTCGAGTTGTGTCAAATGCATCCAATAGTTGCTTTTAAAAGGATTGCTTTTAATATGTTTCACGAACACAGTTTTATCAATAAAGTTTCAGTTTAAAATCTACTTATTTTTCCAAATTATTTCTAGATATTTGTGGGTTTTTCGAAATATTTGTGAGTAAATTCTTGGCAAACTTCAACGAAATTTCTACATATCAAACACAAATTTTCAGTCTTTGTTTGAGTATAAAAATTATTTTAAATTGACTTATATGAATCTGTGATGCAGTGTCTTCTTCATCAAGAAGTATAAAGATCAAACAGGGATAATTTACAATGATACGTTTATTAATCTTTAACCTTTTCGCGACGGGAGAATTTTACAAAATATAGATAATCACAGATTTTTAGAAACTGAATTTTTTACCTTATTGAACGAGAAAATGCTCCGATCAAATAAGACAAATTTTGCAATAAAATTTTAGTGGTGGGAATAAACAAGGATTCTTAAGTCTTTTTGTCCCCAAGGGATTAAGAATGAAATTTAATTAATGAGATTATGTCCAAAATACTCGCTTTTCAAGTCAGAGGAGACGTCAGAGAGAATCAGAGAGTAATAAAATAATGTAATCGTTTCAAAATAAACACTCAATAAACTATTAAGGGGGAAGACCTAAAACTTTCATAATTTTTTTAATTGCTAGATTAAGATATGCTCTTCTTAACTTTCTTATTGATTACTTTTGCTTTCTACTGGAAACGAAATTTTAAAATGAATTAGATTCGATCATATTCAAGACAGTATGTTTACATCTTTTATGCCACAGTGGTGTTTAATCTGGGTTGTTTGCATCTTCTATTCCAAACTATAAAAAAATTTCATCCAAAATAACAACCATTAATTTAAAATTTCAAACTTTTCTTCATTTAAATGGGGATCATTAAATTTAATGTATGCCATTAATTGTAATGAAGATTAATATTCTGAAATAATGGTAGAGTTTTTAAATAAAATCATTCTTCAATTTTGCAACGCCAAAATATTTGGAATGCAGACTGAATTTTTCTGCATCAACTAAGAATTGAATAAAAATACAAAAATGCCAAAGGCTTGGTGAACCACAGGAAAGTTCTTGGCGGGCCTATTGTGGCCCGAGGGGCAAGTATTTGGCCAGCTCGTTTGCTTGCTAAACTAGATTTCCGTATAATATCTAACTAAAATAGCATCTATAGATCTATATTTTATTTCGATTCTATCAATTTTTAACAAAATGTTCATACTTATAAATAATAAATTACTCTAAGAAATAAATTATATATAAATACAATGTACACATATATTTCTTACTTCCTACTTACAGAGGTTCTACGAAAACTCATTCCAATTTAAGTGAGCAGATTATTTAAATTTTATATTATCTCAAAAAAAAAAAAAAAAAAAAAAAAAAAGGTAGATCTATTAAAAAACTTTTTTAAAAGTAAAAAAAGAAAGCCAGGTAAGAAAAAAAGAAAAAAAAAGGTTAAAAGTTGTGTCTAAAAAATGGTCTGATATCAAATTTCCAAGCTTATATTATGCTAATTATTTAACATTATCCATTAAAAAAATTGCTATTTCTAAGTCAATGCCTTTGCATATGTTGATAGATATCCTTTTCTCTTGTACTAAATACATCATAAACGTGTTTTGAAAATTCAAATGTTTTAAAATAATATATGGTGGGTTTGGTGGCCATCTTTTTATATTTTACACAAATTTCCAAGCACCAAGTTTGTAAAGTAAAGCGTAATAAGTTTACATTAAGTACAATTTAGAACTTCTGATTTTAACTATGGACAATTATATTTAACACGTTATTACCCAGCCATCTATTTATAGATTGTCCACTATTAAACAAAACTTTTAAATTTCAACACCAGAATTTTAGTACGGAAATGTCTGTTAAAGTAAGAATTTTGAGTTTAAAATTTTAACTATGGATTTGGGTGCATAAAAAATAGTATACAATATGGAAAAATGGCCGCCAAGCCCATCAGGTATAATTTTAAAACATTTGAATTTTCAAAATATATTTACGATGTATTTAGTACAAGAGAAAAGGATTTCTATCAATATATGCAAAGGCATTGACTTAGAAATAGTAATTTTTTTTAACGGAAAATGTTAAATAATTACCCTAATATAAGCGTGGAAATTTTATAACAGACCATTTTTTAGACACACTTTCATCATTTTTTTTCTTTTTTTCTTGCTTGGCTTTCTTTTTTTACTTTTGAAAAGTGTTTTTTAGTAGATACATAATGCATGACGCATGTTAATCTGTAATTCAATACAGGTAAAAACAGTCTTAAAACTAATAGAATAATTAATTTAGAAATGTAACCCATAATTGACCATTTTTCTAGTCGTGTGTAGCCACTACATGTTTTTACTTATGTTCTATAAATGTATTAAATATACTTAAGTTTCAAAATGGCTAAATCACTTAAAATTAAGCAATTCATGCTCATATTTAGCAATGCTTATAAATTCTTTTGTGTAGCCCTGGCTGCAGTATTTATTTATTCCCGTAATATGAAAAATTTAATGGAATTTAAAAAAGGTTATCATAACTGAAAATGCACCTCTAAAGTTAGCACTAATAGGCGAATAAAATATAATAACTGAATTAACTTGTACGTAACTGTAAATGAATGATTATACATATGTGCACCACTTAATGCAGAAAGTATCTTGCGGGCAGTAATGCACATCATTTTCATTATATTTGAAATAATGCAACATTATTATGATTGCTGCAAAAACTTTCATTCTGTCGACCAATATATTATGAAAATCATTTCTGTGGCTACATAAATGAATAATAAAGATTTTGCTGATTATTTCCTACAGAAAGCATGTATTAGTAAACTTCACAAATGCATATCTATTTCATTGTGCTTAATATCTTTAAAATATGCTTGAAACTAAATTCTTTTACTTAGAGTAACATAAAAAGAATATTTTTATCTCGGGCTATAAATTAACTATACTACCTATAAATACCGTCCTATAAATAACTATACTCTACACGCTTCATTTTCAATAGAGACCATATTATATTAAAAGTAAGTAATATATTAAAAATGCATAGCAAAATAATGTAACATTTACAAAAATGACAGTACGGACGGACAGATAAACCAAACTCATAAGTCTCTTTTAGTCTATCACTAAGTTAATCTACTACCTCTGACAATAAAGTTCGGTGAATGAATTCAGAACGACTGATCTGGCAACATTGGGGGAAAAAACACTGCACCTGTATAAAGGCAAGTGTAGACCAACTTCCCCCAGCGTTGTTCAGTTGTGCGTCGTTTATGTTCGGTGTAAGACGTGCTTTACTAAGTGCTTGTTTAGTGTGTTGGTTCTTAATTGAGAACAAGAAAATGAACGGACAAAAGATCAGTTTAAAGTTTGGTTTAAAGCTTTGCAAGACACCGAAAGAAATTCATGAGGGATGGTGCAAATTGAACACGTACCATACTCGCTAGATCTCAATCCTCCAGACTTCTTTCTATTTTCACGACTCAAACTCTATTTGAAAGAGATTTGACCATATTGCTGACATCCAACGAAACGTGACGAATCTTTTGACCTTCATCCCAAAAGAATACTTCTTGCGAATTTCCCTGGACATGTATAGCAGATCTCAATGGTACATAGTTATAGGAGATGACTATTTTGAAGGATGATATGGTAACTTTCGTTAATATTTCATCTACATTAATGCTACAGGACTATTCACAGATTTTTATTGTCAGAGGTAGTATATAAGGAAATATAGATTAACTTAGTGAAGTCTCTTTTCAACTATGTTCAAAAATGATAAAAATGGATAAATTCCATTTAGCTTAAATATCCACATGCTCTTTGCAAAAGCCCTGAAAAATATCACGCTGACTGACGGTCATTTTAGAATTAACCCGAGAGTAGTCGCGACTTTTTTAAAAACGTCACACTCGGTCTTTTCGCCATTGGCCCCCGCATTTAAAATATGTAAAATAAGAAATATTGCTCATCTAATATACGAATATCATATTTCAATGAAGATATAAATTTGCAGTTTTCTTAAATTTTGCATTTTATTCATGAGATTTGGAGTAAAGTGAAAAAGTAAAAATGGACTGTCATTAAGGATTGTTACGTAGACTTTTTCGCAATTTTCAACTTTGTTTCTAAAAATGTACTTGAAAGAAAAACAGATGTATCCTGTTACTTCATTAAAAATGTCGAAAAACCTTCAAAGTCAGCTGCATGGTATATCTGTATTGTATTTGTAATCTATATTAATAAAATAACAAATCGCTCTGTGTGTGTGTGTGTCTGCGATAGTTAGCGAAAACTACGGTACGTACGAAGCTCAAATTTTTTCTGAGAGTAGCCCAATATCTCTCCTGATGCACCTGATGCTCAGAATTTCAAAATTCTATTTATTAACTGAGTAATTAATTAGATTCCAAACCTCACTCTCATAAAAAATCGCTTTTTTTTCGTTTTTACACTTTCATTCTCTTATGGTTGGTTGGTTGCATAAAAGTTTCGCATAAATAATTAAACAAGCTGGGACTGACCGTTAAAATTCATATACTGGCGAACTGTCAGTTTAAATGAGGATTTTTTTTTTTCATCAGAACTGCTGTATGCCATGAAGGAAAAAGATAGGTGGTGGAGAAGTAAACCGAAAAAAAAAAAAAAAAAGTTTTGCAATATGAAACCATTTATCGCTGAAATTTTAATATCTCAAACAAAAGCAAAAGGAAGGAATTTTGTATTAATAAGACGGATTGGAAGAAATGAATTACAGCTGAAGCATATTTTACGAAGAAATAGTAATTTTTTTAAATGGTTTTTTCTATTATATTATTTATTAAAATAAATGTTTGCTTTTAAAATAATTGAAATTGGAAAATTAAAAATATTTAAATGTCAAAATAAAATTAAATAAAATATTGAAAACATTTGATTTGAATTAAAAAATTGTTTTACTAAAAGTTTTCTTTTTTTTTTTTTCAGAAATGTTTAATACTTTATAACGTAGATGAAAAATGTTTATGATTTAACAACATATTAATAATTCCATGTCAATATATAAAATATAGTGATGAAAAGATTCTTTTAAAATCATGCATGAACACTTAAATAATAACATTAATCTAAAATCTAGATTTCAGAGTGCAGAGTGCAGTCGATTTTAAGACATCAACGAAAGAATGTTGATTTTTCAAGCAAAATCTTAAATGATGCTTCTATATTGATATTTCAAAGTCATATGATAAAAATAATCAAATAATTCTTGCCTATGATTGATCTATTTGTATCTTTCATGCATTCTGATCGTGTATTACAGGCAATAATGGCACAAAACGTTATTTTTTAAACGAAATTTTAGTCATCTATTCAATAATAGTTTAAAAGATATAAAACAAAAACAAAGAAATACTGGTTTAAACCAGTTTGAATTGATCGGAGTTTCAAAGTACATGGTTTTGTTGGTGCTTATTTGGACTTAATGTAGCGGATATTAGAGTTACATTTTTTGCATCACCCCAAGACATTATACGGCCACTCTATTAATTTCTTTTTACTGTATGGTTGTACGCATATTTTTGGCATTTCGAACATTAGAATGCATGAGTCATTAGCTGTGTTGCAGTAAAAAAAACCATTTCTATGTACAACACTTTTCTATGAGTTTATTTTTTTGAATCATTGATTAAATTTAAATGTGTTCTATTCAATTTAAAATTGTAATATGGCTTTAATTTGTTTTTAAATCAAAAATAAAATAGCTGTTTGGCGTACGATTGTTTGTATCCGCAAACAATTCATTCACCATAATAAATTATCAAATAGCAAAGTAAATTATCTATCAGAAACAGCCATAAAAAGAATAGTAGCAAAACTGATTATAACCTTAATGTTTAGACTAATTTAAACATAACCCGATTCCAACCAGGAAAAAGAAAAAGAAAAAAAAAACAGACCACACTCCGATCCGTGATACACAAAATTTCCGTGAGTATAAACCCGACCCTAACCTAAAAATTCTGTTTGGAAAAAACTATGGATTTGTTAACTGACCCGAACCAAATCTGAATCCCGCAAACTTGTTCAAGTGAAGCATAACCCGATCCAAACAAGGAAAAATAATTTTCGTGGGCATGAAACCTGACCCGAACCTAAATATTTTCTTTAAAAATCCGAATAATGACTCGAACGAAATCTGAAACCGATAAAAATATTAGAGAGAACTATAACCCGATCCCAGCAAGAAAAATACTTTCCGTGGTCACAAACCCGAATCAAACCTAAAAAACTCCGTTTGAAAAATCCTAAACTTTGACCCAAACCAAATCTAAATCTGACCAAAGTATTCGAAAGGACCATAACCGGATTCGAGTAAGACAAAATAATTTCCGTGGACATGAACCCGATACGAACCTAAAACTTCCATTCGAAAAAATACCTGAAATTTGAATCGAACCAAATCTGAATCTGACAAAACTATTTCAAAGAAACTCAACCGGATCCAAACAAGACAAAATATTTCCATGGACATGAACACAATCCGAACCCAAAAAAATTCTTCGAAAAAATCGCGAACTGAATGAAATCTAAACTTGGCAAAAATATTCCAGTGAAGCATGTCCTTATTCGAACAACACAGAATAATTTCCGTGAACATGCAAAAAGACCTGAACTCAACAGTTATATTTGAAGAAAAACCCTAAATCTGAATTGAACCAAATCTGGACCCGACAAAAATATTCCAAAGAACTATAACCCAATCCAAGCAAGACGAAATAATTTCTATGGACATAAACCCGACTCGAACCTAAAAAATTCGATTTGAAAAAACCTGAAATTTGACCCAAACCACATCTAAATTCGACCAAAATATTCGAAAAAATCATAACTGGATTCGAGTATGACAAAATAATTTCCGTGGACATGAACGAGATCCGAACTTAAAAATTTTATTTGAAAAAATACCTGAAATTTGAATCGAACCAAATCGGAATCCGATAAAAAATGTTCCAAAGAATCGTAATCGGATCTGAATAAGACAAAAAAATTCCATTCACATGAACTGAATCTGAACCTAAAAAATTTCTTTGAAAAAATCACGAAATCTGAACTGAACCAAATCTGTTCCCGACAAAAATATTCTAAAACACCATAACTGTATCCGAGCAAGGCAAAATAATTTCCATGGACATGCATACGACCCGAACATTAAAACTCAATATCAAAAAATACCTAAAATTGGAATCGAACGAAATCTGAACCCGACGAAAATGTTCTAATTAATCATAACCAGATCCGAACAAGACAAAATATTTTCCATGGACATGAAACAACATGTGGTTTGGTAAAATTTAGGTTGCAATTATATTACGGTAAGTCTTTGATTATATGTAATTTCCCGTTAGGTTACAGTTAGGTCACGGTTAAATTTAAGTTAGGTTAAAGTTAAATTGCATTTATGTTATGGTTAGAATAAGGATATGTTACAATAAAGTGAAGGCTGGGTTACATTTATGTTATATTTAATTTACGGTAAGGTACTGTTAAGTCGAAGTTAGGTTACAGGCAGGTAATGGTTACGGTACAAAAGTTTACTGTTAGGAATTTATCCACAGAGTGAACATTACGCATGATTTGATTAAAAATAACACTGACTTTTGTTAAATGGCTCTGAAATTATAAAACTATATACCAACCTTTTAGCTACCAGCGAGTATCGATTTCATTCATGGTATAGTCGGATTTAAGAGTGATATAATTAGTTTGAAATTCAAAATATTTCACTTGGGATTTCTAACTGAAAAAAAATAATAATAAGTTACGTGACTTAACAGTGATTTTTGATAAATATCAACACTTTAACACGAAAATCACGCAGTCGTTGGATGCATATTTCCTCCCGCGTTTCTCATCGCTCATTTTTAGTATTTTTAGAGCTTAACATTATTTGTTTTTTAAACCGATTTTTCGCACAGTCAGTGGCCACGTATTTCAGACAATGCATTTCTGCATGTTTCGAGTTAATGATAAAATCATACAAATTTCAAGTTCGTTTAATATTGTTAATACGGACCCGGGCAACGCCGGGCGGGTCAGCTAGTGTGATATATGTTAGGAGAAGATAAGTTATACATGCGACAAAAAAACAGACACGCGACTACTGACGGGTTAACCTGAAATTCTTTAAGCTATTTATATCAAGTCTAGAAAATTGCAGGTCATTTGGAAAAATGATGATTTCCCATCATGAGTTTTTTGTAATCAGCCAGATTTCTTAATTTGCCTATGACTTATATATATGTATATAATAATTTAGTACTAAATATTTATAATAAATTAAAGTCTTTTCTGGGAAAAGAAATAAGTTTCAGATCAACATTTTACTATCATTTTGAATACCACATATAAAATACAAATTAAATTTGGTAAAATAAAAGCACGGATAACATTAGACTACTTATAACATATTTTGAATGTACAATTGATTATAAAAAAATTTTAAAAGTAGCTTTTAAGAAATGCTAAACATTAATTCAAGTAAAAATTTCCAGATTAAATTCCGGGTTAAAAAGTGACCTTTTCCCCGATAAGATATGATTAAGATTACAAAGTTAAAATATCTAAATATAAGCGCTGATGATATGAGATTATAGTCGAAATAATAGCATACTTTGAGAATTTACAACTAATTCTCAAAGTGTAATAGAATTGTTTAATCAAGTAATCTAAAATCGCTCAATTTCATCACTTCATGTTCAGGATTAATTTAATGCATGGATTTCTTCGGAAAATTATGAATTAAATCCATCTGACCTTTAGATGTATGATATTCATTTTATCAGAAATGTTTGTTGAAAATGTTAAACTCTTGAAATGAAAAAAAAAATAATAATATGTTAACATAAAAAATACATTTATTTGATATAAGAGTAATGATGAAATTAAAGTTTCTTTTATTTCAAACAAACTTATTTTCATGTATTTCAATACATTCTTTTAAATGGATTGTATATTTTTTTATTTTATATCAATATTCAGAAATATACATGTTGTTCCGAATAGATTTCAGAATTCAAGAAAGCACAGTTAAAAATAAATACTTGAATTCAGGTTATAATTAGTGGTAGAAAAGTTGTCAGAATGTTTCCGTTCCGTTAATACATTTTTCATTTACAGATATACGATCAAAAGAACGAAGAAGTCCGTTTGAATAAGCGGTAACTGTCCATTGTAAAGTTGGCAAGGTACAATTGTAATGAAGTTGGTAAGATACATAATTAATGTATAATCTGCATGACAAAAAACAATACAGTTGCAATTCAGCAGTCTCCAAAAAAAAAAAAAAATTCTTTCGTTGAGTTTTTTTTTTTTTTTTTTTTTTTTTTCATTTCTGTACAGCAACATATCAGTTTTGTAAACAATGAAAATAAATTCGCGTCAGATGCTGGAGTATTTCTGTTGTTCCTTCCACCTCCGTCTGTTTCGTTATTATCCGAAAATATAACGGAATTTACGATTTTTAACGAAAAATGATTTTTTGTCGTGAAAAGGCACTTTTTCTGTGAAATTCAGTATTAATATATCCGTAAATTTTATTTTTTTTAGAAAACAGTGTGCAGTATTTTACTAAATTATTGCTAAACATAGAGATAAAATATTACATATTTCGAAGATATCAAAACACATACAGCAGCAATTTTTTTTTTTTTTTTTTTTTTTTTTACACAGGCTTTTGTCATTTCCTGCTTTGAATACCATATTCATCAATTTTTCATGGAAACGCTGGGCGATTGTCATACATTTCTCTTTACATATCGATAATACCGATATTATTGAAATCGTCGAATTGCAAAGACTTCCAACTCACAGTTAATCTTTCAACTCTTGAAACTGGGCCAATCTTGGCAAACTTGTACTTCCTTTTTAATGAATTCCATTCCGACATTTGTTTCAAACTTTAGATGGTGAAAAGACTCGAACAACATCATTTAGATTTCTGATTGGCACACAGTTCCGTAAATGTGAGAAAATACCACTGGTAAAGTTTGATAGTATTCAGGGGGAGATATATGAAATCGACCACCAAATTTTAGGCAATAATGAGCAACAATATCTGAACATAAGTTTTGTTATAAATTTAGTCAGATGTGCTGCTGATTCATCTGTTCCTGAGAATTGCATACTTAAACCATACAAAATGGTTAACAACGGCAATCACAGTTATCCAATTGTATTAAGCCCAATAGACGATCACAAGATTTTATCTTTTTAGCTCACAGGCTATCAAAGCCTGAGAGCTTATGTGCCCGCCCGTTCTGTATGTATGTACATGCGTACGTAACGCGATAACTCATGCTAAGAATATCCGATTTACATGAAATTTTGGATTTAGGCTTATTATGATAAGACGCTTCCCTGATTAGTTTTGAGAGTTCATTCGATAAGTATAAGAAAGGGAACGGGGGCTATTGCCCTTCCCCTTAATTTATATAAACGGGTTTTTCCTGCAGAATTAGTAGATTTTTTTCAAATCTTAGATGTAGGATCATTCTAATGACATGCCTCCGTGATTAGTATTGGGTGTTCATTGGATAAATTTAAAGAGGGAGAATAGGGGTGGGAGAATCCCCCCATCTTAATTTGGGTTTTTCACGCAAAATTTATCTATTTGCTTCAAATTTTGTATAAAGGTTTAATCTGAAATGGCGCTTCCCTGATTTGTTTTTGGAATTCACTAAATAAGTATAAAGGGAGGATGGGGGAAACTACCCCTCATAATTCATGTAAATGGTTTTTCATACAGAATTAACCGATTTGTTCCAATTTTTGTATACAGATTCATAGTAATAAGAAGCTTCGCTCATTTGTTGTGGTATTTCTGCGATGACCTCCCCCTTAAGTTAGCTAAATAGAGTTTTATGCAGACTTATCCGATTTGCTTTAAATTTTGGGTATTGGTTCTTTCTGATAAGTTGAATTTCTGAACAGTTTTGAAGGTTTCATGGTTAATCATAAAGGAGGGAACGTGGGACAACGTTTCTTAAATTAGATGAATGGGTTTTCATGCAGTTTTATTCGACTTACTTCGGATTTCGGATACAGATTTACTATATGATAAGGTCTATCTCTGATTAGTTTTGGGACTGCAATGATTAAGTATAAAGAAAGGAAATGGGGATGGGTACTTCCTTCCTTATTTTTTTTCGAAAGGCATTATTATATAAGGCTGTAATATATAAATAGTCTGTATAGCCTGTGAGCTCTATGCCATCAGTTTAACTGGGCATCATTCTTTTTATTTTCTTTTAAATTCCATCGGAGAATAACTGTATGGTTGCATTCAAAAATTAAATAATTCAAAAATCAACCACTCCATATATTAGAAGTTATGCCATCGTCCAGATTCCTTTTGAATAAACAGTTTTACTTTACTTGAGAGAAGTGTAACAAAAAATTTAAAACAAATATTATAAACATGTTTATTTCCGATTTAATAAGAACCATAATCATAATTAAAATAAAATACGAGTCCTTTCACGGTCTATAT
The DNA here is from genome assembly GCA_964019185.1 of Maratus speculifer. Taxonomy (NCBI): domain Eukaryota; kingdom Metazoa; phylum Arthropoda; class Arachnida; order Araneae; family Salticidae; genus Maratus; species Maratus speculifer. The sequence continues at coordinate 169,668,146 of OZ025298.1, forward strand.
AAACGGCACGCTTTAATGAGGTGTAAACAAAAACAACGCGCTCTATTGTAAAACAATAAATTAAAAACAAACCATGATCAAAAATTAAAAAGTTAATTTCCAACACAGTTCATCCTATTCAAGCTTTCACGAGGAACTTATACTAAACTCTACCCAAAACTTAGGAATAATAAAAGAAAAATTATCATTGGAAACAAAATTTTTACGTTTATAAATTTCAATAGACTCCCTTATTACAGATTTATGACAACAATTTGATACGAAATATAATTTGCTTTCATAAAACAGAATTTTTATCTTCCCATCTAAATATAATCTAGATAAAGCGGTGTTAGTACGACCAAATTTAATATTATATTCATGTTCACCTTTTCTAATTTCAAGTTTTCTCCTGGTCATGCCATTTTAAGTTGCCTTTTTCTGTAATACAAGGAATTTCATAAACTGCTACAAAATACTCATGTCCTATAGGGTCAAATTGCTTATTAAGTAAATTCCTTAATTTTGGTGACAAACCTTTCCCTCAAGTGGGATCGAGCTCCTTGCTTTCAAATCTATTGTAGATTCCCCTCATTCTATTGTTAAAAAAACCACAGATCATTAAAAGAATTCCTAGAAGACTGGAGAAGGATAGCAACATAAGCGCTGCCTGCTGCATTATAGATAATGGTTTACTTGACCATAATTTGAAACGTTCGCATTATTTAGAATAGAGATAAAATACGCCCATGTAACTTTTTCTGCTGCACTCTAAAAAATTTGGAAAATTATAAAAAAATTTCTAGTAGAATTATATTCCAAAAACTTGTAATGCAATGGCAAAAATAAAAAATTATATAACAGATATAGATTTGCACTTTGAACCAAAAAACTTTTAAAGATACTAAGAATTTCTTTGGAAAATTGGATTCCTAGAACTTTTTAAGTAACGGTAACGAGGATTACAAATAAAATTTTATTAAAATTTTGCAGATGTCTCTAGTTTTGCTTACAAATTTTCTAGATTGACATCATTTTTTTACAGTGTGTTCTATGTAGGCAGACATACTGCGTCACCTATAATTAACATCTCACAAGGAAGGTCTCCATACGGGCATACTCAGAAAAATCTGAAAAAATTACAGAATGTTCTTCTCATATAGTTATATATGTTTATAAAAAAATTTTCGGCGGAACCTCCTTATAACGTCCGTAAAAAAATAATAAAAATTTTGTTTATTTGGCGATTTATCTCCGGTTGGCGAAAAAACGAAATTTTGAAAAATACGCTTTTACGCTTCGAATACTTTTTAAAGAAAAAAATTTCTATGTTCAATTTATTTAAATAAGTTTAGTTTAAGTAATTTTAGTTCTGCATTTTTACTTTACTTTAAGTGCATTTTTGTCATATACGTTTATATGTACTTATAACAAAATGAAATTAATATATTTTATCATTTAAAACACAATTTAAATTGATTAAAATTGTTCCAAATTGATAAATACACTGTTAAAAAAAATCTGCTGCATTTTGTTGCAACGCACTCCCTTGCTTGTATAGAAAACGGTTACTTGGCCGTGAAATGGAGCTTTCTCATTGGTTGGATTAAAGATAGTATATACAAGCGGTGGAGTGCGTTGCAGCAAAATGCTGCAGATTTTTAACAATGTTGCACAAGCTCCAACACAGCTAAAAATCTGTACCATTTTCTGCAGCGTCACTCCACCGCTTTTATAGAAAACGGTCAATTCACCGTGCTATGGAGCATTCTCATTGGTCAGAAGAGAGATATTCTATAAAAGTAGTGGAGTGACGTTGCAGTAAATGCTGCAGATTTTTAACAGTGAAGTCAATTAAAATCAATTTTCAGATTCGTTAAAATCGTCTGCTTTTGGCGAGGAAATGCACTGCTCGCCAAATCCCGCGTCGCTTTCAGCTTTTCACGCCAATTATTCCAAACTATTTTATTTTTTTACATATCTAATAATGTAATTCCGCCGCTAATTTTCACTGATCCTTTATTACCTACATGAGTAGTTTAATTCGTATTTTTTTCAAAAAATTCTGAGTATGCCCCCAATGGAGACCTTCCTTGTCAGTGTCCAGAAACTGAAACGAAGTGAATAGCTTTTACTATTTTATTCTAAAGTTGTATTTGAGAAGTGTTCAGACGAGAAAACGGTAGTGAACTGCTAGTGAATTATTATTCTATTTAATAAAGTGATTTTAAAGGAACCAGCGCCTGTGGAATAATTCGGTGAGTAATGTGTGAATTTAATACGATATTGGCTCGTCGATCCGGAAAGTAAATAATTTATGTGATTGGCATAATAAGTATTGTCGAATTCGAATTATAAAAATTCTATTAAGGATGTGTTCGTGAACTTTCAACGTGAATAATATTGTGCTTAAATAAGAAGATAAATAAGAGACGTATTGCGTTTAAAAAGATAAATTAAGAGTTAGAATGTGTCTACTTCGGGATTGACGCAGAGATTCGAGATAGTTGCAATTTTTCTAGTTTTCATTTTAATTAATTTATGTCAGTTATTGATAATTTAAATAAAGTCGAGCTTAAGCTCGTGATTGAAGAATAGGGATTAACTGCTTCTGAAAGTAGTAAAATCATTGACATAAGGGATATTATAGAGAGAAGTGAGCATTACTCAAATGAGTAGTTAATAAAAAGCGTCGTTAATTCGGTTGTTGGAAACATAAATCGCGAAAGGAAGTTGAGGAAACAGAATTAGAATTAGAAAATATTAAATTAGCGCAATTAAAAAAGGAGTTTCAATTAGCATATATTCGTAAAGAACTATCCCAAAATTGTGAGTTTGAAAAAAAAATTAGCTCAGTCAGAGAAAGAATTAGAATTAGTAAAAGTGCGTAAAGAGTCTAGGAAAATTTTGCCCTCCGTAACAGAAAAATCGGAATCGGAAATTTGGAGAATTAATCTAGAAAGTTTTATTAAAAGTATCAAAACATTTTCTAAATCTGTACCATGAAGAGCTGAGTTATTTAATCTTTTCTTTCAATCTCTTGAGAAAATGTTCCGAACTAAAAATGTACGTAAAGAATTTATGGCAGAAATTCTGTTAAATATTCTCGAGGAAAAAAAGCGAGGAACTTAATGATTTATTTGTCAGAGAAAGTCAAAGATTACTTATGATAAATTTAAAACTATTGTGTGAAGGGAATTTCAACCTACCGCACAAGACTGTTTAAACTATTTCGGGAGTGCGTAAAAATTACCATTGTAAAATTACTTTCAATTTGCAGCCAGACCGAGTCCAAATTTTCAGTATTACTGATTTAAACACAAAATCAATATTAAAGGTAACTTTTTTAAATGAATATGATAAATAAATATGTAAGGTTATGAAGTAAAAAAAAATGTCATATAAATATTTTTCATAGCAGATATTTTATAAATCATTAAACATGAATGGAAAATTCTGCAGGACGCTTAAACTGTTAACTATCATATAAAAAACAAGTTGGAAATTGCATGTGAAGCGTAACAAATGAGGTGCGTTCGTACGATAATGAAGTTTTAAAAATATCACTCTCATATATGAATTTCATAAAATTATAAATAGTTAATTACAATTAAAATGCGCACCAAACAATGTCCTCTCTATACTCATTATGTAATGGAATAATTTTGTGTGGCCTTGTAAATCAGTAACAAATGTTCTTTGCACAACAGACTATGCAAAATCTATATTTTAATATGTACTTTATGATGCATATCAATATTATTATGTTCGAATGAGTGTAATATTATTAAAATGCATTTGAAACTTTTTTTTCTATTGACTGTAATGTAAAGGAATACTTTTGATCGTCCCGGTAAGTGATCTATCCATCCCATTCTCATAAAATTTGAAATGACTCGACAAAATTATGTAATAATTATATATTATAAATTTCAAAAGATTCGGTTGGGTAGTTTTTGCGTTCTTATATACGGACGGACAGACCGACGGACAGACAGACAGACTGACGGACAGACTGACGGACTGAACGACAACTATAGGTGCTACGTATTTACATATTTACCAACGCACATAAAAATGATAAATTTTAAATCCTTACTTACATCTTAAAATGTATAATTACTGATCAGTTTTTGCTAAATATATTTTTAATGATAATTAATAAATATTTTTAATTAATAAAATAAATATTCTTATTTAATTGTGAAAATATATGTAATACTAATCAAAATCAATTTAGATTCTCTTTAAATTCTCTTTTGAAAAATGGATTAGCCGTGTATGCTCAGTATGGTTTATGCTCTCCTTTATCTAAATGTGGTTTTGGAAAATTGTTGTTCAACAAAACTCAGTTTATAATTTTTTTTTTTAAAGTTACAGAAAAGCATTTATTTAGGGAAGAATGGTATAAGTAATGAGTGTTTAAAGTTTCGTAACCCACAAGGAAGGTCTCCATACGGGCATACATTTACACGGATTCTAAAAATCCAAAAGTTTTCAGTTGCATTAAAATCGTTTTCTTTTGGCGGAGATAAGTGCAGCTCGCCAAATCGTGTGACACTTTCGTCTTTTCACGCCAAATATCCGAAAGTATTTTATTTTTTACATGTTTTCTTCTGTAATTCCGCCGCTAACTTTCATTGATCCTTTATTGCATACATGAGTAGTTTAATTAGTATTTTTTTTTCAAAAAAATCTCAGTATGCCCAGTATGGAGACCGTCCTTGTCAGTATATATTAGTATTAAATGTATGGGGACTTCTTTGTCGTATTTGTCTGTGTAATATGAAAATTTCACTAAATGTAACACATAGGATCGGGGAACCGTATAAAAAATTTTATTTCGTAATATTTTAAGAAATTTTTGTATTAAAAAAATCGCTTTTCAAAATGTTTGTTATCTCAAAAAAATTTTGTAATTGTTTCTATAGATCTATGACTGAAAATTTATGAATTAGCCATTTGTCACCATTGCGATTAACAACCCTATACATTTTACATAAGTAATCACTTGAAAACAATATGAGATGTAAACTGGAACTGAGAATAGTTATATACATATATCTATTGCATCTTTTAAAGATATTTGAGGAATGCATAATGAACTTTTTTGAACACATTTACTAAGTAAGAACAGTTCAAATTTCTCCATAAAACATAGGATATACTAAATTCATCCTTTACTAGAGCATTATCTAAAATTTAGGGTGTTTTGAAGAGAACATAGCATGAAATCACTGAAATGTAATTAAGCGTATAATCTTTAAATGCATCGAAACATGATGCTAAAAACTGTAAGATGAGAAATTTTATCTACGTACCAAAAGATAAACGCATAAATAACAGGCCATGAAGTACAAAATAATAAATAATCATTTGAAAGAAACATGAAATGTAAACGGGATTTCTTTCTTGGGTAATGTAACTGTACCCTATTGTCACTTCAAATAATGTAACTATGCTTTCCAAGATTGCAGAGCATGAATTTCGGAACTATATTTAAGCGTATAATGTTTAAATGCATCGAAACAATATGTTAAAATCCGTAAGACGAGAAAATTTATCTATATACCAAAAGATAAATGGTTAGATAACGGGGCTTGAAGTATAAAATAATAAAAAAATATTTGAAAGAAACATGAAATATAAACGGGATTTTTTTCCTCGATAATGTAACTGTGCCCTATTGTCAAATAATGTATCTATGCTTTTCAATATTACAGAGTATCAATTGTAATATTCTATACTATTAGAAGCTCCCCCGTGGATGTCGAGTAAAAATTAGCTAAATTAGGTTAAAACAATGAAAGAAGAACAAGGTTCTTCGACATCATTATATAGATAAGTATAAACTTGTTTTAAATTATTTTCCCACACACACACGCATGTATATAAATATATTTTATTATTATTTGCATATGAAACAAAACATTAGATCTGCGTACATATTTTAAGCTAGTGACTGTCGATTATTTTTCTTGAAAGTTTTAATGGATGAGGCAGGGAGTTTTTGCAGAAAAGAGCAATTTTACATAGATAACTAGTGACGTATTTTATTTATTCAATCAAAAAGGCAAGGTGTCTTAATCTGAGTCAAACATAACAATTATTTACATCTTTTAATATAAAGAAGAAATTTTCAAGAAATTTTCTACGGATTTACTATAATTGGTTTAAAGTGCAATGACGGACTGAAACATACACAATTATTTTCTGCATTTTTGTATTTAAAAAAATATGATTCTACAAATAATTTTGGCAGTATGGGGCTTCTTTTTCAAAACTAATTGCATGCGGATTGTTATTTCGTCATAGATTATTTCTACAACTTTAGCTGTATAAGCCTATGTACTTGTATATAGTTAATCATTTAGTATATAGTTTGAATAACAACATATACAGTTAAACTACAGTTAAAATGACGATTCTAAGTCAAAAGTTTAAAGAAAGTATTGAAATTTTAATTACTTCTTACTAAATTTGTGAATCAATATATATAAATATACAATAGTTAAAATGGTAATTCTAAGTAAAAATGTAAAAAAGCTTTGAAATTTAAAGCATTTCATACTAAATTTGGAATTTGTCTGCATTTCTTAAAATAGCGGTAATTTCCGAATAGCAGATAACTCCAAAAGTAGAATTTATTCAAAAGTTTTAATGTACAATAAACGAACTTGTCATTCCCGGTATCCGAATAATTTGAAAGAAGGTTGAAAATATTCTCTAGAAATCAGCCTTCTATACAAAATGAAACAAAAAATGATGTATTAATGTCTCGGATTCTCTAAAATGTGTTTTGTCATGATGATAACTTTACTATAATACAAATACGGTTCCAAAACTTAGATGAATTACATTGATTAAAAAAGGAAATATAAAACATAGCATGAAAACATTTTACGAAGTGTAATATCTTCGTACCTTTGGTTGGTATCCAATTAACCTCTTTGATTAAGTTGTCGACGAAACCTACTTTTGTTTCAATGATTACACTGTAAAAAAAATTTCAAGAAGTTACTAAAATTTTTTTAGTAAATTTGTATTCCACAGAATTTTTTAGTAACCATTACAAACTTTCTTTTGCAAGCGAAACAAGCATTTCTTTTGTAAACTGAACAAAAGAATTTTTTGTATAACTAACTTAAAAATTTTTAGTATGAGCCACCAAACAAATTTTAGTAATAGCTCCAAAATTATTTTTAATAACCATTACGTAGGCTCGAAGGGCAGGAGCTTCCTTTGAGCTGCATCCAGACTTCTGGAGCGGAAGATTTTCGGCAAAACCGCAATAGATGGCAGCACCAAACATTGCTACTGCTCCGTCAGGATATTCATAATCCCTTTATTAACGAGTACTCACACTGCATACATTCGGGGCGTATTTGGCAGTGGCCAGTATCGCACCCGGGACCTTTTAGCCTGGAGTCCGTTACTATAACCACTATGCTATCAAGGCCACACCAAGTGAGTTTTAGTAATAGCTGTTAAAAATATAAAATTATTAACTCTATTCGTTGCTAACTTTTTTCTAGTAATTCTTACAGATTTTCTTGTAACCAACTAAGATTACAAAAAAAAATTTAGTAATTACAAGGATCGCTAAAGTTTTTTTAGTAGATCGACACTTTTTTTTACAGTGTACTACCACGAACACACCGTACATACACGTAGCAAATTGCTTAAGGAATTTTTTTTCTGTCATTCTACTGATAAACAGACGATATTCTAACATTACATTCCTTAAGGAGTGTGATTATACTATATAAGCTTTTCACATAGGCGTCAAATATTTTTTCCGGATGATTCAATTGAACATCACTTGCAAATATCAATTAATATTAACGTAAAGAAAAAAAACAGAACCCAAGAAGGATTTATAATATTATGACTACTAAACTTTCGACTGCAGATTTATTTTTTTAAAGTTTTTTAAAACTTCTTTATTTGTAATTTAAATAAAAATGCAATTCCAAATTAGTAATCGTAAACAAATAGCATTGAATAGCCAATATTAATCCCAAATGTTCTACTACTTTTATAAATAAAGTAAATATTACTACCTACTATTGATGTTTAATTGATGCTTATTGATGTTAAAAAAGTAATTAATATAATAATAATAGTATTTTATAAGATTTCACTGCTTCAAATAGATGTTGCTCTCATCATAATATTTATACGTGTTCACTTTTCCCTGTAATACTTTACAAATGCTTATTTCTTTTACAAAGTTCAAGGCAATATTGAGGGATTTAAATTAGTTTAACAATAGTTTTTATTTTTAAATTATTCACAGTTACTCAAATATACCTATGGTCCAAATATGGAGCTGAATGTTTTGGATTACGTGATCAATAACCACCATTATTTGAATAACTTTAATTTTAATTGTTAAAATGAAAACGAATTTCTTTTTTAAGATTAAAAAAAACTTTTGTAACAATCTTAATTTTATCAGTAAATAGCCCTTTTTATATTATTATTATTATAATCAAATCTATGGTGTCAATTTAAAAACTTTTTATCCATTCCTAATTTATATATAAATATATATTGAGTAAAATAGAAAGTTTCACAATTTAAAAACACATTAAAAATAGTAAATTTAAGGCAAACGTATAAGACATTTGGCATGCTACTTTTCATTATTTTAATTCAATCTTCAAAGTCTGAAAAACTGTAATTGAATAACCTAACGTAATCACGCTGTAAAATCTTCTCGGTCTTAGCGATTTCACATATATATCCTTCTTAGTGAATTTCCTACTTTCCATACTTTTTTTTAATCAACTGTTTCGTTTTTCAATCTCTATTTATTAAGTTTTCAAGATAAAGTGATTCGAGTCTCTATCTTCTGGGAAATTTCAAAGCTATTCATCTACACAAATTGCAACAGAGAAAGTTGGTTATGCAGTTCAGGTGTTAAGCTACCGATCTTTTCAATTTTCTCCTTTTCCAGGAGAAGGGATTTAATACAATTTGAAATCTATATTAAGGATAGTACAGGGTTATAGTTTAACGTATTCAAATCTGTGCTTTCTTATTTAAATAGATAAGTAAGCGGAAAAAGCGATTAAAGAAAATGCTTTATTACGTTGTACACAAAAGATCATTAGAAAAGCATTATTAGTATTAATATATTGTTTTAGATGTCTTTCGTTTAATATAGATTTAAGATGAACTAGAATTAAGATTTCATATTATATTTTTCTAATATAGTTGCATTTATACAGGGTTATATTTTATCGTATTCAAATTTGTGTTTTTTATTTAAACTGACATAAAAAACGGTAAAATTGGCTCAAAAAAATGATTTATTATGTTGTACATAAAAGATCATTAGAAAAGCATTATTAACATTACTGTTACATAGATTGTATTAGATGTATTTCATTTAATATTGATTTAAGATGAACTAGTGTTAAGATTTCCAATTATATTGTCTATTATGGCTGCATTTATAAAGGGTTACATTTTATCGTATTGAAATTCGTGCTTTCTTATTTCAATAGGCATAAAAAACGGAAAAAGCGATTCAAGAAAATACTTTATTATGTTGTACACAAAATACCACCAGAAAAGCATTATTAATATTATTGTTACATACAGTGTATTATATGTATTTCATTTAATATAGATTTCAGATGATCTTGAGTTAAGATTTACAAATATATTTTCTGTTATGGCTGCATTTATACAGGGTTATATTTTATCGTATTGAAATTCGTGCTTCCTTATAATAGTCATGAAAAAGCGGTTCAAGAAAATTCTTTATTATGTTGTTCACAAAACACCACCAGAAAAGAATTATTAATATTATTGTTACATTACATTGTATTAAACGTATTTCATTTAATATAGATTTCATATGAACTAGAATTAAGATTTACAATTATATTTTTCTATTATGGCTGCTTTTATACAGGGTTATATTTTATCGTACTGAAATTTGGGCATTCTTATTTAAATAGGCATAAATAAACGGAAAAAGCGATTCAAGAAAATGCTTTATTATGTTGTACACAAAATACCACCAGAAAAGCATTTTTAATATTATTGTTACATACATTGTATTATATGTATTTCATTTAATATAGATTTCAGATGATCTTGAGTTAAGGTTTCCAAATATATTTTCTGTTATGGCTGCATTTATACAGGGTTATATTTTATCGTATTGAAATTCGTGCTTCCTTATTTAAATAGACATGAAAAAGCGGTTCAAGAAAATGCTTTATTATGTTGTACACAAAACACCACCAGAAAAGAATTATTAATATTATTGTTACATTACATTGTATTATATGTATTTCATTTAATATAGATTTCATATGAACTAGAATTAAGATTTACAATTATATTTTTCTATTATGGCTGCATTTGTACAGGGTTATATTTTATCGTACTGAAATTCGGGCATTCTTATTTAAATAGACATAAATAAACGGAAAAAGCGATTCAAGAAAATGCTTTATTATGTTGTACATAAAAGATCATTAGAAAAGTATTATTAATATTATTGTTAATACATTGTATTGTATGTATTTCATTTAATATAGATTTCATATGAACTAGAATTAAGACTTACAATTATATTTTTCTATTATGGGTGCATTTATACAGGGTTATATTTTATCGTACTGAAATTCGGGCATTCTTATTTAAATAGACATAAATAAACGGAAAAAGCGATTCAAGAAAATGCTTTATTATGTTGTACATAAAAGATCATTAGAAAAGTATTATTAATATTATTGTTACATACATTGTATTATAATTATATGTATTTCATTTAATATAGATTTCATATGAGCTAGAATTAAGATTTACAATTATATTTTTCTATTATGGCTGCATTTATACAGGGTTATATTTTATCGTACTGAAATTCGGGCATTCTTATTTAAATAGGCATAAATGACCGGAAAAAGCGATTCAAGAAAATGCTTTATTATGTTGTACACAAAAGATCATTAGAAAAGTATTATTAATATGATTGTTACATACATTGTATTAGATGTATTTCATTCAATATAGATTTAAGTTGAACTAGAATTAAGATTTCCAATTACATTTTTCTATTATGTCTGCATTTATACAAGGTATTTTATGGTATTCAAATTTGTTCTTTCTTATTCCAATAAACATAAATAAACGGAAAAAACTATTCAAGAAAATGCTTTATTATGTTGTACACAAACGATCATTAGAAAACCATTATTAATATTAGTATATTATTTTAGATGAATTTCATTTAATGTATATTTAAGTTGAATTAGTACATATTAAGATTTCCAATTATATTTTTCTTTTATGAACACACTTATATAGGGTTATATTTTATCGTATTGAAATGTGTGCTTACTTATTTAAATGGACACACATAAACTGAAAAAGTGATTCAAGAAAATGCTTTATTATATTGTACACAAAAGATCATTTGAAAAGCATTATTAATATTAATATATTGTTTTAGATGTATTTTATTTAATATAGACTTATTAGAACTAGAATTAATATTTCTAAGTATATTTTTCTATTATGACTGCATTATGATTGATATTTTCCATGTTTAAAATAGATATCGTTGCCCAGAACAATAGTATGACAGATAGAAATAAACAACAAGTAAGAAAATCCTGCGTTAAGCATAGATTATGAAACACTTTCCAACACTTCCTGAAATCTTTAACAAACTTCGCTATCCGAGGAAATAACGTAATACTGTCCATAGCCAAATATGCATTTCAATGCTTTTGAACATCCCTGTATTTGATATGTAGGCTGGTATATGTATTATATTAAGGAAAAAATTAGTTAAGCAAGAAAGAAGCTTACCTGATTGAAATTTTTCTTTTAGCAACTAATACTTATATATTGAAACATTCTTGAAATTTTTTGTTGAGATGAAAGAATGAAATTGGGATACAAATGCTTAAATAAGATAATAAATTCAGAAAACAGACAAAAACATAATTTTGGCTGCATTGTTTGGCAACATAACAATGGAAATAAACAATACCTTATAAAAATAAGTAAATTTTACTAAGCAAGCAGTATTAAACTAGCATTTTATGACACAAGAATTTTATCTTGTTTCGTTCCAGAAATATGACTTTCAAAACGTACTGGATTTCACTTTTCTTAAAAAAATGGCATTCACATCCTTGAAGTTTGACATTTTCTACCGGAACGAAAAAATGTTTTCAGTAAGGCAAAATATTTTTTAGCAACCACCTACTTAAACATGAAAAAATTTCAAGCAAATTAAATAATATTATTGTCAAAGTATTCCTTTTTTCTCAATTTCAAAATATTAACTCTTAATAGAGAATATTTTATTTTTATTTTATCTTTATTTCTGTCATTTTAGTCTTTATTATTTAAATTATTTATATATTCTTTAATTAAAAATAATGTACTAAAAATATTTTATGCTTTATGTTGTAACACTTCAGCAAATCAGATATTACAGTTAAAATACAGTTAAAATATTAAAGGTAAATATAAAGGTTTTATTTTTTATCAATTTTACAAATAATTTTATTTTTGTTGCACAAGGGCGATAATTTCCACCTCGCATAAATTCTAATTTTTTTGTATGCATTAATTTATCATAGATGTCGGCACTGCAGTAAAAATATTGATTAAATCCCAAAAAATAATGTTAAGAGTAAATTTGAGTAAAAAGTTGTGTAAGTTATAAAAAGTAAAAGTTGAGATAAAGTTAATATAAGTTTTGCAATTCGAAGACATGATTGCGATAAGAGAACATGGAGAGATGCGCAGAAGATAATAGATGAAAAACCAGAGCCATTATTGCGACGCCTGACTAGCACAGAGACAGGCAGTAAACAGACAACTTATCATCACAAGATCAGACTACATGGAGGTTGAAAATGCCAACTCACAAAAATTTTGGAGATTGCACGTCGGGAAACAAAGACTTGACGTGAGATAAGTTTAACAATATCTGACGAGTAGTTTCCCTATACACAGTTCAGGTTAACTAGGTTTGCTGGGAAAATTAAAGGATTTCCTGTGATAATTGGACCTAACATGTAAAAAGAGTGTAGATGGACATATATACATTATTGAAATTAGCAGTAAATTACACTACAGAAATAGGCAGCTAGTAACATTAGACATCGAAATAAATTTCCGTTATTCAAAATGTGTGAGAGAGAGCAGGAGTTGAAAAAGTTGGAAACGCGTAAAAAGCACAACAATGTTATATACTGTGGAAAGATTATGAGAGAAGAAATTGAACAACTATATGACGAAAAACATAATAAACACCATTAAAATAAATATAATGCAATGGTCAGGTCATTTAACCCCAATGAGATATGACAGAAGCATAAAGAAGACATATAATAGTAAATTAACCCTTTCTCGATGGGCACATTTTACGAAATTTTTAATATTTTGTGACCAATTTTTAGAAATAGAAATTTGTGGCTTATGGAATCGAAAAAAATATTCGATTAAATAAGACAAATTTTACAAAAAAAAAAAAATTACTGCAGGGGATAAACAAGAATTCTGAGCGCTTCATGGGGCACGTATACCAGTTGCGCGTCTCCAAGGGATTGAAAAGGAAAAGGAACTTTGATAGACTCGGGATAGTAAAAATAGAAGAGGTAGAAAAAGACCTAGCACGAAATCGGTTTACATTAATTATAAATTAATGGCTAGAGATCAGAAGGCCTGGTGAGGTATATTATGGAAGCCAAACTCCTCCATGGATTGTAGCACCAGTGGTGTTGATGATGAGGCGCACCCTAGAAAAAAAAAACAATTTGTTAAATTACGCTATCTGTCATTGAGTACGAATTTTTATTTTTATTGTACCAGGAAGTTTCTGAGCGGATACTTTAATAGTATGTGAAAACATAAATTTAATAAATGGAACAGTTGACTGAACTAATGTGTTTCTTAAGCTATATATACTTTAAAGTATTAAATTAGTTTATTAATCGGTCAGAAGGGTACATGTCACAGGAAAAATGAATAATTTTAAGTAACAAATTCAATTTTGCACAATGGGTGGGATGGGAGAGGAGAAGGAATCCAAAAAAAAAGATGATTTTTAATGTTTAAAATAAATTTTAAACTAGCAGGGGAGAAAGATTCACATACATTAGTCATTACTTATATAATTCACATATTCACAATGTATAATGGAATAAATGTTACAATAGACAGATTACAAAATATTTACAATTTGTCGCATTATAACATATGATTGATTAAGAGATTTTATTTCAAAGAACATTTCTTATTCCTGATGTTCCTCTACTATTTTACAAGAACAGAAAAACACTGAGCAAAAACAAATTGAAGAAAATCAGATTATGGTATTTCTCACACAAAAACTTCTCTGAGCTTGAATCAAACTTTTTTTGTTTGTGATTCTCTTTCTTTTCATTCTAGTATAATGTTTTGATTAAATTTAGTCAACGAAAATTCAATCGCAAATAAATTATACAAAGGCCCGAAGTAAATTTAAAATAGAATGAATGCGTTACTGAAATCATTATCGATTGAAACATCAGAATCACTCTGCAGGGATTTAAAAAGTAATCTGTATTACTTTTTTTCTTCTTTTTTCTGTATCGATACATAGATTTTGTCGAAAAATTAAAGTGGCACTTGCGAAATCCGTAATTATATTCGTTATTTCTAAATATGTATTTTATGAAAAATATAAATATACGTACCCCCCCCCCCCCCCACCACCAAAAAAGGGAGGTTAATCGCTTAAGATTAAGATTATTCAAGTACAACACGAAACAATCGCATTATTGTACAAAATTAAGATTTCTATAATATTTTTATAAAAATTCTTGCGTAAAAAATTTTAAAATTAATTTAAATGAAAAAAATATATAATAATTGTTTTTTTAACAATTTTTAATCCATTCCCTACATTTTGTGATTACAGTATTGTCTATGCTGATATTTATTTATTATTGTTACGCAGTTACGATTCCATTTTGTAACTCATGATTATTAAAATTAAAATCATATTTTTAATATAAAAAATTTAAAAAATGTCTGGCAGTTTTGTTTCATTTTTTCATAAAAAATGCATTTTCATTGTTGTAGTATAAAAAAAGTAAAAATGGAAATTAAAATATCTTTAAAGGAAAATAAAATAAGTCTTTCTTAATTATTTACACATATTTAAGATCGAACAATACTTGTCTCAAAAAGTATTTTAATTAAAATGTATCTGTAAATTACATATCTGGTAGTTTTAAACCATGAGGCCTACAAAAATATGTGATACAGACCTTACATGTTTTTTGTAATTTATTATTATAAAATAATTATTAAAATCAAAAGGTGTTAATGACTTGTGAATTTTCATTTAATAATGCCTATAGATTTATCGAACTTATTGTGTTTTATATGTTTTTTCTTTCTTCTTATCACAAATAAACATGTGCATGACATTTCCACATATATTATAATATTAAATTAAATATATAGTACAGAAAACTCTTGGAGCGCATTACTAATTTTAATTTTACTAAAAAGTATTTTTATAGTGTAATTTTAATTTATTTATTAATTTTCTGACAGTTTGTAAACTCTTTGGAGCTATAAATTTTCCGTACAAGAGCATGACGCATAATTTTTTAATTAGTTGACATTTTTAACAAAGATATTTAAGATTTATAACTAAGCATGGCACAATAATTTAAAAAATCGTGTGTCAGTGTCAGATTTTGAAATTCTTTCCAACACTTTCAGATTTGTATACGAAAAAATTCCCTGTTAAATAATATAAATATTATGTCTTTTTGGAAATGCGTAATACATTAAAAAACTCATTTTATTGCTATTCCCGGCTATAGCTGGGAAATTATCAGAATTCCTTGAGCAATTCTTGTATACGAAGATATCTATCTTCGTATACATTCGTAACTTCGTCTAAATTGTATCCATAAACTGCTTGAAGGGAAATATTTAGTTTACATTGTAAAACATTTCTGATTTGTGTAATGTTACTCTATAAAACTGGTGGCAGCTGCTGCCTCCAATTTATGGAGTAATTTTTTCACTTATATAACGGCGTGATTTAAATATACAGGGTGTTTATAAAGTCCCGGACCCATTTTGATGTTTAATAACTCATAAAATAATAAAGATAGATTAAATATAATAACATAAATGGTTAGATAGACTCAAAGAGTTTCATGACCCTTGTCAATGAACTTCCACGTGTGACCCCTTCTTCGCATGGATAATATCAAATCGATAGTCAATTTCACGCCAGGTAGCGGCAAGGATGTCGGCATCCACAGACTATAGACTTGATATTCTCCGTGCGAAGAAGAGGGCACACGTGGAAGTTCATTGACAAGGGTCATGAAACTTTTTGAGTCTATCTAACCATTTATGTTATTAATTTTAATCTATCTTTATTATTTTATGAGTTATTAAACATCAAAATGAGTCCGGGACTTTATTAACACCCTTTATAATACTGGTGTAACATTGTAACGTACACGGGCTATATCGGTTAAAGTACTTCATAACATAGTAGGTAACAAGGCTTCAACCAATTTTATGGAGTAACGTTAGACAATTGTTTTACAGTGCAGTAATGAAATACACAGCATTGTTGAAAATCCTCATTTAACAATTTCTGCTATAAAATGAGTGGAATATGAATTATCTTGTGTAACCCTGTATATAAAGATCAAGCCGAAATTGGAAACACACATCCAGAAAATTTGATAAAAGACAGTACTGTAACCGATTATAATTGCGCATTTTCGTAAATGAATAATACATGACGTATTATGTATTAATTATTTTATGTTGAAATTCAGATTTTTTTCTTTTAATTTTAATACATTTAGACTAGGAAAGTAAGGTGAGCCGAAAAAATGGATAAAATGTTTTTCAAGTCGAAAGACCATGAAAAAGTTTCGAATTTGGGAGACTAAAAATTTGGTTTAAAATAAAATAAAATCTTTTTTTATTTTCTGGTCACGCATGTGCTGTACAATTTTTTAAAGTGTGGAAAAATTCACATAATTAAAAATATGTGGCTTCCGGTAATAACCAGGTAAGCACATTTTTAATATTTTGAGTAATTAACGTTTAAAGATGTCAAAAATGTCTTTTTATCATTATTTTTATAAAATAGATTAGAACTTAATAATTTTCATTACATTCAATTAGCATATTTCGATTTTCATTTTTCAATACTATAGCAGATGAAAGTACACTTTAAAAGCTACATTTTCCCAAATTATCTCAATTTTTTCAAAAATGTGCCTTACCTGGTTATTACCAGAATCCACAGAAATATATATATATATTAAATTAGGATCTTCACGAATGTAATAGCTGAAATCCTTATATATTATAACAGCAAAATATTATTTAAATCCACTTATATCTCCCGGTCGCGTATGTGCACTAAAATTGTAAAAAACTATTATTCTTAAATATTGACAAACTAAGTAAAGCAAAAGGTTATAGCAAAAATGTGATTCTTGCCAAATTTTTTAAAAAGTATTATTATGCGCATGCCCGACCGGAAGATGTTGGCATATTTAAATAATATTTTGACGTAATCTTTTGTTATTCTAATACATAAGGATTTAAGCTATTATATTCAAGAAGAGAGATTATTTTTTATTATTACTATAAATGTAAATTTTTCCACATTTTGGCAAACTTTAGAGCACATGCGTGATCGGGAGATATAAATTGGTTTTATTTCTTTTTTTACAAAATTTTTCGTCCAACATTTTCTCAATATTATGACTTGAAAAACAAATTTTGCATTCGGACCGCCCCACAGTGGGGCAAAAACCCAAAAAGCTGGCCAAAAGTCGAAAAATGAAGTTACCATTTAGGGAATTTCGATTGTACAGTTGGCTAGAATAATATCTGGAGAGTCAGAATCTGTATTTTAAAAAAGATTTTAACTTTGCCCTTACAAGCAGCATCATTTCAAAAATGATGCTTGAAGGAGTATCATTTAGAGCGAACAAAAACAGCAAAACAACAGTTCCTCTAAACGCGTGCTATATTTTATAATATAATCCGATTTTAATGATTTGAAATGGATTCACACTATGATAGTATGTACTTTATTTGCATGTATTACAAAATTTATATTAAGCACGTAAAATTTAATAAATTCATTGTCATTTTTAATAAAAAATTTTAGAAAAAAAATTATTTTTTTGCTTTTAAACATCAAAAAGTTTAAATGTTCCACAGTGTTCCGCAGCGAAATTTAATGGAAATAATAACTTGGGCTATTGTCTAGTGATTCATAAAAAACCAGCTGCCTAAAACTGCCTTTCTGCATTTCACGCATATTTTAGTAACCGCAAGTAAAAATGCCACTTTTTCGGCCGCCTCAAAAATTTTGAAATTGACTACTTTTTACATAATTTAGCTGATAAATATTTTTCAAATTTTTGAATTATTCAATTTTATAATAGTTTATTTCCTATTATATTGTAAATAAGTACTATAATCATAAGATTATATTAATTTGATAAGTAAGCTTAGTAATGAAAAAATGAAAAAAATTCTCTATTACTGATCCGGTAGAATAACATTTTCTATCTTAATAGGTCGTAATTTTGTTTGTTCTATTATAATTAGAAGAATTATTTTGTCAATGGCCATATTTGCTAGATCAAACTACTGAGCGTATTTCATTAATGCGAGTAAAAATCATTATGAATATCACTTTTGCTTATATTAGTAATTTGGATTTGATTTGCAAGTGAGGATGTGATGCCACATCTATTCTGAGTACATTTAAACAAATATTTACCTATGAAGATGGCAGGAAGTCTAATATATTTTTCTTTTCTTCCGTGCTACTAGAATACATAAATATTGCAAATAATTCATGAATCGTTAATTTGAAAATATCGAGATCTTCATTTTACTGATTTTATCGGGCAAATCAAGATCCATTTTTCTTTTTCAAAAAATACGGAAGCAACTGTCAAAGAATGGGATTGCATTAAATACTAGCAGAATCAACTTATTTCGTTTAATACAATCATTGATACAGGAGAAAAAGTCGTTAAAAACGAATTAGTGTAATACTCAACGTTGCTACCTATGTCAGACAGCATCAAAACAGCATCTTACCGATCTGAAATTCTTTATTAAAAGTGGATTGAGATAATTTAGAATTCAGAATATCTAAGTTACATGCAAAGATGTTTAGAGAGGCCTTACACCTGGCAGACAACTGGATAGAAAAAATAAAAAGCTCGTACTCTGCATAAAAAGAAGAACACTGAAATTGAAAAATAAAATATGCAAAAAATATTTCGTTTACAATCAAGACTTCTCGTCGAGAAACTAAATCCCAGATTTGGAAGCACAAATGATGGAAATACAATTCAACGATTCTTTGAAAACGCAACTATTTGTTTCTAAACGAGCATATACGAAGATATGATTAAACGCTTCTATGCCATAAGTAATTTCTTGTAGCCATGTTATTTATTTGATAAACTTCGAAAAATTTCCCTTAGAAATAGGTCGTAGATTTCAGCAGCACCCCTGATTCTATATGCTTACTTCAGTGCACAAACTACTTATTAATGACAAAGAAATAACATTATCTTAATTACTGCCAATTTGTCAAATGCAATAAGATACTCAAGAATCACGCAACAAACTGATCAAAAGGCATCGAGAAGATTTATCGCAAAGATGCAGTAGCAAGAAAAAAAGCTATTTTTACGTCTTTTAATGTCATCAGATTCTTCCCTTTCTAGTTTAGGTAAATTATCGCCGAAGAAGTTAAAGTCACTGATCCTAAGAGTCACAGGATCTTCCAATACCGCCAACAAGTTCTGCTAACTATTTCGACACCTTGACCTCTGAAGAATCTTTTTATTATACTACAGTTGATTCTAAAGGTTAATTTCTGGAATATATTTTCGTTTTTATTTCAAAAATATAAAAAATAAATAGTCTAATGTTTTACTTTCCATTAATGTACTTAAATTTCGTTTAAATATGTCTTGGTTTTTTGAAAATTCCCTTTTAAGTTTACCTCGAAATTTTAAATTTTATTTAAATCTTATTGTTTTTACTCTTAATCTGTAATTTTATTTATTTATTTATTTTTAAAATTTAACATTTGAATCCTAACTAGCATCTGAAAAGTTTACGAAATTGAATAACTTTCGAGACATTTAAATTTTTATTCCGCCATATTGTATCCGCCATTTTTTTTTTCAATTTTAATTTTGTATTTTTACTTAGCATCTTCAAAAACACCTGTATACGAATTTTCGTACAATTTGATTAACATTTTCATATTTTGGCCAGCTTTACGGGATTTTGCCCCACTGTGCGCCCTGTGGAATAATGTCGTTAAACTACACCACAAACAATTTTCTCCATTGACCTAAATTTAACAGGATTTCAGTGCTATTGTAAATGAGCTATAAAGTTTTACATTGCATAGTTAATAGTGAACATGCATTGTAAACAACATTAATATGCATCTATTAATGTAAACATGGCGTATATTTAGAGGGGTTATGAGTGTGGACAGACAGACAACTAGACAAACCGAAATCGTTAACTCTTTTTAAGCATGCTGGGAAGGGTATAGAAGTGCGACACTCAAATTAAATAATGCAAAAAATTATGCATCACTTTCACAAATAAGGGCATTATCTGACCAATTATATTATTTAACCTGGCTGTGGGGCTATATTCTTCATATAAATACTTTTATTGTTTTAATTATTTACAAGTATCAGCTGTTATACTATTTTGCTCCTTTGAATTGCGCTGATTATTTTTGAAATATTCCGTGGTCTGCAATAAATACTATGTGGAAATCTAATAATAATAATATAAATAATTTTAAAGTGACAATTTTTTATTGTTAATGTAAATCTAATAAAAAACCTGTTATTACATTATATAATGATTGATAAACGAGTGTAACAATTAATAAGAAAAAAAGTTTATTGGTTTATACACAATTTCTCAGTTTTAATTAATGTTTCACAAATTTACATTTTGACAGTATTTGCATTTTGTTTTAAAAGTATCATTTAATTTTGGATTATTTATGTACTGGAATATATTTAAAAAATATTTATCATATTAGATCCGAAGTTTATTTTAACAAATAATGCTTCACTACACTGTTAAAAGTCTGCTGCAACTTATTGCTACGCACTCGGCCGCTTGTATAGAAAACGGTTACTTAACGGTATTATGGAGCATTCCTTATTGGTCGGAATACAGATATTATATACAAGCGGCAGAGTGCGTAACAACAAAATGCAGCAGATTTTTAACAATGTAGTTAAGTTCTTTATACATGCGTGTTATCTACATACTGTTATATGAGTATTATTTTAATTCTCACGTATAAATTTCAATTTATGTGAGCAGGAATAAGTTAGACTATTAGACTAGATATATTTTTAACTGTCATAATGCTTAAATATATGTGTTAAACACCGAATCGTCGCGGTTTTCATTTCATGTACTGTATGGCTGTAATTGTGTGGGATGAATCGGTAAAGGGGTTTTCTAAGAATGACATATATTTTATATCTTATAACATCAATATTTGGTGAATGTCAATGTCTTTCATAAAATCAATATAATTCAAAAATAAAAATATTAATTTATCACAGTTCTTCAAAATGTATTTAATATTAGGTAATTTATATGCTCTATGAATTTCATAAAGGTAATACCAAATGTAAATTATGATTATGAAAAGCAAATCTTTATATATCAGAATTGTGAACAGTAATTGAATTTACAAAAGATTATAAAATTTTAGCAGAATTGTTAACCAGAATAATTAAAATTTATTCGAGTTCAGGATTCCATACTTGAGAGTTAATTAACGCACATATTTCATCAGAATGTTATTAATTATTTCACTGTCGTCCGCAGATAATTGAAATTTATTTCATCAAAAATATACGTCTGAAATTGTAAAATTTTAAATTTTGAAAGAGTGGCACTTACAAAAGGTCTTAATGTCTTTATTAAAAGAAGAATAAGCTTACAGAAGCTGTTTTATTTTGATTTCGAACAATATACATTTTATGTATAATATTTCATGGATAAAATATGTGTCATAAATAAAACATGTATTGTAAGTAAAGTATGAGTAGAATATTGGTTTATTTGATTAAATATTAAAATAAACAATTTGTTTTTTATGCATAATATACACTCACACGCACACGCACACAAACATATTTTTCCGAATAGACAGCTAAATTATATATTTCAATAGTTAATTAAAACACAAAATCAAAATCTGAAAATGAAAAACTAACTTTGTAATTTTGTTTTATGTTTTACATTCCAAAATAATCAAAAACAAATCAACTAGTTTTGAAAATCACAAACTTAATTCAAAATGCTTTTAATTTTTTATTTAAAATTAAGTTTAAAAAAGATAAAAATGCAAGTGCTACACAAGCGTTTTTGAAAAAATTCCAACATTAATACATTGTTGTAAACTGCATGTTTCTATACTGTTAAGCAAGTTATTTATTAAAAAATCCATAACATAAAAAAATAAAAGAATCAGTAGCCATGCTGTTAGCCGTTAGAACAGAATCGTTAAATTTACCTTGTTAGTAAGCCATTAACAGCTTTGTAACATAGTATGTCGATATATATCAAAATTAACTTTTTCACTCTCTGGCTAATGGTCACTGAATGGTCTTTTACGCTTGTCAGGCTTTTAATCACTGACCAGTAACAAATTCACAAATAATTTGATATTAATTATTAACATTACAATTCACAAATATGATTTATTTGTACTTTGATAAGATCATACATGGGTGACAAAACCGGAATTTCACTGAACAGAGAGATAATACCACATTAATGCTGCAGCCAAATTATAAGCGATGAAATATATTTAAATATATTTTGATAAATTATATAAAAAAAGAAAAAAATATTTTTAAAATTAAAATAAATTTTATTTACAAAGAAGTATTAGGAACAAGTATGAGCTCCGGCAACATTTCGCAAATTTACAATTAAATCACACGGATTCACGAGTGGTGACTATTACATGTGGCCAGTGGTGGGATTAAAGTCTATTGTCAAATTTTTAGTAATAATTATCGATTGGCGAGTGACGAGTCTTAATTTGGTTACATAAATGTCGATATCAATTAAAGCTCATAACTTTTCATAAATGAAAGACTCTATGTTACGATTTCACAACAATCTTGAAGATTAATATATTTGCCACCTGCATTCTGGTTGATTATCAGCATAACGTTCTCTATTTTTTATCGCTAACTGCTCCATTGAAATTTTTTTAATCTATACTTATTAGATAACGCCACTTTTTATCGATTTTAAAGTATAAGATGTCTTTGCTGATATTTGAATTTATCATGACAATGTCGACAAGCTTCCCTTAGCAACGATTAATTTAGGTTATTTGTAATTTCTAATTTTTAAACGTTTCTGAAATCCACTTATATTTTGTATTTATGTTGTAGTAATGCTATTGTTGTACTAGATTTATTTAGCCTTATATAATTTTATATTGTTTTATTACATAATCAATTTTCTGTATTGATATATCTACACATGCTATTTAATTTTTTTTTCTTAGTTATTGAAATTTATTTCAAGCATGTCTGTTGCAGGTAATATATATATATATATTTATGTTTTTGGTCCTAGATAAATTTGGGGTAATGGGTATATTTAGTTTAACCACTTCAACAACACTTTAGAAAACTATAAACACTTTTAATACGTTCAATGTCACTTACATGAAATGTGATGATAGTTAATACCGCACTGTAGAAATGGGGTTTTCCCAGAAGCCGTTTTACATTTTATAACAAAGAATCAGTGACATACTTTCCAGCGCCAGCGCGTGAGTGGCTATTGAACATCACCCCACATCCCGTGCTGGCGCGTGAGTGGCCCCTTAACGTTGGTGCCATATCACGTGCTTTCGCATGAGAGAACGTGTTAACAAAGTAATGTTTTCCTTTAAGTGCTAACGTCTACAGTTTGTGAAGATGTATAATTTGAATTTTAATATTTTAATGTCTGAATAAATAGGTAAATTAATTTGATATGTATAACTGAACATGAGACTACAGTTAGAACATAAAAAATATATTAAAAATTATATGTGCAGTTTTTATACGATTTTCGTTGTTGTTGCATAATATACAAATATCTAAAATTTCATGCAGTTTAAAAATGCACTTCTTCCAATAATAATGACAGCTGAGCGTCCAAAGTATTTTTTACTGAATCCTGCGCACAACATTTCTTTTAATAAAATAAAAAGTCCCAAAATGAAATAAAATTTCGGAAAATTAATTCCTCTGGAAATTATTCAAAAAAATACTATCAGATATTCAAACTAGTCGCCAGTGACGTGTTCGAACACTAGTT
The DNA here is from genome assembly GCA_964019185.1 of Maratus speculifer. Taxonomy (NCBI): domain Eukaryota; kingdom Metazoa; phylum Arthropoda; class Arachnida; order Araneae; family Salticidae; genus Maratus; species Maratus speculifer. The sequence continues at coordinate 169,692,581 of OZ025298.1, forward strand.
TGTAGCTGTGTTTAACCTTTGACTGCCGAATTTTTTTCTTTTTTTACGAAAAAAAATATTTGAAATCTATATGTCGGTGTAATAATGGAAATATTAGTAAAAATAAATAAATTTTAAATTTTCAGCTAAAATTTGTTATTTTATGGCGTGTACCCTTTGTACACAATTAGGGTATTAAAATATTCTATTCCTATATTTTGCAATTAAATGGGCTTAAAATAATTAATTTTATCTGCTTAGCACCCTGCAATATTTTTTATATTAATATTTTTAAGTATTCTGTAAAAATAAAAAAAGCAGATTTTTCCTTAATAGTTTGATCGGTTTTTTCTCTTATTCCGACGAACAAATTCTTATTTTTTCATCAAATACAGCTGTGTGACATGGGCAAAATAAAGGTTATTTCATTCTTTGGACTGCCCTTTATCATTTACAGTGCTTATATTGGCTAAATTCCTCGCACATAATGAGAATTATAGTGTTTTTAGGTACGTACCATGTAAGGTACCTGGGGTAATAACGCCACGTTAAGGTTCTACCAATTTTCACGGCTCAGTTTTAGATTGTATTTTTCAAACAAATATATGATTTGATACAGCAACTCATTGACTATCTATATAAAAAAAAATTAACAGTTATGTATTCATAAAATGTAATATCGTGATTTCTTGACCCATGCTATTTGGCGTTATTACCCACCTATATGGGTAATAACGCCATGCAAACAAAACTATGAAATAAGATGGAATACTGGCATGTAGATTGCCCAATTCTAAAAATACAAACTCTACAAACTTAGAAATTGACAAATTGCATTCTAAGCTATTGGAAATGCTCAATTTTTCGTGAAAGTGTAAGAAAAATAAAGGTGTGGTGTGGGGGGGGGGAGGATGAGGCAAAAGTATATCAGACCGTGAGCTTCTTTTTGCTTAATAAGGACCGCTTAAGTAGATTTATTAGAAACATTGCACAATTTTAACTGCGTTTATTTGAATCAGTATTTAGGATGTAGCTCGGCCAGTGTAGGGAATCAACTGGGGTATTAATGCCAAGGATTGGCGTTATTACCCCGTTATAGTTATTGCGCTGTACATTTTAAATTACAAGTTATCTCGAGAAGATATCCAAAATCTTCAACAACATTTTGAAAGTCCATGAAATGTACTACAAATTTATGTAATTATCAAAGTATTTCCGGATTAAAAAAATAGTCTTCACATCACAAAACGTATCTCGCAAATTTTACATCAAGCGTTAATTTTAATTGCTTGTAAAAACAATAAGACCTAAAAATGAAACAAATTAACTTGAAGCTGTTTTTTTAGATTTATATGACTCAAAACACTTCTGCGCAGTGCATATGGCTGTCATTTACCAGATTATTTCATAATTATGCAAAATATTAGCACTTGGCGTTATTACCCCGCCTGGCGTTATTACACCAGACCACCTTATTAGTGAAGGGTTAAGATAATATATTTATGGATGTCATATTCAACATAAATACAATTAACACAAGAAACCGGTAACATGCATACAGACTTCGTCTCTTATGGAAGATAAATCACCTAAATTCTTTTAATCAGCCTTTTAACCCTATAAGTGTTTGGAACGTAATATTCCGTTCACTAAGCACCAGGTTTCACTGCAATATAAGCAATAGTTAAGATAATATAATTCTACAGATTGAATGAAGTTTCAATACATTTTAGAATGATTAATACTCTCGAGGATTACATTCATATTTATAATTATTTTTATACATATATAATGTTGAAAAAATCATATTTTTTGAGCATTTAAACAAAATGTAGAGAAAACAACATTACAATTTTACCCATCTGCAAGACGCTCACGTGTTGGAACCCGTCAAAATTCGACGAAAGAAAATCCTTTAGGAAGAACTCTTTCATTGATTTATAAAAAATCTACAAAATTAGTTACCATAAAAAATGCATCTTATACTGGTCAGTCTAGACCTCACACCAATATTATTTTAAGCTAAAATTAACAAAATACTATAAAACTCAATTATCTGAATTATTAAACAAAATAAAACCATAATTCACCGGATTTTAATATAGACGATATTTTTGAAATAGTATACGCATTTAATTTCCTCAATGGAGTGTTTCTGTTGTCACAATTACAAAAATGGTACTGAAAATTATAAAAAAAATAATATCTCAAAAATAAATTAAGATACAGTTTTGATAGAAATTGCATTTAAAAATACATTTTTTTCTCTATACGACGGTGTAAAAATTAAAAACGCACCATGTTTAGAAATGTAAAATTTGAAGTACAGAAAATTGTAAAACAGAAACTGCATGGGAATGCGTTGCGCATTTTAACTTATATATATATATATATATCTATCTATATATATATATATCTATCTATATATATATCTATCTATCTATATATATATATATATATATATATATACAGGGTGACCCTAAACAAATGGTATATACGCTAGGGGGTGATAGAAGACATCAAGACGAGTAATAGTAAATAGGAAACCAAGGGTCCCAAACGTTTTCCAAAGGAGATAGCCGCCATCAAAGTTTGGGGACCAAAATTTCAAATACACATAAAAAACGGAAAAATTGGTCGATTAATTTGCGATTTTCACTAAAATTATTCTTTATGTTGGTATTTTCTTGAAAATAAATTATAAAGATAAATTTCGAAAAATGCCAATAGAGGGCGCTTTAGACTTTGAAGTAATGAAAAACTATTTTTTGCCGTGATTTTTTGCATCTCATTAAATGGTTTAGTAAGCTTAGACTTAAACTTAAATTTTGAGCTCAAAATCTTAATAGTTGGAAGAGGTTAAGTAGCACAAACTTAACTGTGTTCAGAGGGTTTAAATTTCAAATGATTTTAAAAAACGGAAAAATTGGTCGATTGATTTGCGGTTTTCATTAAAACTATTCCTTATGTCGGTATTTTATTGAAAATGAATTATAAAGATAAATTTCAAAAAATGCTGATAGAGGGCACATTAAACTTTGCAGTAACGAACAGCTACTTTTTACGTTATTTTTTGCATCTGATTAAATGTTTTCGTAAACTTAGACTTAAACTTAAATTTTGAGCTCAAAATCTGAATAGTTTGGACTGGTTAAGTAAAACAAACTGAACTGTGTTCAGAGGGTTCAAATTTCAAATCATAATAAAAAACGGAAAAATTGGTCGATTCGTTTGCGGTTTAAAATAAAACAATTCTTTAAGTCAGTATCTTCTTGAAAATGAATTTTAAAGATAAATTTCAAAAGTTCCGCTAGAGGGCGCTTTAAACTTCAGAGTAACCAACAACAAATTTTAACCGTTATTTTTTGTATCTTATTAAATGATTTCCAAAACTTGTTAAATGTTTTCGAAGTCTTAGACTTAAACTTAAATTTTGAACTCAAATTCTGAATCGTTGGGAGAGGTTAAGAAGAGCAAACTGAAGTGTGTTCAGGAGTTGAAATTTAACCCCCCTCCCCTCCTCGAGCACAGTTTACTTTTGCGCTACTTAAACACTCGCAAAGACTCAGAATTTGATCTCAAAATTTAAATCTAAGCATTTGAAAGCATTTAATGAGATTTAAAAAAATAACGGTTAAAAATAGTGTTACGCTACTCCAATGTCTAAGGCACCTTCTATCGGCATTTTGTGAAATTTATCTTTAAAATTTACTTTTAAGAAAACACTGATTTAGAGAGTAGCTTTAGCAAAATCCGCAAACGAATCGACTAATTTTTCCGTTTTTTATAGTTTCCCGTTCCATTTGAAATTTAAACCCTCTGAACACAGTTCAGTTTGTGCTACTTAACCACTCCCAACTATTCAGATTTTGAGCTGAAAATTTAAGTTTAAATCTAAGCCTACGAAACCATTTAATGAGATGCAAAAAATAACCGCAAAAAATAGTATTGGGATGGATTATTTCGTTAATCCAAAGACTTAAGTGCCCTCTATCGGAATTTTTTGAAATTTATCTTTATAATTCATTTTCAATAAAATATCGACATAAAGAATAGTTTTAGTGAAAACCGCAAATCAATAGACCAATTTTCCGTTTTTTATAATCATTTGAAATTTAAACCCTCTGAACACAGTTAAGTTTGTGCTACTTAACCGCTTACAACTATTCAGATTTTTAGTTCAAAATTTAAGTTTAAGTCTAAGCTTACGAAACCATTTAATGAGATGCAAAAAATCACGGCAAAAAGTAGTTTTTCATTACTCCAAAGTCTAAAGCGCCCTCTATCGGCATTTTTCAAAATTTATCTTTATAATTTATTTTCAAGAAAATATCAACATAAAGATTAATTTTAGTGAAAACCGCAAATCAATCGACCAATTTTTTCGTTTTTTAAGTGCATTTGAAATTTTGGGCCCCAAACTTTAATGGCGGCTATATCCTTTGGAAAACGTTTGAGACCCTTGGTTTCCTATTTACTATTACTCGTCTTGATGTGTTCTATCACCCCCTAGCGTATATACCATTTGTTTAGGGACACCCTGTATATAGTATCAATTCATCATGAAAAATTGCAGCACCATTGGCGCTTAAGCAGCTCATATATGATGCTATAAGTTATATTTCACATTATGCAATGAAAGTTCAAAATTTCAAGGATAGAGTGTATGTCAAAAAGGTAAACAATTAACGATAAAGAATTAAAAAACTATAAACAAAATACAGGTAAGATAAACACTCTGTTCTCCTTCAGAGGGAGGACAGACGAGACTTAACCCCATCCCTCTCTTTAAAAATATAAATGTTTCAGGTTTCTGAACGCCCACCAAACCTGCATTCAAAAATAATATATAACAACAAAAAAATACGAAATTTTTCATGAACAAAGCAAACGAAAAACAACTGATGAACAAGAAAACAAATTACTGAAACATAACCAATAATATAAAAAATAAAATAACCTTTACTATGCAAAAAAAACTTTATTTAAAAAAATGATTTTAAAAAATGAATGCAGCATTTGGTAAGCCTCCTCCCTTACCTAAAACAAAGCATTAAAATTATGAACAGTCATACCTGTTTCAAACTCCTGCCTGTAAAAACAACAAATTAACTAGAATGCCCCCTCCGAGTCCAAATTGCATATAGTTTCAAGAGCCAGGTCTGCAAAACTTCCCTAAAACTCAAACCATCCAGTTAAACTCTTTCTAAAAACAAAGACTTTAGAATAAAACTTTCATAAAGAATGTCAGGGAAGCATGCTATCAAATTACAAGCTACACCAACAATCCGCAACGTTCAGAAGTGGAGTAATTCTGTTGCCACAATTACAATATCGGTAATAAAAACTATTAAAAAAATAATAACTGAAAAATAAATTTAGATACAGCTTTCAAACAAATTGCATTTAAAAGTACTCTCTACTCATTTTTTTCTCTATACGACGGTGTAAAAATTTAAAATATGAGATGTTTAAAGGTGTAAAATTTGCAGTAGCTAAACTTGCAAAGCCGTAAATGCAGGGGAAAGTGTTGCCATTCGCAAAATGACATATGCGTTACGCACACATACTTTTAGTCTTTCTAATACAGAATATATTAAATGCACGATGTTCTGTATAAAAGATTTTGTTATTTTATTCAATTATGCAATAAATAATATAAACATTTAAAAATCAATTTAATTTTCCCTGCCTATTTATAGATATTGATTTCAGTTTTTAATGCCACTATAAATGAACAATAAATATAACTCAAACCATTTTTAAAAATAAATCAAGGTGTTCCAGTTTGTAAAAATAATCAAAAATGTTAAACTCTTTGATCAATAAAATAAGATTATTGAAGTAGGACATTTTATTTAACTGTATATTTACATAGTTATAATGAAATTTAATAATAAATTAATAATTAATAAATTAATAATCATAATGGATAGATATTTCAAAGCAACAGCGAATTCAAAGCGACATTTTCAAATAAATTAATTAATTTATTTTTTCTGATGATTTCTTATATTCTCTGACGTACAATTTCAAATTAACATAACTGATAATTATCCTATTGTTATGAAACACTCAATGATAAGTACATTTTTCTGTACGTTTCTGTATATTTTTACAACGATGCTTGATATTTAAAAGCAAATATTTATTTTAAAGTTTACTGATAACTAATCGATTATTTATAATTCAACTATGTTAAGTAGATATTGTAAATTTCAACGTATTTCTAAATATTAGACAATGCTATTGCGTATAATATACAAGTATTTTTTTGTGTGATGAATATTTTTATATATTATGTATTTGTATATCTCGACAGAGCTCATGAAACCGCTTATAATATATTTTAAATAAGGAAAATTTCAGAAATGTAATATCACTGTATCAATGACGCTGTTTGAAGCAGTTCACTATGAATTCCTAAATGTTCCAGTAAAAGCATATTGTTAAAAAAAATCTTTAAATTTACAGAAAAAATGCCTGGGAGTAATGTTACCTCAGTTTTTGCCGTAAAAACTGAAATAAATTTAAATGTAATTTTTTCATCACCTCTAATCAGTTTTTACGCCAAAAATTGCTGCCAGCATTTTTTTTTTTTTTTTACAATGACTATAAATACTAATCCCACTATTTCAGTAAATTTAGAAAAAAAAAATCTTGTGCCTGGAACGTTTTGGACAAGTTTCTTTCTCATTTCTCCTTTATGTGTTTTTGGGTTGCTAAATACTTTTTTTTTACATTAGCAGTTCGACTGTTTAAAAAGTTATAAACGATATACTATTAAAAAATTGTAATTATTTTTTATTTGTATATGGTTTCTACCATATACAAATAAAAAATAATTACAAAACTTTTATGTAAAATGTATTTCATCAAATTACATTAAAAAAAAATTTCTTAAAATTTCTTAAAATTGAAAAAAAAATCTGAAAAGTTACAAAACGTTTTATTGGAAGCATTGGAAGCTAAAATTTCCAGAACTTTAACTTTATCAGAAAAAATTCATGCATCGGTTACATGAATTTTTGCTGTTACCATTACATAAAACAATCTAGAATTCCCAGTTTTCTAGAAAAAAGTTTAGTATGTTTACAGATTTTTTAAGAAGTTCTTCATTTTAAAATGAATAGTTTTGACATATGAGTAAAAGAAATTTTAGCGATGAATTGAAATTCTATCACCAGTGCGTGAAATCCATTAATGTAATGCTTTTGTTAATGTTAAATGAATTGGAGGGTGTCCTTGAAATATTGTCAAGGCGTCACGCACATGATATGAGAAAAAGTCCCACCTCCTTCTCATTCAATGTTTTTGTGATAACGGAACACTGTAAAAAAAAGTCCATTAAATTTAAGGAAAAAACTGCTGGCAGCAATGTTGCCAGCAGTTTTTGTCGTAATTTTAACGGATTTTTTTTTTTTTTTTTTTTTTTTTTTTGTACAATGAAGTTGAATCAAAAGGTTCTAAATGTTTCATATGAGCATGTAAAAAACTAAAAAATGAAAAGAATATTCTTTTAATGGACTAGAAATCGCTAAAGATCTAGAAAAATATCCAACGAAAAGTGCATTGCTTCCCACTAGAAGACGATTTTTGAAGGCGTTGAAAAGCTGCGGAAATTACATCCATCAAACATCAGTTTTCGTTTGGAAATAATTCATTCTTATAAAAAAAACTTTCACCATATTTTAAATAAAACATTTCATAACTCGTTAGCAAAACGTAATATAGTATACACGGTACATTCATTCACAGTCATTGAATAAATTAAACAACTTGTTGCTATTCGTGATGATGTGAAGGGCCGCGTGATAATCCACCGAAATGATCATGTGACTGACTTGGTTATTGCTTATGGGGAGTATCATTTTAAATATCATAAATGTCAAACACTGTAAAAAAACAATATAGCTGTATTGTCGTGCAAAACTCACTGATGTGCAGAAAAGTCATCCGTATTTCTCTACCATAGGCAGAGCCATGCAAGTCATCATTTTCTGTATGAAAATAAAGAGAAACGAATTAACAGACCAAAAGATAGCAACAGAAGACTATACTTCCGTGAAAATAATAGCACATAACAACTATGAAGAAGATATTGTTATATCAACAACTGCAAAACAAATACACATTTTTTGCTTGAGTCATAAGAATTTTATTGATGTTTGGTATGAAGGATGCTATTTTCTCCAGAAAAGAATGATGTCGTCTAGGTCGAACGATATCGATAATGGATGCACAGTGATTGGATGTAGGGAATATGATTTGGCAGAGATGTCATATACGCACCACATTTGCGCGTGCTTTTTCCCACTCCAACTTGGCGAAAATTTTGTTTTTGAACATAAAATAAAAATTGCATGCAATAACAGTACATGATTTTTTTTCTTTCTTTTTTTTTCAATATAAAAATAAAATAACGTGAAAAAATGAAATGGATTCTAGCATTTAAAAAAAATAAATAAATGGTAATTTGATATAAATAATTATTGATATAGTATACAATAAAAAATATTTTAAAGAATTAATGTATAATATAACGGTAGATATACATGAATTTAATAAAAATGGAAACAATAAATATATAGGTATAACTAATAAACCAAATAAGTAACAAAACAGTAAATATAATTTTTACAATAAATCGTAAATATTAATACTTATAGCCAGATTGAATACATGCAGTTGTATCATTTAATCAGCACATTTCACTGATATCTTTAATTTTTCCAATTTTATTTCCGTAAAAATCGTTATAAGCTTATTAAACGATCTCCTCCTTGGCACAGATATGCAATGCCAAATTGGAGGGGGAAAAAAGCACGTGCAAATATGGTGCGTATATGACATCTGTGCCGATGATTTTTGACTGATCAAAATATATTGTGATATTCTGATTGAAACTTAAGCGAGAGATAGCTGTGTATTGACGACAATAATTTATATATGCTTTATGTTCTTTTTTATCTCTCTCTCTTTTTTTTTTATTTAGTTGGTAATTTGGATGGTCATTCCGATGTATTCCATTAATCTATTGTAATCAGTCCTAAAACCGACGAACATAAAATGAAAAGTGAAGAATGAGCACACAGTGAAATAATAAATTAAATGAAATTGCAATTAATAATAAAATATATATTTCTTTCATTTAGTTCAATCCAAGAAATTACTTCTACTTTCAATTATAGGCTCACTCATTTTCAAAACGAAATCACATATTTGTATAAATAATCAATTGTTTTACAAATAAATTCTTTGATGAAGATCCTGGATTAGCTTGAAAGTACTAAGATATTTGGTACTTACGTATTAACGCCACCGCAGTTATTTAGCTTGTAAGTACTAAGATATTTGGTACTTACGTATTAACGCCACCGCAGTTATCTTTTTGGATTACTTGTTGCCTTGTGTTTTGTTGATTTTTGACGCTAATTTTTAGTGTTTTAGTGCTTTTTAGTGTTTATTAGTGCATTATTTTGCTCATTTTTGACGCCATTATTTTTGTGCACATGCGAACAATAAAATTAGTCTTTACTGGCGCATTAGCACAAGTTCTGCTGCGGTGGCATTAATACGTAAGTACCGATATTTTAAATAAAATTCGGTGTTAACATCTTTGATTTTTTTTATCACCTTTTAAGTAAAATAGCGAACTTTTAAATTTTATATTATATATTAAAGATCGTTTCTTTTATGACAATTGCAAATGTAACATCGCTTTATCCAACAGAAGAAGCTCCTCGATACCCATGTCAGAGAGCTTATCAGTAAGGACTGCTATGATTAGGTAACTAAAAAAAAGCTGAGAAATGGGGCTGGAATAAAACTAAGAGAAGCATCAAACCCAAAACAACTGTCAAACATCACGCACAAGGAACAGTTCTACAAAAAATAAATAAATAAAACTTGTGAAATGCAAAACAAACTGCTGTGGAAAGTGTAGTTACAGGAAAGCAGGTTTGTTTAATTCTCATCTCTGCTTTTTTCCTAAAGAAGTATGAAAAATCATGCTTTAAGCACAGATTATGTAGCACTTTCAAACGCTTTATGAAATCTTTATCAAAACTTCGTTATTTAGGTAAATAAGGATGTAAAGCCAAATATAGCCAAATATGTATTCCAGTACTATTGAACAGCCCTGTATTTGATATGTCAGTGGGATACTATATAGTGGGAAAATTTGGTTTAGCAAAAAAATGCCTAGTAGCTTGAAATTTCTCTTTCAGTATTTTATACTAATAGATGGAAACATACTTATATACTTTGTTCAGCCTTATATCCGTTCTCGTATAATTTATACTAAGCCTCATTAACATACATCAATTTTATTATACAGGAACAGTTTAGTATATTTAAAATAAGTCACACACAATTCCCCTTTTTACCATTATCTAATGGAATTATTTTGTGTGGCCTTGTAAATGAATAATAGCTACATTTTCAACTCATCTTTTATAGAATGCACATTTGAATGCACCTCGTAAAAGCATATAAATTTTAATATGTTTGACAGGGTATAACATATTTAAAATTCCTTTGAAACGATTTTCCCTCATAGGCCGTAATGTAATGGAAAATTTTGATCTTCCCTGTAGATAAACTGATCGTGGTAGAAACTTCATTTTCAATAGGATTCGTGCTAGGATAAACGTCAATAACGTCCTAAAATTTCATGGCAATCTGAGTAAATGTACATGAGTTAGAGCGCGACCAGACGACCCAGCGGCCCGATGGCCAGACAAACCGAATGTATAGGCACTTTTCAATTTTGTTGGAAAGTGCTAAAAAAAGAATTTCATAATTTTCTATATCCGTAATTTTTAACAGTAACAATTAGTTATTTTTGAACTTGCCAATATTTAAAACAACTTTTTTAAAGAAATTTTATTTAAAAAAACTTTCAGCTTATTAAATTCAAAATTATAAAAAAACAACCTATATTTCATCTTAATTGCCTTTGATAAAAATTAACGTTAGGAAATTCAAATTGTAAAGTTTTTAAATTTCTAGACTACATAAGCAAATACCTTTTCGCTCTGTATTTAAATGTAAAATTTACCGGAAAACACAAATACGGTTTTAAAATGTCATTACGGTATAATGTTTTTAGATTTTGATAGAGCTTAGTTAGAAAAACTACTACCTAAGCTTATTTAATTGGCATGAATTGAAAGAGAAATATTTTGTAGTCGTAAAGCTATTTCCGATTTTAAAGAAAAAATTTAATAATTACAATGCATGAAGTGCTATGTCTTATATACGGTAATCGTAAATCTTTATTACTTTTTAGAATCGAAATATTGTTTGATAAAGAAATGTAATTATAATTCTATTTAGGATTTTTATTTTTGTAAAGTTCTTCTTTTATAATTATCTAATTATTTCAAATTATCTATGTTTTATAAGATAAATATTATCGTGCAGTATTGAATATTTAAATATAGTTTATGTTTTAAAGTCATATGTTTAACAAGCACCTACTTCTTTCTGTTGCATTTTTGTTTTTATCGAGATAAATGATTATTGTACTTCGATTACAATGAACTAATATATATGTAAATTTATTCACATTTGTGGCAGAATCGTAATTTAATTTAGCTATCATGCTAAAAAAATAATAATATTAAAAAGTATCTTCCGAAAGTTTCATAAAAATAGAAACAATTTCGCATTTCATTAGAAACTTACTCATAGACATGCACCTCCAATTGGAAATTTTCATAAGAAAACATGCGAAATTTAATTACAGACATATTTGAGAAATACGCGAACTAAATTTTTACACGGTCCTTGTACCAATATCGCTTTTCCTTAGAAACTTACACCTAAACACACAAGTCTAATATAAATGTTTCTCAAGAAAAAATGCGAAATATAATTACAAAAATATTTGAGAAATACGTAAAGTGAATTTTTATACGGTCGCTGTAGTTCATTAAAATTTCCAGTTCCGAAATATTTTCTTTTCCTTTTCTATATGAAACACAAACAATCACATATTGATAACCGTCAAACTTACAGAAATATATATAATTGCTTAAATAACATGTAATTTCGTAGAGAATCCTTGTCTTGAATAAGAAAATTATCAAAATCTTGTCCTTCAAATATACGCATGAATGATCTAAGTCGTGAATTTTGGATTTTAGTGTCTGTTTAAAATTTTTAGTTATCAAGGCGAATTTCTTTGTGTGTTTCATTCAGGAAAGGACAAAGAAAAACGTCCTCTTTAGGGAATATTATACAGGATAAGGAAAAGTTAGGAACACATTTCTTAGTTTAGTTCATTCTTCGTGGAGGAATAGATAACCTGTTATTCCGTGGAATATACCTTTTTATCTCCTTAAACCTCGACTTAAAAACTTACATGCTAAAATAAACAGTGGAAGAAAAGACAAAATCTAAAAAAAAAAAAAAAGAGAGAGAATGGATAGTGAAGTCTTTAGACGCCGTCGTGGCTTACATCTTATTTTTTCGATTGCGGAGGGGTGGTGGTGGGTGAAAAACTGTCGCTATTAATTGAAACACGCTGTCCAAAGAATACTTTATATTTTATTAAACAGAAGGCTGTGTAAATTAAAAAGCTAAATTTAATATTGAAAAAAAATTAAAAGCCAATTATCGCAGCCAAAGACAGTGAAAACTCACAAGAATATGGACAGGGCTCATAAAACTTCGGAAGACCGCTGCATTCCCAATCTTATTATTCTTGTTATTCAGGTGGGGGAATAAGCGGAAAAGCTAACAACATTCCCTGGTACTTGCTGTCCACGTTTTTGTTTGAAATCTTCTTTCTTATTATTAAGCAATGGTCCCGTAAATATAAATGCTAAATTCATTTCTGGTAAATTTTAAAATCCAAAATTTAGAAATTTAAGAAAAAAATAGAAGTGGGAATTTTACTCCTGCGGCTCAGAACACTTCGGGTATTTGGTGATGTTTTTCAAGGTACATCACGTTATGTTAAAAATCTGGAGTAAAATGTTCGACCATTTATAGTTTTTAAAAATAAGCGTTTCATATATGTAAATGACTGTATTTTGACCAATGAGAGCATTTCATATGGTGATCATGCATGCATCATCGATAAAAACGGTTAACCGGCTGAGATGTTTCGCAGGTTTTTGCATAATGTTTGAAAAATGAAAATGAAAAACAAAATACATAATTATGCGTTTCAATTCATATTATTTTCCTAACAATTCTAAAAGAAAATAAGAAAACTTTATACAGTGATGTAATTTGGAGGGAAAATTAACTTTTAAGGTTAATTATATAATACACTCTTTGCCCAAAATGAAAGTGTATCACTAAATTCTGTGATGATTTGCAAACTTAAGCGAGTAAGGAATTGACGAAATTTTGTAACATCTAATAGCAACGGAGATGCATGACGTAACTATCCAGATTGTAGAATAATCTTGAATTCATAGCACAACAAATCATCTTTTGTAAAACGTCCTCAATGCATGCTTGACGTCAAATGAAAGAACGTTAACTAATTTAAAGACATTTGATTACAGCAAACAAACTGGGTTTCAATCCGAAACAAATTCATATTAATACCGAATTTATGCACATATACACGACTTAAATATAAGAATTTACAGAATGTTCTGAAAATAAGAATTCCCCTAATCATTGTACACAGAACTCTCTGATAGAATATTTTATCTTCTCTGAATGTCTGACATGAACACAAAGCTAATTTTAAACAAGAGTAACTTACAAGAAAGGTCTCCATACGAGCATATTCCGAAAAACCTGAAAAAATTACAGAATGTTCTTCTCATGAGGATATATACGTTTATAAAAAAATTCGGCGGAACCTCCATACCGCGTCCTTAAAAAGATGTGAACATTTCGTTATTTGGCGATTTACCATCGATTGACGATTAAATGCAATTTCAAAAAATACTTTTTTATGTCAAATACACTTTAAGGGAAAAAATGTTTCATGTTAAACTTGTTTAGATAAATGTAATTTAAATAACTTTAGATTTGTCAGTTTTAGTTTGTTTTAAGTATAATTTTAATATATAGATATTTGTACGCATTTATATTAAAATTTAGCCAGCAAAATATGCGATTTAAATCGAAATTCATAATTAAAGTTAATTAAAATTGCTTTAAGATCAAAGCCAATTGAACATTGTCGATTCGAATTTGTTGCTATGAAAACATATGGCTTTTATTTTTGAATAAGCTTAAATATATGAAAATGTTTCTCAATATAATTTTTTTTTATAAATGAAAATATATTTTCCAATGATAAGCAACTAGAGTAACAAACAATATATATATGTAATGCAATATATATATATATATATGTTGCGGCCAAAACCCGGAGCCTGGCCAATTCTAGAACTGGCCGGCCAATACCCGAACTGGCCAAGCTTTTCGGCCAATACCCGAAATACATGAAATGAATAGCGTATTTCGGGTTTTGGCCGACCAATTCGCGAACTGGCCGAGAAGCCTTGGCCAACACCCGAATTGGGGATTTAAGGCTACCCAGTAGATGCGGCGCCGTCATGAAATTCTTTTAGAAATTGTTTCTTATTCAAAGAAGAACGTAATTTGCGACGGTTCCGTTTGATGGCACTGATATGCACACGTGACAGAAAAGGATATTTCCATGCTATTCTGATATGCCACCTTAGTGGTCTAAATTGCCATTTTTTCTAATAGAAATATTATTTTTTATTTGTATAAAAATGGTCTCAGTAAATTTATAGTATTTCGCATTATTTCCAATTCTTTTGAACCTGATTAACTACATTCTGCAGAAGATTCTTTACAAATTAAAATAAACATGAAGGGGGATTTTTTTAAAGTAATAAACGTAACTCATCGACAAATATGCAATTTTAAACTTAAAACAAGAAAGGAAATGAATCACTGTGTAGATTACAAAATATCATGCAACTCTATCGCAATGTTGTTAAGAGAATTTACTCCGGTTCTTTTTATGTAAAGAGATATCCACATAAGCATAAAAAAAAGTAAAATTTCATTTCAGCAATAGGTTTCCGCAACTAGTAATCTATTTATTTTATCTTTCATTAAAGCTTTCTATGATCTACAAATTGCTTTACAAATAAATATTAAAAGTTTATCGCAGCTGGAAATGCACATGAAAAACAATCGGAATATAAATGGTAAATTCCACCTACTCAATAATCTATAGAAAACATGTTGTAGAGCATATTAGAAATGTATAAAGGGTTTATTATGTTTGAAGTTGTGAAATATAAAAGAAAAATACTCTGTAAAAGTATTTCTCGCATATATCATAATTCCTTATCGGAATACTTTTTTGGAGTCCCTATTAACGATTTATAATGATTTCTTAATCAATATTCTACAAAGAAACCTACTGCTTCCCTCATGAGTGAGGCATATAAATTTTACTATGTTTGAAATATGCCATAATTCTTTATTGGAATTGTTTTGGCGCCCCTATAAATGATCTACAAATGCTACTTAATCAATACGCAACAAAAGACATTGTTTCTCACATCAGTGAGGCTCATGAATTGCATTATGTTTGAAATAGTGTAATATCATTAAAATAACCTATAACAGATTTTTTGGCATACATCATAATTCTATACCGGAATTCTTTTTGGCGTTCCTGTAAACGAACTGTAACGGCTATTTAATCAATACTTTACAAAAAAAGTATCACATGTGCATTATGTTCGAAATCGTGTAACATCATTAAAATGCCTTATAAAAGATTTGTTCGCATGTATTATATTTCCTTATAATGGCTACTTAATCAATATTCTAAAAAAAAATATTGCTACTCACATGAGACAGGCTTGTAAATTGCATTATGTTTGAAATAGTGCAACATCATTAAAATACCCTATAAAAGGTATTTTGGCATACATCATTATTCTTCATCGGAATTCTTTTTGGCGTTCTTATAAACGTACATTAGAATGGCTACTTATTCAATATGCTACAAAAAATTTACATCCCACATATGCATTATGTTGAAATAGTGTAACATCATTAAAATACTTTATGAAAGGTTCCTTGCATTTATCATAATTCTTTATCGGAATACTTTTTGCGTCCCTACAAATGAGCTATATTGACTACATAATCAATACTCTACAAAAAAGCATTGCTTCCCACATGAGAAGGGCATATAAACTTCATTATGTATGAAATGTATCATAATTCTTCATTGGAGTCATTTTTGATGTTTCTATTAACGAACTATGATTACTAATTAACCAATACTCTACAAAATATATATTGCTTCCTACATAAGCTAGGGTTGTAAATTGCATTATGTTTCAAATAATGTAACATTATAAAAATGCCCTAAAAAGGATTTTTTGGAAATATCATAATCTTTATCGGAATTCATTTTGGCGTCCCAATAAACGAACTAAAATGGCTACTTAATCAATATATTCTATAAAAAAAGTTCTTCTACACTAGAGAAGCATGTGATTTTCATTAAATTTGAAATAGTGTAACATCATTAAAAGGCACTAAAAAATTCTTTCATCATTTTCTTAGTAATAAAATTTTCAGTGTTTCTGAAAAAATCTAGAATTGCTATATTTCATGCACTGTAATAAATAACTGTTTTTCGTCTTTATTAATGATACATAGGTACCAATTTTATTGTAATGTAACAACATTAAAATGTACCGTAAAAACGATTCTTATTGATTATATTGAAACGAAATATTTTTGTATATCCCAGTAAATTAACAAAAAACAGTACACAATTCCCTATCAGTGCCAAAATAAATTGATAAACGAAATAAGATAACAAATACAAGTCATCCCGAGCCTTTACTCGAGTTAGAGAACGGCCAGGTAGACGACTACACTATTTGAATTCATAGACACTTTCAACTGTGTTAGAAATGATTAAACCGAGTGCCTCTATCTATTTCGGGAATTGGCCAATCACATCTGACCAGTTCGCGAATTGGCTAATCGCATCTGGCCAGTTCGCGAATTGGCCGGCCAGTTCGGGAATTGGCCGATTTCGGGTTTTGGCCGCAACATATATATATATATTTATATAATACATTAAACTATCTCATCGTTTATGTTTAAATTCATTAAATATCATTTACACGCATTCTAAAAATCAAACAGTTTTCTTCTGCATTAAAATCATTTGCTTTTGGTGAGTAAAGTTCGCCAAAACGCGTGACGCTCTCGTCTTTTCGCAACAAATACTCGAACGTATTTTATTTTTTAATGGCTTTCTAGTGTAATTCCGCTGCTAAATTTGACTGATTCTTTATTACATACATAAGTACTTTAATTAGTATTTTTTCAAAAAATTCCGAGTATGCCAAGTATGGAGACTTTCCTTGTTAGTTATTTAATTTTTTAATGAAGACTGCTGGATGAATCAACAGATTTCTGCAGATTTCTAACAACATCAAGAAGTGGAAATTTCTAAATGTTTGGTGAATAAAGGATATTTTGACTCCGTTTGTGCTATTTTAGCGGTTCTTTAATTTTGTATGCATTTATTTGCTATTTCTATAAAATATGAAGTGATTTTTCACCATATTAAAAATTGTTTATTAATGTGTTATGCTTATTCTTCTTACATCACAATATGTTAAAAAATCTGGAGGTAAAATGTTCAGTCATTTATTGTTTTTAAAAATAAGCGTTTCATACTTGTCAACTGACTCTATTTTGTCCAAAGAGAGCGTTTCATATGATGACCAAGATGATATCTATAAAAACGACTAAACGGCTGCGATATTTCAACAGGTTTTTATCTGTGCATAATGTTTGAAAAATGAAAATGAAAAACAAAATACATAATTATGCCTGATTATTCAATCAGTAAATTAATCTGATATAATATCGTATGCAGCGTTTTCTGTAGTTCCACATATTGACTTTCGATTTATTCTGCTGAGCTGATCCAGAGTATCAGACCAGATTAAGCAATCGTTGAGGTTAATTAGGTGAAATAGTCCTCCAGTGTTCGCATCTGGGATGGCTCAGTTGGAAGTGCATTGACGGCTTCAGCCAATACATCCCTGGTTCGATTTCTGGCCCGATCTTCTTTCACTCACTTGAAAAATTTTCATCTGTTACATAATTATGCATTTCATTTCATATTATTTTACTAAAATTCTGAAAGAAAATAAGGAAATTTTATGTATGCAAATTTTAAAAATATACATCCTAATTAGTTTGTTAGTAATTTATAAATTTTTCTTCATTCATCGACATTATCGATCATATCACTTGTCGAAATTTAGCAATAAGCAACAACAATCATAACAAGATAAAAAATCACACTTCAAGCATACTTTATGAAGCACTTTTCAATACATTCAGAATTATACAATAAAAGTGCATCGTTTAAATAATTAAAATATTACATCTCATTTCGCCCTACAGAAATATATAATGCATGTCAAAACTGAATTTCAGCTGTTTTCCCTTCCTCAGCTGAATCCCATCTGAAATCCGAAAATTATTTTAATTTCTTAGCAGCCCTGTATATGATATAGAGATTTATATCCAATAACAGCAATTATTCAAAATTTAATTCATTTAAGAAATACACATATTTCAGTTGAAAATTCCCCTTGAGCTATTTCCACTACTTAGGAGAATGGTATGCGAATAATTTTGTGTATAGAATTTATGTAAAAAAAGTAATATGCAGAAAACTAGTTAAATTTTAAAGCTTATATCGAATTTTAAAACGCCACGGAAATATATAATGCATGTCAAAACTAAATTTCAGCTTTTTTCCCTTCCTCAGCTGAATCCCATTTGAAATCCGAAAATTATTTTAATTTCTTAGCAGCCCTGTATATGATATAGGGATTTATATCCAATAACAACAATTATCCAAAATTTAATTCATGTAAGAAATACACATATCCAACAATTTTTACGCAAAACCGATTTTTTTTGTGTGTCCCCGTAAATTAATAAAAAATACTATGAATGTTCTGTTTTAACGTGATAGTAGTGAAATTCAATGATTTCTATTATTTCCGATACATTTGAAATAGCATAATGCCATAAAAATACTTTAACAATTACATGAAAATCCTAGTATTTTACTGGAGTTAGAGAGGGGACTGGTGGACAGACAAACCGAACGCATAACAACATTTTAGGTTTGTTGGGAAGTGCTAAGAAGCATTTGAAAACAATGTTCTATGGCATCAATTGCCAGAATGCAACTGATTTTGAACAGATAACAGAACTTTTTGACAGAACTTGGTCGATTCCGACACAAAAATGAAGCTATGGGCAGAGTTCTGATATTGCATTAAAATATATGTATTTGTTCACCAACTTCATGCATTCATGCATTTTTTTTTCAAAATTTTCTGTAAAATTAAAATTTCTGTCAAAATGTCTCATTTGTTTCTCAAACATTATGGATGTAAATGTTAACTTAAGAGTTATTTTAAGTTCTCAAACTAATAAATATACTTTTAGTTTAGTTTATAAACGCTCACATTTTCAATTCGAGGTTCTTAAAGATTGTGACAATGAACTATTCAAAAAAACATATTGGCGATCTTCCGATTATGGTCAAGCAATATTTGCTAACTTATTTCACTTGTATAAACAACTTTATCCAGGCGAATATCTCCCGATGATAGAATGTAGGTTTGCCATGGTTGAACTAAAAACGCCTTCTTGTTTAAAATCTCAACACTTCCACCTGGTGTGTTCCATTTATTTCACACATACATTTTACTTGTGTGCTCGACAAAAAAGCCTGCTTATAAGTCATCGTCAATATACAGAGACGAGATAGCACAAGGAAATATTACAGCACGAAAGAAATACAGCAGGGAACTCTACACAATGATTATGTGCAATGGAAACTGCGGGATTGGAACCCACAACTTTTTACTCTCGCAAGCGATTAGCGGCATGGTGTCTCGACCAATAGGCCACGGATGACCCTGTATTCTATTGTCGTATACAAGCCGCCTCACTTTGACCCTTGAATCGCCGTCTATGGGTATTATTCTTAAATAATTGTTCTCAGAATCATCAGCCATTGAAAGCATATTTTGTGATACTTCAATGTAAAATGAAACATAATAATGTGCATGAAAAAATTGAAATTTAATGGGATCGGGAACACAAATATCTTCAAGTTAAAAAAAAAAGTTTATTGCATTAAAAGTTTATCTGTTTTTGTTAAATGCTTAAAATGACGTTTAAATCAAGTTTCTATCTTAATGGGAAGAGGGAATAGTATTTTTTTTTCGTTTTGATTTATTTTCAAAACCTAGCTTTTAAACAATGGTTTTCGTGAAAGTGACTTCTTGTGAAAATGCGTTTTTCTTCATGATTGTTTTTTTCACAATATCTCGAATTTTTCTTATAAGTCAATAATCGTTAAAGATAAGTGCATCTCACCTTAAATATTTCTTTTTTGATTATTTTACTTTAATTTTGATTCGGCAAATAAAAAAAATGCTTACTTTTGAAAATTCGAATATTTAATTAAAGTTACATCGTTTTTTATTTTTAATTTAAATATTTTTATTTAAAAAAATCTTTAAAAATGCGGAATCAAAATTAAAATTTATATATTTCTATTTATTTTAATGTAAAAAGAATGAAATTCTACAATTAATGTCTTGACTTATAACGATTTTTTAATTACCTAACATTTCTAGTAAATTTTAAATTTCAAATAAAAAAATATATATATGATAAGATTTATTATATGATTTTACTTACAAATAATATGGTTAACCATCACAAAGAAATTCAAAATTTTAACTCAATAAATAAAAATTATTTTAAAATGAGTCCGGACCCCATTAAGACATTTTACATAACCGATAATTTAAAATTTAAAAAATAAATACCTGGTAAACATGCAGTAAACATAAACTAATAACTAATTAATTACAAAATATTAGAAAAAGCCTTTTCAGTGACATTCTGCCGAAATAAATTAATTTTGTAAATAATATTTAATAAAAAAATATTTTTACAACCAACAATTATTACCTAATTAACCTGAAATTTTGCTTCTAATTATATATTTTTGTAAATGAAAAATTTTGCTTTTGACGTAGAACATTTTCGAAACTGAATTATAGTTCAAAGCTTATAAAATACTTCAAATGTTTAATTTAAAATAATAAATATGCTTCAAATTAATATTTTAAACCATTAAAAAAGTACTCTGCCTGATAAAATTAATTTTTATATAGAAGAAAAGAGAAATTGAATCTTCTAATTAGCTCTTAAAGTATAAATATTCATTTTTATTAAATAAATTGTCGCTATTGAACATTGGAGGAAAAATAATAAACGCTACTCTTATCGACAAAGAAAATGCATTAGTATTTCCCGTTTATACTCGTCAAAATCTGAAGAATATTTTTATTGTTGCAGAGAGATAAATTTACTTTTTCAAATGTGACAGATAAGCATTCATTTAGGATTTATTCATGTATGTTAATTATGATAAAATTAAGTAATTATTTTTACTTTCACAATAATATTAATTGGCAAACAAAGCCGTTTGTCCTTACGAATATTTTTCATTACAGACAACTTTTTGTTACATTATCGATGATTATTCTTATTATAAAAATGCATGAATTATGTGTACATATAAGATTTTAAAAATCACTTAAAATGCGACAGTCGTAGATTTTAGGAAAATACGGTTATTCAATTGTTAAAAATAAAATGTTTTGAGCTAAAACTACATTAAGATTTTCTGCGTAATAAAATATATATTTATTTAATAAAATGTCAGAAATATACTAAATTCGAGAAAATGGAGAATCGTGTCTAATTTAGGCACAAAATCCTTAAAAGATATTTTTTATGCTTATGTAGCTCTCAACTGTATAAAGAAATTGATTCAAATATACAAAAAAAAGTTAAACTATTCAAACACTTCCATAGAGAAAGTAATTCATTATAACACTAAAAAAAATAGTATCCAAAGATTACATTTCTCTAAATTCTTTACTTGCTTTTGAAATTTATGGCTCTAGTAGCTTTTAACCGCAGCTTCGCTCGCGTTAAATGCAGCAAACTATGCAATCGACCTTTAAAAAACTCATAGAATTATTGAGGGATAAGTGGAAAATAAATTTACTTGTTGCTTATATATATATATATATATTTACTTTAAACCAAAAACAACAAAACCAACTCACGAAGCAAAACAAAATTCAAAACCAAAGTGATTGTCTTATTCCTTAAAAGTCCAGGAATATTATAAATCTAAACTAAACGATTTAATCCACTCCGAAAAACAACAACGGTAAAGACAAATCCGAAACAGTTTGTTTTCGGAAATCGGAAAACCAAACCAATACAACAATACCAAATCGCAAAGCTAAACGAATAGCCAAATTCGAAAGCAGTTAAATCAATCGTCAAATAACAGAGTATAGGTACCGTAACACTATAGTGTGAAGCGCGGACCAATGCCCGCACTTAAGTACCGGTGGAGAGCACACAATGTTATCTTGTTTCAGAAACTTATCAGCGCCATCCATCGGAATCCATGAGTAACACTTTAGCTTTCTACCTTGAAGTTGCGGAATGCTCCATGCAAACTTCCACCCCCACCCCCCATTTTAGGGAAATGGGAGGTTAGAAAGAGACAAAAAGTAGCCTATGTAATCTTCATCCATTCAAATATCTCCCCTTAAAAAATCACGTCAATCCGTTGCTCCGTTTATGTACTTAATGACAGAATGACAACGGTCCATTTAATATGACGCTCCAAATACGGTTACTCTCGTGAAAATCATTATTATTTTTTAATAAAAAAAGAATAATTTTACAACAAATATCACTTTGCCATTAAATATAATTTGTTTATTCTTATTTAAATAATCAAACATATAGTCCATATATAGGAAACATTACTATTTTATGTATGAATATACTAAATAAAATAGACATTTACACAGTCTAAAATTTTGCCCAGAAATAACAGAAAATCAATTTTCTATAAATGCATAAATCATTGTGGATGTTACTTTGATTTAATTCATCTCCAAATTCTGAAAAATTATAATTGAAAAACACAGCGTAATCACCTTCTTAAATTTCTCGGTCTGATAGATTTCACGCATATTATTCCTTTAGAATTATCTCCGTTTCATCATTCTTTTTATTATTTAAATGTTGCATTTCTCACTCCCATTTACTTAGTTTTAAAGATTAAGTGATTTGAATTTGTCTCTTCTGGGGAATTTCGGAGAAACTTAGCTATAGAAAATGCAATCAGATCAGTTGGTTATGCAGTTCAGGTGTTAAGCTACGCTTTTATTTCAATTATATTATTTTCTGAAAATGACATACAATACAATTTTAAATATATATTCAGCGTAGTTAAGTGTTACATTTTATCGTACTTAAATATATGTTTTCTTATTTAAATAAATACCAGTAAACGTAATGTAAATTTAAAAAAATAGATTTAATCATGTTTTAAGAAAAGATCCTTGAATGTTATTTATTACCTTAGCTGTTACAGACATTTATTGATTCAGTAATATCATAATATAATATAATATCATATATAATATCATAATAATCATATATCATATATCATAATCATATATAATAATATAATATCATATATTCAGTGTAGTTCAGTGTTACATTTGATCGTACTTAAATATATATTATCATTAAATAAGATCATTAAATGTTATTCATTATCTTAGCTGTTACAGATTTTATTTTAGATAAATTTAATCTAATTTACATTTACATTTGATTTTAATCCATATTTTCAATTATATTTTGCCACTGATTGCATTAAGATCAAGATTTGATTAGATTAAAATCAGTGTATTTCCTGTTTACAAAAACGCATGCATGAATATTTAGGTGTTTCATTTTCATATGACTTTCATATGATTCTGCCGTAGCCAAAGTATTGTAAAAGATCCGTATGCCAAAATTCAAGAAGATTAGATAATATATAGGGTGTTGCACATTTTTATCACTTTTATCTCAAATCAGTGAGATTTCTAATATTGGAGTGTTTTGTACTAATGCACTTCTAAACATTTCTTTCTTTTTTTAAGGTACATGAACATTAAAAAGGAGCCAAATGAGCAATATTTTTGTTAAAACACTGGTGTTTTTTTTTTTTTTTTTTTTTTTTTTTTTTTTTTTTTAACTCGGTTATGTTTAAAAGAAATAGTAATTTCTACTCTCCATTACAAAGAAATGAAAGAAACAAATGTGGATATTGCTAAATCTACCGGTATTAAACCACAGGAAGTATAAAGGAATCGATGTTTAATTCAGGAAAACGTATTCCCCCCCCCCCTTGAGAAATGAGGTGTACATCCCGGAAGATTTGAGATTTTGTGTTTTCAATGGCCAAAAAATGTAATTTCCAACTCGGAAGTCTATAAATGTCTGTGGTCTTCGCTTGATAAGAGGTCATATACCACAATACTGGATGAAGAAATATCTTTAAGGCTTTCTAGAAGAACGATGCGTGAAAATAGTTAACTACCTCCTAAATGTCCTAAATGATGGAAATCATTGAAGAGTTATTACAACTCTCATTCCTTTACTTGGGAAGTTTGTATGAAAAAGACTTCAGTTTCAGGATCCCAGGTGCTCTGCATCAAGCAAGGTGGATAGTAAAAGCAATATACTCACTTACAAACTGTCCTCTTCACCAAGCAGTTGAACATTCTTCGACGAGAATTGAAAGGAATGAAGCAGGTTGCACATTTTGTCAGCGTAATATA
This sequence comes from Maratus speculifer, assembly GCA_964019185.1. Classification (NCBI taxonomy): domain Eukaryota; kingdom Metazoa; phylum Arthropoda; class Arachnida; order Araneae; family Salticidae; genus Maratus; species Maratus speculifer. The sequence goes on from OZ025298.1 coordinate 169,717,324, forward strand.
TGTTCATTTTTGGCACGAGGCAATTGTAACTCCAAAGGCTGATGAATGATTTGGATAAACTAGGAAATTTGAGAACTTAAACGGATGCAGATGTCAAAAACAGTGGTCTCATAGTTGCTAAGAGATGCTTTTGATAAAAAAAAAACCTTAGAATTTTCTTTTTTAGAAATGTATTGTGTTGCACGAATGCATTGTTGTTTATATTGATATGAAAAATATTGCTAAAAATTTAGAAACCAAACGTACAAAAAAAATTGAAATGATTAAAGGATAAAAACCTAGTGACTTACAATTAACGAAATGACTTGAGTCATTTTGTTACTAATAAAACAAAGACTTTTTTTTATTGTTTGGGGTCTACAACATGACAGAACACATCAATAAGATTCCAAAAAGGCACGTGAACGCTCATAAAGTGGTAAATAATACTAAAGAAAGAGAAGTTGCTCAGATAAAAGATTTTTAACGAATCGGTCAGAAAAGAACAAAAAAATTTTGTTGAGAGTAGTTGAGCGTCTCAGAAAAGTCGTCTCCAAACAAAAAAAAGAAGAGGTTGCGTCACTCAAAGTTACTTAATATAACTCATGTTTTTCTTTTCATACTACGTATATATAGCTTAGTATCGAATTTTAGTATTATTCTAAATTTGTATGTTCTAGTTTTTCCAATAAAAATAATAAACATTGAAAAATCGTATTTTTTGCCTATATTTAAAAAAGGTACCTCTGCTAGGTGCACAACTAAGTGTTTGAGGGGTTTTTATCAATTAAAAAAAATAAGAGAAATACAAAAATTGATTTACTGAAAGTATCAACCCACGCTAGCTGCAAATTTGTGTCATCTCTCTGATGATACATGAGTACCACGACGATAATATTACTCGTGTTTGGGTGAAATAATTTTACCAATAAATTTTATACTTCTTCGAAATTATCCAAATGTATCCCAGATAAGCCATGTGTTATTGACAAAACAAGTAATAATCTTTTGAGGCCCGGTCTGACAGATATTGCAGGTTCGGTAGCAGACCCTATTCCGGCGTTTTGGTGGTGTCCCGAACAACGGAATTCGTTAATGTGCAACGTTGTCAATCTGCAATATCAACCGTTTGCGTCTCATGTCTCATTCTGGCCGTTGTTCGAGCATTGCATGGTTCAAATTAATCGGTTTTTGTCGGTAACGATGCCTGTTGTTAGTTTCGTCCAGTTTCAGAAGCTCATCCCTAGGAGCAGACCTATATTGGTCCAACCTTGCGCCAAAATTTCATTTATTAGTAATAATGGTTATAAAACGCCAATATTGATTATATATTGGCATTTCATTGAAAATATTTACAATGAATTCCCAATATTGATTACATATTGGCATTTCATTGGAAATATTTCCAATACATTCCCAATATTGATTATATATTGGCATTTCATTGGAAATATTTCCAATACATTACCAATATTGTACAACTGTTGACGTTACATTGGAAATATTTCCAATGAATTCCCAATATTGTACAAATGTTGGCGTTACATCGGAAATATTTCCAATGAAATCCCAATATTGGCGTAATATTTGCTAAATAAGGGCAAAATATAAACACCCCAATATTGGAGCAATATTTCATTCCAGTATTGCACCAATGTGCCAATATTGCTCCATGAAATAACCAAAATCGGCTCAATATTGTTTGGCTACTGGAGTAGTACACGATTCCTTTCTAGTCCCACCAAACGCAGGGCATTGTCTTTTTTCTGTAGCATTTTGGCCATGCCATTCGCCATTTCCATTGTTTTGGTAGATGAAAGACAGGATGTTTTGCATTTGGAAGTCTCGAAATATATCTAATTCTCATCGCCAATAACAATTCGATGAGGAAACTTTCTTCCATGCCAAAAAAGCAAAATTTCGATAGCATTCTTTCATTTTTCATCGGTCTTTCAGTCAAATCATGCTGCACCCATTTTCCTTCCTTTTGAATTTTTCTCATGACATGTAAGCGTTTAGAAATACTTTGGCGAGTCATATTTATTGTTTACTCAAAATAATCTTGGATTTTCGTCATCATTTTCCTGCAATAACGCTTGCAGATCGGCATCCTGAATTGTTTATTTAAAACATTTAAACATATCTTCACAGGTAGTTTTCATTGGTGCATGTTTGGCATAGGCCTCCTTTCTTTCTTTCTAACCGATGACCAGGCCCCTATCAGCCGAGTTACGTCAGCTTAACGGGTTAGATACCTGGTATCGGGGCGAGTGACCGCCTAATCGCCGCGTAGCGGTAATAAACCCTATAACATCCCTTCTCCCATTATCATATTTGCAGTCGTTGCTTCTCATTTGAGCATTCTTTGTTTTGACGGTTGCTTAGCGTTACATCCTGTTGTTTGTAAAGCAAATGACTACTCAAGTTGGCCTCGTAATTTAGAGCCTTGATCAGATGACGACACCTTCACCTGGCAAGGCACCTCCAGAGGTATAATACACAGGTAACTTGGAGGACTTTGCACCCACGACGGATTTTACATGAACTAGGCGTCATTAGCGTACATGACGGAATTTTAGCCAGCAGATAGCCTCAGTCTTGCAACCAAAACTATGAGTAAAATGTTCTGCCAACTTGGACACCGTTGCCCAACCTACTTGGGACAGTCTGGAGCCTAATTGTTGATGCGTACTTATCAAAAGAAAATGGTAATTTAGGGAAAAAATAATATGTGGCATTAGAATGGCACATGTAGAATAAAAATTGGTGACATCGGACAAATATAAAAATAACGAAATTGTACACAACCAATAGCAAGAGAGATGAAAGGAAATCAAAAAGTTTTAATAAAATTATAAGTTTTCCATTTTTTTTTTTTTTTTTTTTTTTTTTTTTAACATATTGTAGAAATAATGATTTACGCATTGTGTACTAAGATTGGTTTTTCTACGATTATCAAGGATTGCAGTACTTAGGCAAAAGTTAAAAAAAACTCAATAATTTATACGGAAGTATTTTGTGCTCTCATTGTGTTTTATGTTTAGCAATTTTAACCAATGTAGTAATAATGTAGTGTCGGAACGTGTGAAACAGCTATATGAAAGTTGCCAAACTTTCGCCTGTTTCCTGAAATTTGAATATTTTAGAAATTCGGATGCATCTAAAAATTTTACATTTTATGCAGTGCAAAACTTCATGTATGAAATGAAAGGACAATTAATGCGAAATTCAACATAGTAATTAAAGGACAAATATTTGCATTACAAGGTAAGATATGCATTGAAAATTCTTATAACTTTACAATGTCCCTGTCTCGTCGGTATTTCTTGAGTATCATTTATTTTTCCAGACACTAGCACAATAATTTTTCAGTAATTATTACATAATTTTGTCGAGCAATTTGAAATTTTTATGCGAATCGGATGGATAGATCAATTACAGAGACGATCAAAAATATTCCGTTACATTACGGTCAATGGGGGAAAATGTTGCAATGGCATTTTAATCGTTTGAAATTTAAATTACATACTTATTACATAATTTGGTCTAGTCATTTCAATTTTTTTAAAAAATAGGATGCATAGATCAGGGACTCAAAAGCACTCCGTTACATTTCAGTCAATGGAAAAAAAAAAGTTTCAAATGCATTTTAATAATATTACACTCATTCGAACATAATAATATTGATATGCATCATAAAGTACATATTATATATAGATTTTGAAAATCGGTTGTGCAAAGAACTTTTGTTATTGATTTACAAGGCCACACAAAAGTATTCCATTACATAATGAGTATAGAGAGAACATTGTTTGTTGCGCATTTTAATTGTAATTAACTATTTACAATTTTATGAGATTAATATATGAGAGTGATATTTTAAAAACTTCATTATCGTACGAACTCACCTCATTTGCTACGCTTCACGTGCAATTTCCAATTTTGTGGCTTCTTGAGACAACTGTTGTTTTATTAAATGGGCGACTTAAATATGCTACTCTCTTCAAATGGCAGAATAAACTTTTTGTAGTATTCAGGGCACGACTGTTTCCTGGCCATTCCAGCAGCTGTATGTATGTAGTCTTTTGTGGAACACTGTGTGTATGTCCGTGCATTATGCATGGGGGCTGAGATAAATGGGACATTATCTGTAAAAAGTTTCTTTCTACTAGAAATTTCGGTTGTAGGGATTTGTCAATGTATTTTCAAATGTTCGTTGTGCCATCTGATGGTGGACGACTAAGTTTGTTGACATATGTTCGCAGATAATAAAATAACATTATTATCGGTTAAATGCATTCGGGATATAATTCTTTTATGATATGACGTCTCACACATTTTGTCCCTTTGAATCTATATCAAACTCTTATTAACGTAACTCCAAACCCATTTTTTCACTGATCTTGTTTCCATAAAGTATGTTTTACTGTTCACTTTTTAAAACTGCTTTTTTTAATGCAGAAATGGTTCCTTTCTCTGATTAAACAAATTTCCGTTTTCTCTCAATCTCTTCCTGTTGCTGACAAAACATCAGTTGTGATCAGTTCTATGTTATATTAGCCACAAATTATATCCATCATTCTTGAGACGGATTTGTATTTTTCTGAAAAGCTGTTGTGCATTTTAGTGGAATTTTTTTAAATAATTGAATTTTTTTTCGTATTTTTTTAAATAAATTATATTCTCTGACATTGTAATCAAAAGTTTTTTATAATGTTGCTACATGATCATAGATTTTCTTGTAATTGCTGCAAAAGAAATGCCAATTGCAACTAATACAGCAATCCAGGCCATATTCCTGAGTTCTCAGTAAATTAATTTATCAGTCTCCAGTAATGTTTGGTGAGACGTATTTGTTTTATGTATTTATTACACCGTAAATGATATTTAACTAGACATACAAATATCTAGCCACAATTTCACTTCAGTAACCAACTTTATTTTACAAAATGAAAAAAAAAAAAAAAAAAAAAACAATTCCTGCTCATAAATGACAGCAGAACATTTGTCCTCAGAAAGAAAATTTCGATTGACTGGCTGTAGCTGCCAGTAAAATGCGCGCCTTTTATCTCGTATATCTGTGTTTCTTTGACTGAAAACTACATAACTTTCTTGCGATAGAGATATTTAACCGGTGTTTCTTGTTTGAAATTTGGCATCAGTATTTCTCTCATTTCTGATATAAATCGTTACACTGTGTGATATGTAACGGATTATAAAAGTTATTCATATTTCAAATACATTCAAACTGCAACCACCGTGCGCTTTTTCCATCCATTTTTTTTTAATTGTGACTTAAATTTATGCCAAATCGTTTTTAAAATTAAATTAGCAAAAACAGCATTTCTCTTTCTTTAACCAACATAAAATCGTGTATTTTTTTAATTAGATGAAATAAAAGAGTCAATGCCATGTTTCAGATAAAAACCCAAACATTAGTTTCTTAAAAAATATGGTGCAGTACAAAAACAAAACATTATAAGGAATGCCTTTATAATATTTCAAGATTTTGTATAAGAAATGAACTATTTTTCTTTTCAATTTAGATGTAATCTGGTTCAGTACGTATATTTATAAAACTGAGTCATAAATCTAAGAATTTTCCCAACGACGTTTTATAAATACATTATTCTGAAAGTAAAGTTTTAGTAACAAGAGGGTTCTGTCGAAAAAAAAATATGTAAGCTATTAAATTCAAATTCGAAGAGAAGATACATCTCACCTGATATAATCAATAAATATAGCTTTGTAATACTTACATTTGATAAAAGGAGTAATAAACATTTTTTTCATTTTAAAATTGAGATTAAAAAATAGTCATTCTTGTAATAATACAGCTCGTTTTTAAAACTGATCGTATTTCTGATTATTTTTTTTAACATTGTCAAAATTAATATTTCTTTTATTTATTTATGTAAAGAAGTTTATTTCTTTCACAAGCCCCGTTACTAATTCAAAGTGTAATCTTCAAAGTAACTAATTAATGTTGAGGCAAAAGACTGATAAACAGTGTCTTTCGGGTATGGCGGTTCATTAGATAGTTGTTTATAGCATACTCCACTAATCTTCCGTAATCTGATATATTGCTAAATGACGATTAAATAAAATGGTTCTTTTATGTATTTTAAAGCAATATCTTTATAATGAAAGCAATAGCAGAAAATCATATTATTATCTACTACATATATAAACCCGCCTTTGGATTTCAACCGAAAAATATATGCTGTATTATTAGTTCTTCGGGTTAATTGTATATGTAATTGATCTATGTCACTTAGCCATAGAGTTATGGAGGAATTTTTTTACTTTGTGCACCAGACTATTAAAGGCCCGGAATTCTAAATCTAACAATTTAAAATAAATCTTCTAAATATTGTTTCAATGACACGGACAATCTATGCAATCTCTATAATGTGCACCATTTCAGTGTTGTAGCGCGTAAATGGCATTTTAATTCATGTTGTCATAACGGTTTCTTTTTCCTACAAAACCATACTGTAATTAATCAACTAAAATTGTTTGTATTTAATAACACAAAATATGCCCGACGCATATATGAAGTAACACTGCAATGTCATTTACAATGTTTCCCGAAGTCATGAAATACATTATAGTCAGGAACCCTTGTAGCAAGCGAATATTGGTCCAACTTTGCTCCAATATTTCATTTATTGGAAATATTGCTAATAAAATGCCAATATTGATGATATATTCGCATTTCATTGGAAATATTTCCAATGAATTTCCGATATTGTACAAATGTTGGTGTTACATTGGAAATATTTCCAATGAATTCCCAATATTGTACAAATGTTGGCGTTACATTGGAAATATTTCCAATGAAACCTCAATATTTAACCAATATTATTTTTTACTGGAAATTTTTCAATGAAACCCCAATATTAGCAAAATATTGACTGCAAATATTGGCTAAATAGTGGCAAAATGTAAACACTCCAATATTGGAGCAATATAGCATGCCAGTATTGAGCCAATGAGCCGATATTGCTCCAAGATGTAGCCAATATTGGGCCAATATTGTTTGGCTACTGGGAACTACATATATTCACAGATGTATTTCGTTTAATTCAAGATCTGTTTACAAAATAGAAGCAGTGCAGCAGATGTAGCCTGCTATTATTGAAATTATATAAAAGTACATTATACCTCCATTCACTTCCTTTTTAAGACGAACCGCATTCTGTTCATATTTATTTTTATTTATTTTAGTTAATTTATAAAATCAAAATATTTCATTTTATACATAGATTCCTATTCCGCATGCCTTATTTATCAGTTTTTTCAGAAATAAACCAATTTATTTGTTACATATTATAAGTTATAATTAATTTTACAATTGAAATGTGTTAAATATTAGTTTATAAAGTCTGAATATAAAAAATAGAAGATAATTTTTATGAAGACATCATATAAATAAATGTCGACTTTTTATGGTTCTTTAAATACGTGGCATGAATTGAAAAGAGGTTATTCACCTCCTTCCCCAGACTAAGAAAATGTAATTGAATTACCTGCTATTGTCAGATTACAAAATCACTTCCATTTGTTAAAGTTTGAAGGTATCCTGACTTTTCAATTTGTTCCCATTGAAACATTTTTCAAACTTTTCAGTTTAACAAAAGATATATATTTCTTTTTCGGACTGTAGCATTTGGATTCTCTCCATTCATCGATATTTCTGTCACTTTCAGCGATAATAATCACACATAGCTATGCTGCTTAAGATATGCATATGAAGAAAAGGAGAAATAATTCTGACATCTCTATTGAATAAAATTGCTTTTATGTGATTTCAATATTGCAAAAATTTTATTTAATCTAAATAGCATACTTTTATTTTATTATCTACATAATGTGATATACTGATGGCCGTAATTAAACTGAAAGTACGAGAGAGAGCTCTGTAACGCAATCTAATTAGTAAAATTATTACTTATTTTGTAAAGATTAATAAAGATTAATATAGATTTAATAAAGATTAAACAAGATGAAAGACAAGGTATTAATCGAAGAAAAAATAGTTACAAAAGTCACATTTAGGGGCATATGGGGCGCTGTGTAACAAAAAAAAGCTTTAAAATGCAGAAACGATACCAAGATAGTTAAATGTGCTAAATATAAGATGATTTTTTTTCAGAATTGATTGTGATTTTTTTTAAATCTCTTCTTTATTTGTTACACGCCGCCACATTTCTCCCAGTTCTGATTTTTGGATTTTTTTCACGGTTCTTTTGTTCTGAGTGTTGCTTAATCTTGTTATAATTTTGGCGTCATTCTTTCAATTAGATCGCGCTACAAAATACTCGGAGTATTGTCATTTGAATTATGACCACCTTCTACTTACAATTTCCATGGTTATGTGAATCAAAACCAAGAAATATATATTAATGTAACTTCTAACATCTGTGTGTGTAGAGAATACAATTAAATTTATATAAAAAGACTGTATATGCTATTAAAGCGCTGAAACTTTAGAAAGAACATTTATTGACACAAAAAAATGTTTACGTATCACAGTGTAAATATATATTTTATTTCTGTTTTTACGCTTTAATTTTAGCAAAACCCATTTCCGTTAATATGACAAGTAGACAAACATTTTAACCCAAAAAACTTATTTTATTACAAATGCAAAAAAAGAAAACAAATCTTTTGAATATGCGTGTTTTTAATTATATTTTTAGGTGCGTTTGTAAGTTTCATAAGCATGTAAATTCCCAGCACCTATATTCGTCGCTCAGTCCAACCGTCTGTCCATACATCCATTCACATATAACAAAGCAAAAACTAGCCATGGGTCATTTAAAATTTTGTGAAAATGAAATGTATAGTTTAATTACAGGGACAATCAATATTAATTCGTTATTTTGCAGCTAATTGGAAAAAATAGTTTCAAGTACATTTTAATGATGTTATACTCATTGTTTGACGATACACTCATTTGTTGATATTACACTCATTAATGATGTTACACTCATTGTTTGAGGATACACTCATTTGTTGATATTACACTCATTAATGATGTTACACTCAACATAATAAAACTGATACACATTTCTGAAGCATTTTGTAAAATATACATTCTTTAAAATATGTGGTGCAAAGATTATTTTTTATTAATTTACAAGACAACACAACAAAATTTTATTGCATAATGGTATAGCAGGAAACATTTTTTTGGGTACGTTTTAACAATATTAAGAGTCATACCATATAAAAATCATCCAGAATCAAGGGACTTGTGATTAAATTGTGAACAGATTTTTGTGATTTTTTTTAGTGAGATGAACTTTAGTAAGAAATAAATCCAACATATTAATACTGTGGGACCATTGGTTTTAATTTGGTGGGGGGGGGGGTCGAAAGTCAGTGCCCCGTTTGAGAAATTTTATGTTTTGCATTGTATTTCTCATAGTATGGAATGAAGTTATCCCACAAAACAAATTGCATGGCTCTGTTATGTAAGGTTCGTCCTTTGCTATTCAAAAATAAAAATTATAAGATATGTGTAAATCAGTGACTTAAGGGGCTTCAAAAGTTGATTTATTTTCAAAATTTCACTAATAATTTGACACATATGCTGTTTGCATTAAAATCATCCCTTCATTTTCTACTTCTATATGCTTTCCTATGATTAAATACATAAAAGTAGGCCCGTCCATCGGCAGACTTTAATGTATTCCAAAATTTTATGCCAAATTTCCAAGAAAACGTTCTTTTGAAATCGTTTGGTACCAGGAACTTTCTTTTAGAGTAATTGTTGCAGGTGCCTTAGGGGGGAGGTGATTCCCTTTTTTATTATTACTTTTTACTGTATTTTTAGTAGAATCCGGGATAATAATTACAAAGTATTTAAGTAAAGCTAAATAATCAAAAAAGTTATAAATAATCTTTACAGACACATGTAGAAGTATAAATAAGAATTCTGAGCAAACACTTATCTGAATATCACTAGCTCTGCTGACACAAACTTTGAAAAAATTATTATTTTTTTAATTTAATTATTTACATGTATCTTTTGTGACACTACGCTGAAATGTCGTTGCACAGTTTCTTTCAATTTATTTTTAAGGAAATATTCTGTGGCATCTAAGAAATATTCTATGTAATCAATTATAATTCGAAATAATCATGTAATTTGGTTTATTGAAATGCAATAAAAATATTAATCATATTATTAATAGCAGTTTCAAAGTTTTCTTTATCAAATATACTTACTCATTAATGTCCTTTATACATATAAAACAGATTCATTGCATATACCACTGAATACAAAATTCAATTTATCTATAAAGGATAAACTAAAATATAAAAAAAACATTTTTAAAATGTATTTACAATGTATGTAATGTACATTTTCTTTAAATGTATGTTTTTATGATTAATGACATAAATTTCATATCTTAAAATATTAACATCTACTTACTAACAAAAGCTGTTCAAAAAATCAATAAATTTCCAAAATGGATGTATTAACTTATTAGATTTCAAATTTGTAGAATCAGTACTATGTTTAATATTACACTTTTTGTATGTTTTATTAATTCCATAAAGCTAATGCAAAATCTAAATTAATATCGTGAAAAGCAAAGTGCTCGATATCAACACTGATAATACGAACAAGTAATTGAATTTTCAAAAGGTTATAAAATTTTAATAGAATTGTTTAACAAAATAATTAAAATTTATTCGAATTGAATACTTTATGTTAATATACGCGCATATCTCGTCAAAAATTTATTAATTAATTCGCTGTAGTCAACTGATAAATATATACTTGTATGAATTTTATAAAATCTGAAATTCAAATTTGTGAGGCTTACACAATATTTAAATATAATTAATAAAAGAATGCTAAATGTTTTAATTCGGATTTGAAAAAGATAAAATTAACATATTCAAATAAAATGACGAATATTTGCTATAAATAATATATTCAATAAATACTTGTTTGTTTGATATGGTATATACAATGTCAGCTAAAAATTAAAAAAGAAAAGGAAAGAAAAAAGAAATAAAAAAAAAGAAAAAAATCTTGAGATTTATTGAAAAATGTGAAATTTGTCATAGTGTATGAGTACATGCAGATACACTCAATAGTAATGCTTTTTAAGTGCGTTCGTAATTATGTAAATACGTAGCACCTATAGTTGTCGTTCAGTCCATCCGTCTGTCTGTCTGTCCGCATATAACAACGCAAAAACTACACAACCGAATCCTTTGAAATTTAAAATATATAATTATTACATAATTTTGTCGAGTCTTTTCAAATTTTATGAGAATCGGATGGATAGATGAACTACAAGGACAATCAAAAGTATTCCGTTACATTATGGTCACTGGGGGGGGGGGGAATGTTGCAAATGCATTTAACCGTTTGAAATTTAAATTACATACTTATTACATAATTTTGTCAAGTCATTTCAAAAATTTTTTTAAACACAATGCATAGATCAAATACAGGGACAATCAAAAGTACTCCGTTACCTTACAGTCAATGGAAAAAAAAGTTTCAAATGCATTTTAATAATATTAAACTCATGTAAAAGACATGACATACCTTTAGTATGGCTACGTTATGTAGATGATATTTTTATTGTTTGGCAGGGGGGAATTGATAAATTGTTAATTTTTATTCAGCAGTTAAATGATCTAGATAATAAGATTAAATTTACTTTCGAACTTGAAACTGATAAGAAATTACCTTTTTTAGATGTTGAGTTAAAAAGAGAAAATAATAAACTAATTCGTTCAGTATATCGAAAACCAATAACAAACATAAATGTTATACCTTTTGATGCTTGCACTCCATATTCTTATAAATTATCTACCTTTAGATTCCTTATTAACAGAGCTTTTAGAATTTGTTCTACTGAATATTTAAATGATGAATTAGATAAAATTAAAGCAATAGCTATTAACAACGGATATCAAGTTAAAATAGTTAATAAATTAATTAAAAAGTTTATTAACAAAATGAACAATGCAGTTTTTGAAAATAAAACCGACAATGAAAATAACATGAAAAGCGTTTTTATAAATTATTATCCAAATTTCTTCGAGTCTGCTAAAACACAATTTAAAAAGTTTGATTTAAATTTAATAGCTAGACCCCCTCCAAAAGTAAAATCAATTTTAACAACTAGAATTGACCCCATTGATAAATTTGACCGATCAGGTGTTTATATTATTCCATTTCTTAAAGAAGGTGGTTATAAAAATTATTATATTGGCATGACTCAAAGAAAATTCAAAATAAGATGTAAAGAACACATTGCAGACATACAATTTAATAGAGGTAAAACCGCATTATCTAGGCTAAATCAAATAGAAAACATAGATATTTTGTTTAATGAAAGTAAATTAATTTATAGGTCAGATTTTTATTTGCAACTTTTTATTAGAGAGAGTATTGAAATTTACGCCAGAAGCTCAATGGTCTGCAATGATTCCTTATCATTTCAAATCCCAAATACTTGGATTGAATTGTTAAATAATTTAAAAATTAAGCAACGTGAAACATAATTAAAATATAACGCGCGTGATTTTTATTTTTAAAACTTTTAAATTTTATTTGTAATAGTTTTTTGCCATTTTCCATCTTTGTGTTTATTTGTATTTTCTTTTTCTGATGATGATTGAATAAATTCAAGCGAAACATGTAAAAATTATTAAGATCTTTTAATGTTTTTATTAGTATTTAACGTCTTTTATAGCAATTAAATATTTTAATGCATATTTTTGAAATATTAAACTCATTCGAACATAATAATATTGATATGCATCATAAAATACATATTATATACATTTTGCATAATTTGTTGTGCAAAGAACTTTTGTTATTGATTTACAACACACAAAAATATTCCATTACATAATGAGTATAGAGAGAACATTGTTTGATGCGCATTTTAATTGTAATTAACTATTTAAAATTTTATGAGAGTGATATTTTTAAAATTTCATTATCGTACGAATGCATCTCATTTGCTAAGCTTCACGTGCAATTTCCAACTTGTTTTTATTCTGCAGTTGTTACTGTTTGTTTTTACAGTACGACACTTGTTAATATTTTTCATTTTCGCTTGCTGCTTTATGGTAAACTTGCCTTGCTTCTTTAAGGACATAGATAGTTTACCCTTATTTTTGTAAGTCTGAGGTTTTACAGCTTACAGCAAAGTTTTGTTCTAATACAGTCAAAACATGATGTTCAATAACTGTAAGCTTTTTATGACAATTATTGGCACCAGAAGAGTTGCTTGCTGTTAAGAAAATAGCTTAGAAAATCTCTTTTTTCAAACCACTACCAGAATTAAAAATAAACAAAGGGAAAACTCTAAATCTTGTTAGCATGTTAGATTTTAACAGTCAGTACTCCGTGCAAAGAAAGCGGGATAAATATTTACAACCGTCTCTTCTATTTAAAACAGAAAAAATGAAATGAAATATTCGAACATTAAAATATTGGCTTAAATGTCATTTTTTTTAAATATAAATTTCTTTTTTTTTTCTAGATTAATTTTCACTTTCTAAATTATTCTAAGTAAAAAAAATAAGTAATAAATTAAAATAAAATAAAAAATATTTTAATATTTCTAATAAAATTGCAAAAGAAATATATAATTGTGTATTTTGACTTATAAGTTTAAGGAAAGATACAAATACCTTTAAATAAGATACGGAATTTTTTACAGGGAATTAGATATAAAATTGAGTAAATTTTTAGAGTCTTGAATTTTTTCTATTTTTTACAGAAGATTATAACAGCTTCATATATCAGATCTTTTTAAAAGTTCGAAAAGACATAGATTGCCTAGAATATTTGAATTTTTTTTTTATATCACACAGTTGGTGTGTATTTTTTTTTAATGTTGCTTTAAAAAACTTTGCAGTGCTGTACTATGGAAAGAAGCATTAGAGAATTTTTTACGAGGTTCACATGAATTCCGAATGTAATTAGATACCCTCTAACGATCGGAAGTCAAATCTATACTATTAAAATTCTACCGTATGTACGTATGGGACGCTATCTCCTCTGATCCCGGAAACGGATAAACGTCGCGTTTGTTTTGAATAGAAGGGGGAAAATCCCAGGATCCCGAGTTGCCCATTCATCTGTCTGTCCGTCCGTCCGTCCATCTGTCCGCATATAACAACGCAAAAAGTACCCAATCGAATCATTTGAAACTTAAATTGTGTAATTAATAGACAATTTTGGCGAGTCATTTCAAATTTTATGAAAATCGGATGCATCGTTCAATTACAAGGACAATCAAAAGGATTCCGATACATTACGGTCTATGGGGAAAAAGTTTCAAGTGCATTTTAATGGTCTTACACTCTTTCGAACATAATAAAGTTGATATGCATCTATGACGTATATAATATAATATACATTCTATACAATCTGGAGTGTAAATAATATTTCTTATTGATTTATACAGAGCCATACAAATGTATTCCACTGCATACTTATATATTGAGACATCGTTTGATATGCATTTCAATAGTATTAAACTATTTAATACTAATATTTAAACTATTTAATGTTCGTAATTAATAAACTATTAAACTATTTAATGCCCATTTGTCCGTCTTAACCGACCAGCGTAGCGGGTGAAGGCCGCAATTAGTATATTAAACGTTGCCGGCAATATGTTGTTACAAATATCTCAATTTACCGTGATAATTTCAAAAACTTTTAATAAGAATGAATAATAAGATTATAGAATTTACTATTTTTTGACGTTGATTAAATGACGTTTATTCGTTATTTTCTATTTAGACCTGCTGCGGCTGTTCTAGATTTATATCAAATTATATATCCTGTATGTTCTAGTCTTCTATTTTCGATATTTTATGAGACCATACCTATGTTTGTTCTATATTTTCCATCGCTATTAATGAAATTACATATACAGGGTGAGTCATAATTATCAAAACAATAAGCTATCTATGTCTATAAGGCATAAATTGCAACTTCATGGGAGGTATATTTGAAAAAAATACGAAAATTAAATTTGTATATGGCCCCCGTAGAGTTAAATTCCAAGTTAGGTAATTATATTAATAATTAAATATCATAATATTAAATATCAAAGATATATTAAAATCCAAAATTCTCCAAAATTTGTGAATCACACCACTTAACTATACCGCTTAACGAAGATTCATTTTGAAAACAATCCACATATTGTCCACATGTAATGTCGATTTAAACAGTGACTCTGCTTTGGACTTTAAGAGCCCACAATAGTTACAGAAAAAGACCCGGATGATTATGTAAAGTCTATGGGAGCGTTCTTTTCTAATATCTCGCACAAATTTTAATGATTTTTTTTTTGCATAAGCTAGCTTAGGACGATCTACAACCGGGATAGTTTTTACTTTTTCGATTTTGGTTTCAGATTTTCTTTTAAATATTTTAACTTTCAAAACCGGTTTAAACCGGTTCTGAAATTGAAACTATCATAATATAAAAAATATATGAGCAAAATCGAAAAAGTAAAAACTAGCTCGGTTATAGATCGTCCTAAGCTAGCCTATGCAAAAAAAAATCATGTAAAAATATTAAAATTTGAACTAGATATTAGAAAAGAACGCTCCCATAGACTTTACATAATCATCCGGGTCTTTTTGCGTACTTTTTCTGTGTTTATTGTGGGCTCTTAAGAAAAAATAATATTGGCCAGTTAAACTGATGGCATTAAGCTCACAAGCTACGCACCCTAATTGTACATTACAATCTTATATTTTCCAGGAATAATGCCGTTCAAAAAAAAATTTAAGGGGGGAAATAGTCCCCCCATTACCTCTTTTATACTTAAGCATGCAACACACAAATCTAATCAAGGATATGTTTTATAATATATCAAAACCTATATCAAAAATTCAAATAATCAAACCTTCATCAAATATCAAAAATTCGAAGCAAATCGGATAACTGTGCATGAAAACCCATTTATAAAGGTATACCCAGCTATCCTCCTCTTTTATATTTAAAAAATAAACATCTAAAAAATCAGAGAATCGTCTTATCAGAAAGAACCTACGTCCAAAATTTAGAGCAAATCGGAGAATTCTAAATAAAAACTCATTTATCTAATTTAAGGGGTAGGTAATCACCCGTACCCCCCATTTATAGTTTATAACAAAAGAACCCCTCAGATAATCAGGAAACGTTCTTATCACTATGAACATCTATCGAAAAAACTGAAGCAAATAGTTTAATTATGCCTGAAAAACATTTACCTAACTTAAGAGGGGTAGACCACCCCCTCACCTCCTGATCCCTTTTTTATACTTATCCAATGCATTCCCAAAACAAATCAGGGAAGCGCCTTATCGGAATGAGCGTATATCCAAAATTGGAAAGAAATCTGTAAATTCTGTGTGAAAAACAATTAATCTAAATTAAGGCAGGGGGGTGGGGGTTACCTCCCTTTTCCTATTTTTATGTTTATCCAATGAACACCCAATATTAATCACTACATGACTTATCAATTAATAACTACTTATAACAATTTCAAAGACTGTCATTTTTTTATTTCTAACAGAACCCAACTATTTATGTAACTACAAAGTCTACAGGGATGCTAAAATACTTTTGGAAGGATCTGAAAGTTTGATTTTTCGCGCGGTTTCAAGTAAAAAAGCGAAACCTTAGCCGAATGTCTGTTTGCAGAGAAACACCCAGAGCAGCAAAACAGTTGGTCTAAAATTATCTTGAGTGCTGAAAAAAAAAATTAATTTCGATATTCCAGATGATACTCATCCAAATTTTCATGATTTTCAAACTATAAAAATACGTTTTTTTCGCGTGTCAATTTGGTGAAGGCTCCTAATGGTGTGGGCTATCTTTTACTCGGTAGGTAAGCTTATATTTGCGTTTCCAGATAAATAAACAAAATAGATATACATTTATTCACATGTTAGAAAACCATTTGTTGAACCCGAGTGAAAAATATTACCACCATTTACGATATTTGCAACAAGACAATGCCTAAATTCACAGAGAAAAAGAACAAAACGTAGTTTGAAGATAAATGAAACTGTCAATTGGTTGCCAGACAATGGTTTAAACCTAAATCTCACGAAAAACGTATGGGGTATTAAAAAGAACAATATGTAATGAAATATCGTCGAAATATGCAGTGTAGCTCGAAAACAGAATAATTAAAATCTGAAATTTGGCACATATGACGTTTTATGTCACCTGAACAAATTTAAAACTATGTAAAATCTATGTTGCACTGGAATTATAAAACACAAAATAAGCTCAATTAACATGTAATATTTCTATAATTTAGGAAAATCGGTTTCGCTCTTATCATTTTGCTCGCTCTTATCATTTTGCTCCCAGTGCAAATCGAGTAAAAATGCAATGTATTATATTATATTTATAACAATCGTTTTAGAACGTTTTCTTTATGTTTATATTGAGTACTTACAAGGAAGGTCTCCATATGGGCATACGCTGAAAAATCTGAAAAAATTACAGAATGTTCTTCTCGTGTGGATATATACGTTTATAAAAAATTTTTGGCGGAACCTCCTTTCAGTATCCGTAAAAAAATAATGAAAATTTCGTTATTTGGCGATTTATCGCCGGTTGGCGGTGAAATATAATTTTAAAAATACTTTATGTCAAATATACTTCAAGGAAAAAAAGTTTCATTTTGAATTTGCTTTGATAAATTTAATTTAAATGACTTAAGTTTTGTAAGTTTCAGTTTCTTTTAAGTAAAATTTTGTTATATCGATATGTATAAGTATTTATATTCAAATTTAGTCTGTAAAATTTGAGATTTAAAACGAAATTCATAATTTAAATTAATTAAATTTGTTTCAAGTTCAAAGTTCAATTGAGAATTGTCGATTAGATTTCATTGCTATGGAAACATCTCGCTTTTATTTTTGAATATGTTTAAATGTATGAAGATAATTTTTCTAAATATGATTTTTTTTTATCTGTGAAAACACTTTTTTCCGGTGATTAATTAAATAACTACTTCAACAGTAATATATATATGAAATACAATATGTACATATGTATATAATATATTAAGGTTTCTCATTGTTTATGTTTAAAAAAAATAAATACCATTTACTCGCATTCTGAATATCCAGCAGTTTTGAGTTGCATTAAAATCGTTTGCTTTTGGCGAGGAAAAGGACTGCTCGCCAAATCGAGTGACTCTTTCGTCTTTTCACGCCAAATATTCGAAAATATTTTATTTTTTTACATGCTTTCTAAAGTGATTCCGCCGCTAATTTTGACGGATCCTTTATTACATACATAAGTACTTCAATTAGTATTTTTTTCAAAAAATTCTGAGTATGCCCAGTATGGAGACCTTCCTTGTTAGTAAGATACAATAAATTTGTATGAATTATATAAAGATTAATACAATATTTTTTATTTTGGCAATTACGTGATCGTTCCTATCATTTTGCACCCCTGTATACATACATACACACATAATGGACGGGTACATAAGCTCAAGCTTTGATAGCCAGTGAGTTAATAAAAAGAATATTGCCCAACTTAATTGATGGCGTAGAGCTCTCAGACTATGCACACTAATTGTATATTACAGCCTTATATAATAATGCCCTTCGAAAAGCAAATTAATGGAGGAGATAGAATTTCCCCTTTTTGACTTCCATTATACTTAATTATTGAACCCCCTAAACTAATGAAGGATAAGCCGTATCATATAGTAAACCTGTATCAGAAATTCGAAGCAAGTCGAATAATTCTGCATAAAAACCCATTTATGTAATTTAAGAAACGCTGTCCCCCGTTCCCTACTTTATACTAGATAAATGTTCTATTAGATAACTTAAGGGGAAGGTAATCGCCCGTACCCCCTTTACACTTAACAAAAGAACTAATCTACTAATGAGGGAAGCTTAATACCACTATCTATCTGTATCCAAAAATTTAAACAAATCGGTTAACTCTGCATAAAAAATTATTTACTTAAATTATGAGGGGTAGTTCTTCCTATTTCCCCTTTATACCTATACAATGAAACCCAAAAACAAATCAGGGAAACTCCTTTTCAGAATGAACATATATCCAGAATTAGAAGCAAATCTGCAAATTTTGCGTAAAAAAACCCATTAACCTAAATTAAGAGGAGGGATTACCCTCCATTCCCCCACTTCAAACTTATCCAATGAACACCCGATACTAATCACGGAAGCACCTCACCAATACAGTATAGTTAAATTGATAAATCTGTAAAACTAAAAAAAAAAAAAAAGCAACAATTTCAACTACACTTTAAAAAAAAGGGTCGATCTACTAAAAAAACTTTAGTGATCCTTGTAATTACTAAAAAATGTTTAGTAATCTTAGTCGGTTACAAGAAAATCTGTAAGAATTACTAGAAAAAAGTTAGTAACGAAGAGAGTTACTAGTTTTATATTTTTAATAACTATTACTAAAACTTGCTTGGTGTGGCCTTGATAGCAGAGTGGTTATAGTAACGGACCCCAGGCTAAAAGGTACCGGGTTCGATAGTGGCGACCGCCAATTACGCCCCGAATGTATGTAGTGTAAGTGCTCGTTAGTAAAGGGAATATGAAAATCCTGTCGGAGCAGTTAGCAATGTTTGGTGCTGCCATCTATTCTAGTTTTGCCGAAAATCTTCCGCTTCAGAAGT
Organism: Maratus speculifer; assembly: GCA_964019185.1. Classification (NCBI taxonomy): domain Eukaryota; kingdom Metazoa; phylum Arthropoda; class Arachnida; order Araneae; family Salticidae; genus Maratus; species Maratus speculifer. Next base: position 169,736,997 of record OZ025298.1, read on the forward strand.
CTGGATGCAGCTCGAAGGAACCTCCTGCCCTCCAGGCGCACGTAATGGTTATTAAAAACAATTTTGGAGCTATTACTAAAATTTTCTTGGTGGCTCATACAAAATTTTTAAGTTAGTTATACAAAAAATTCTTTTGTTCAGTTTACAAAAGAAATGCTTGTTTCACTTGCAAAAAAAAAAATTTTGTAATGGTTACTAAAAAATTCTGTGAAATACAAATTTACTAAAATATTTTTAATAACCTCTTAATTTTTTTTTTTTTTTTTTTTTTTTTACAGTGTACTTAACCGAACGAAGGTTCGATATCTTTGCAGTTCTTTTTAAGGTCTTTTAAATTTATGGACATCACAAATTATACATATTCGAATTAACAATAAAAGCCGGCAAATGTAATTGGAGAATCTGTATTAAATATCGTCGCTCATAAAAGAAAACAAGACTGCGAGCAATCTTATTGAAAATATGTGAGATTCAACAGTAGTTGCCTCGCAAACTACCCGACCAATTTTAATGAATTTGGAATCCATATTCACTTGATTGAGACTTTTTGGAGACAGATTATTTTTTCAGACTAAAATTTTTACTTTTTCTATCTTCAGTAGAAGAAAGTATTGTAATCGAAAAATTTTTCACTTCCGGTTTTCGACGGATTTACACGTTTTAGGGGTCAGAGATTCCAAAAAACATGTTTTTTTACAAAATGTCTGTCTGTCCGTGTGTCTGTCTTTTTGTGTGTCTGTCTGTGTGTCTGTATGTCGCCCTTCTACCATCAAAAAGAATATGAAGTTATGCATAGAATTGAACTAAATTTTTTGTGAATGTTTTTGGCTCTGGCAAGCAGGTCCTCCTTCAGTTTTGAAAAATTCCGCCGGAAGGGCGCGCTGCAATCGTGATTTTTGTCCCATTTTCAATATTATACCGATCAAAAGTATATAAAGTTATGCATCGAATTTAACCAATTTTTTTGTGTAAGTGTATGACTATGGCTAGTTGGTTCCCCCCTGAATTTGAAAATAATCGGCCGGAAGGGGGCGCAGCAATTGCGATTTTTGTGCCAATTTCAATATTGTACCGACTAAAAGTACGTGAAGTTATGCATCGAATTGAACGAAATTTAGCGTATGGCTATGGCTAGTTGGATCGCCCTGAATCTGAAAAAAAAAAAAAAAAAAAATCCGCCGGAAGGGGGCTCTGCAATAGCGAATTTCATATCATTTTCAATATTGCACAGCATAAAAATATATGAAGTTAGTTCTAGAACTGAACTAAATTTTTTGTATATGAGTATTTTTTGGTAAGGCAAGTAGTTCCTCCCTGAATTTGAAAAAAAAAAATCTGCGTATCATTCTATTGTCCATCGGCTCATGCTGAGACGGAAATTCGTTTTTCTCCGATTAATTGATTGAAGCAGAAATTCAAGATGAAAATCAAAGTTGGAATGGTATTGAATTAAAATTAATAAAGCATTAAAATGAGTAACTATTTTTTTTTAAATATTAAAATGTACGTATGTGATGGAAGAAAGTTTTGGGATTGGCACATCCAACTAGCTTTAGTTTAGAGCAATGTCAATTTTTCAAAAATATTTCTGTTGTAGTTAATTTTTTTTAACTGTCTTCTGTGTATTTCTTAAAATTGTTTTTTAAAAATCAAAATCACAAAAGGGATTTTAGCTGAATAGCACAATTTTTCCGATAGCTAAGAACTTATACATTTCTTACTTTTGTGAAGTTCTTGCATAATTTTACAAATACATGAATTACAATATAAAGAAAAACTTGGATAAAGGTATTCTGGATAATAACACCACATTAAGGTTATACCAATTTTCACGGCATAGTTTAAGATTTTTATCAAGCAAATATAGGATTTGATACAGCAACTCATGATTTATATCTTAAAAATATACATATTTAACATTTACATGTATTGGTAAAATGCAGTGGCGTAATTGTATGAACAAGTAATCTAAAACAATTAATTTCATGAATAAATAATTTTGCTTTCTTTCCCACATAGTTAGGCAAGAACGCCATACAACTATAAAATAATACCGAACAGTGGCACGCAAATCGCACAATTCAAACATGCAAACTCTATAGCACAAGAAATTGAAAAATTGCATTCTAAGCTATGTCAAGTGTTTGTGAAAGTTTAAGAAAAAGGATGGGGTAGGGGCGGATATTAGAATATAAGAATTTAACTGCAGTTAACTTAATCAGCATTTATATTTCCATATATGCATTCGAAGCAATAAAAAATGTTTAGCTTTTTGTGAAATTATAAGAAAAATGAGACACTAGCTTACTTTTTGCTTAAAAAGATCCCTTTAAATAAAATTATTAGAAATATTGCACGCTATAACCATTTTCAAATCTACTATTTTTATTATGTGACATTTTATACTAATTCGAGTTATATGTAAGAAATGTTTTTGTTAACGCAAGACGTAAAATCTTGTAAAAATCTAGTAAATATATGTCTTCTAAATAATAATTAACCCGTAAACTTCACACTGATGCGGATTAGAACATACGAAAATTTTAAATGATGACGTTATTTAAAACATGCTTTATTGAAGTTCTATTTTTAGTTGATTAAATAAGTTTAAAGAAAAAACAATTTCCCTGTTATATCCCTTATTAAATTTTAAGTATGATTCATATTGTTATATTTTATTATCACTAAATTGCAAACAAAATTAACCTCTAACTGCTGTTAACGATCATTGCTCGCTGTTTTATTTTAAATTTTCAAATTTTAACTTGTAATGTTCAGCTTAACTATACTAGTGGAAGTTTCTTCCATTTGGAGTCCTAATACTATTGCTAGAAATTTTTGAGTGGATGAGCTTGCATTAGAATTAAAACTATACTAAAAGTTTAGAGTATAAATAGTAATTTATGAGTTATCTCTCGTTATGAGAATGATATTTAATGAGTTAGTAAGATCGTTAATTAAGATGGAAAGTGGATATTTAAACTGTAGAACTCAATTGAACATTCATGTGGGAACTTAACTGAAATCAGATTTGGAAATTTTTTTCGAAATAGGATATAAAAAACATTTTGATATCATTTTATTAATACGAATCTGAAATTGTTTAATTATTAATAAGAAAACAGTATTTTTTTTTTCACCCCCTTAATCAGTACAACTGCAGAATGACAATAATGCTTTCACGTGCATAAAAAATAAAATAAAAATAAACACTTTTTGGTTTTAGTTCCGCCACTGAAAAGAATCAAGTAGGGTAATAAGACAAAGAATAGTGTTATTACCCCGCATAGTTATTGCGCTGTATATATTTAAACTAAAACTTCCTCACGGACACATCCAAAATTTTCTCCAACATTTTGAAAGCAGGTGATATACACTGCAAGTTTGTGTAATAAACATAATAATTTTATAAAAATATAGAGTCTACAGATCTTACCTCGCAAATGTTAGATCACCCATCGAATTTAGGCACTTCTTAAAACGGTAAGACCTAAAACTGGAACAAATTAACTTTTAGCGGTTGTTTGGGTTTCAGAGGAATCGGAGTCCTGCTGCGCAGAACCCGAAGGCGATATTTTAAGAATTCTTTCATAATTATGCTCAAAATTTGCATTTGGTGTAATTATTCCAGATCACCTTATGTATTAAAACTTGCATATAATCTAGTTAGATATAATGATTGAGTATAAAATGTTACAGTAAAATTATTGTGAGTTTGTGTGGCAGCCCGTTATGTATTCCCTTATTGTTAAGGTACCAGAATTCCTGAAGGGAAACCCGTAAAAAGCAAGAAAGGTTGTTACTTCTGCAATTTTCGGTATGGAAACATCCTTGTGCTCTTAAAATAAATTATATATAATTTTCATTAAGTATAAAATATCAAAATTTCATTAAAATTCAATTTATATTCGCTATTAACAGTAACTGATTAGAGTTTTTTTCCCCTGTAAACGAAAAATAAATATTATATACACCCTAGTTCAATTGAAAATATATAATGACGAACATACATTTCTGATAGTAAAAATAAGGTTACTAAAAGAAGAAATTTAACTTAATTGAAAATTATTCATATTTTGAAATGTAATTATAATATTAGACGATAAATTAGTAAACAGAAGTACAATTTTTTTTACAGCGAAAATCATATTAAATAAATAAATTATCCAATGCATCTTTATAAATATCTATATTTAGCCAACAACCCATACGTAATTAAATTTACATTTAATTTCTAAATGTATAAGATAATAAATGCAAAATGATGATATTAACATATAAATGACTTTCCAAACGTAAACACAGAATAATATTTTTCTGATATCCAAGTTAAAACAATTATAATCCCTCTCATTCATTTTGAATATCATCGGTAAATTCATTGTCAAATATAATTTATTATTCAGTTAGAAATGTCGTAAGATCTTATTCTTTTTTAATTATCTCTTAATGTATTTTATATACATTAAATTTAAATAATAAGAGATGTTTGTTGATTTCAGGAATACAAACACGCATTATACTGATTATACAAACGTATTAACTGATAAAATGCTAAATTATGTATAAGTAATATTTTCAGTACAAATTTAATACGTTAATTAATTATTTTCACTTTTATTTTATTCATGAAAATAAATCAATGCTGTTAAAATCAACATATATTATACATTTTGTTAAATTTTCCTTTTTTACCAGATGTGTATTCGTACTTTAAATGTGTTCTATAGATCGTATCTGTATAGATTGTATAGTTACATCTGTGAGGCAGAAAAATACTTTTATAGAATAAAAAAAAAATACGGTCAATTTTAATCACAAATTATCTGGAGGGTTTTTTATTTATTTATTTATTTATTTATTTATTTATTTATTTACCAGTGTTATAACAAAATTTTACTAAATATAGCTTATAGGATCGGAGAACCGTATAAAAATTTAAATTATTATTTAAAAAAAAAAATTATTACCCCAATTGCTTTTAAAAATTTTCTTTACCTCTTAGAAAAAATTTCCTACTGACACTATATGTCTATGACTAATGGTTTAGGAATTTATGTATACCATTTATATATGCCATTATACACCGTTGAGGTGGACACCCTGTATATAAAATAATCGAGTTAGGCCATATATATATCAACCTATCTCTCTCTTTCTGTATATGTGTGTGTGTGTGTAATTGTATATACATTTATGTGTGTGTGTGTCTGATATTGTCTTGCGAAATTAAATTTTTAGAAAATAATATATGTTTATACGACTTTTCAAATGTAATTTTATATCATTTTATAATGTTACGTTAATACTATTAAAAATATTTTGAAAAAATAATAACGAATTCTGAAAATAGTTTTACATCTTATGTGATTCACAATAAAATTTTGTCGGTTTCATTTTCTTCACTTTTCTTTGTCGGAAATAGCTATCATCAATCTTAAAATTGGAAAACGTCATTTTTATAGTGCGAGTTTTCTCTTCGAATTTCGTAACAATCACAGTGATAATACATTATTAATATGAAAGTTAAGCTTTTCGAAATTGTGTTTTAAATCATATAAATATTACATAGGAAATACACGAGATTTTGTAATCTGTGATACTTTATGATGGAAATGAATAATTTAAAACCAAAAGTTTAAACTAAAAATTTAACATGTTCGGTTTATTTCAGATTACATGTATTTTAATACTGATAATCCTTCAATAACAAGAACTGAAAATACTTTTTACAAATGGTATTTCTTTGTTGGGAAGATTTATCATCAGGCATTTATTATGAAGTATTTGATATAATGGTCTTCAAATAGTACATATTTGTTTTCTATGACTTTGAAATTTTAAATAAATTTTGTTAACAAAAAATACTATGAATATATATTCTTTCGGCACAAGTGTTTCGATAATTGAACTATTGTCTTTTTATCAGGAGATAAATCCTTAAAGAAAGTATAAATAAATTTAATTTAAATATGAATTTTAGTATAAAATACTAAATCCATATTTTTTTATTACTTAAAAATATCTTAAAGTTGAAGTGATGAAAATTTCATTTACAGTATGTTAGCACGCATAGAATTTTCTCATTAGAGTCTATTTGTTAGTAAGTCATTTGAACTCTCCTGCTGCGTGTTTTTTTCTTGTTTTTTTTTTTTGTTTTGTTTTTTTTTAAACTTAAAGTATGTATTGATTTTATTACATATTTCAAATCAACATATGTGGGGGAGTCAGAAAATAAGTGTCCCCTGTCGAATGTGGTCAGAGTTTTGTATTAAAATAGAAAAATGGAATGAGACATAAGAGATAAGATATATCTTTATATTTCCACATAATTGCCAAGTACAGTGAGACATTTGTCATACCGCTTGATAAGTTTCAAAGAGCCTTCCACGAAAAACTAAAAGCCGTTAAATACGGAAGGAGTATTTAACGGCTTGTCCGTATGAAAAGTTCTAATGTTTTCCAGGCGGGCTTTTTGCAGCTCACCAAGCAGTATGACAAACGTGCTTGGAAATTATGTTGTCAAATAAAGTGGTGTCGTATCTTTCATATCTCATTATATTGTTTGATTTCATGCACACCTCTGCCCACAGTCACCAGGATAAACTTATTTTCCGACTCGTCCTCCGATTTAAATATTTTAAAAGATGCATAATGATTTTTTATTAATGTAGATGAGGGTCCAAATAAAATTGTTAGAAAATTGAATTCGATGACCAATCCTATAAAATCGAAATGGAATACCAAAGTACAACATAAATGGGTGGTTTTCCAAAAATTTTTTAATTTGATGTTAGCAGCAATTTTCACATATTTACGTCTATTTTATCCAATATTTGCAACTACTGAGCGATATCAAAATGTCCATGTAATTCTGTCACTTACTTATATATATATGTATCACAATATTTCTTATTTCCTAAAATTGCTTCTTCCTACTCCAGCGAGGAACCAGCGTTTCTCAAGCCACGGGTGGAAGGATTTTCTGAAGAAAAAAAATCCGCAGAACTTCTATGAATTCTTAGATGTTTTCTTTAGATCAATTATTCTAAGGAATTCTTAAAAACTCTGTAGAAATGGTGATTTATAGAACATTTTTTCTTAAAAAAGTATTCTATGAAACTGTTAAATACTCTATAGTAATAGTATTCTATTGAAAGCCTATAAATAAGAAACATTCTCATTAGAAAATCTATTTTAAAGAATTTTTCAAAAAATTATAGAACTAGTATTCTAAAGAAACACTGTTCTACAAATCTTGTAAAGAACTCTATAAAGTTCTATACAGCGCTGAAATCTAATTTCATAAGAAATAAATTGTAAATAAATAAAAAAACTGCTCTGTATTGAAACCACCCATCTTAAAATATTTAGTAAATTCACACTCAGAAATTATCTTAATAAAACGATTTATTTTTAAGAAATAAAAATTTAATTAAATGTACATGTTAATTAGCTGCGTGATTTATGTCAACAATATGTTTTACACCATTGCGTAGAGAAAAAATGTACTTTTTAATGAAATTTGTTTGATATCCCTATCAGAATTTGTTTTTAAATTATTATTATCTTTAAAAGTCTTTATTACTCTTTTTTGCCATCAAGGTACTCTGTTTTTTGGACATTGAACTGTGACTAATCATAAAACAAATAATAGTAAAAAAAAAAAAATCTGTTTTTGGACATTGAACTGTGACCAATAAGAAAAAAAAAAAAAAAAAAAAAAAAAAAAAAAAAACAGAAATATTCTATTTTTGGAAATTTAACATGGACGAATCAGAAAACGAATAAAATGAAATAAGTTGCGGAATTCAACTAAAATAAAAATTCAGATTTCCAATTCTCTACCGAGAATAACAACTATTTTCCGAATAGTTAATAAATCCTTCAGTGGCATAAAGATTATATAAGGCATTACAATATGACGATAATAATCATACATCACCTTTAATAAAAAGCTATGAATTACTGACGACTGGCTGTTTCGCTAATCGTTGCCACAGATAATTCTTGGAAAATGAAACATTTCAAGTTATTGAAAAAAAATAATCGCTTGAACAGTCATTATTTGTCAGAAAATTTTTTGACAAATCTCGTTAGAAAGGTCAAATAATGCATATATCTGGGTACAAATTTCAAATCTAATGATTATGCCTTTTTTCATATAATGAATTAAAAAAATTATCAAATTTCAAAAATGAAGTACGAGAAACCTTCCCACGTGAGATGATAATGATAAATGTGTTCTGATGTGTATATTTTCAAATGTAAATAGTCTGAAACTGCATTTTAATTTATTGACAATTTATGTTTTGTTAAATGAACTAGCTCGATTACGGATTAATAGTATATGGAAATTTTTATCAATTATTTCAAATTTTAAGTGAAAATCACGATTTCTATTCACCTTCCTAAGGACGGTCTTTATGGTAGTTTAAAATAACATTTGTAATTAACAGGAAATATTTACTTAACAAATATATAATATTCAGAATGTGAGTAACCTTTACCAATATACTTGAAAATTAAAAAAAATTAGCTACAAAAACGTACTTTTGTAGATTAACGACAAAATACCAAATAACTCTTTAACTTTATAAATGCGAATGCAGATATGATTTGTGTGTATCAGAAAATTATTCATTTTTTCTGGCGAAAAAAAAAATTGTAAAAAATTTGAATTGCAAGTTAAAACTGCAGTAAAATAAATGATAAGCAACGCTGAGATATAACCGCCATGTTATAAGATCATATGTTATAATTATAATAACATATAAGTTTATAAATATAAATTTTAATTAGGTATTATTGAATACATAGACAAAAATATTTGCGTTTCACCCATTCCTATTAGTGTCCCATTTATCAACGCTGTGAGAAGGATTGGGACAGAAAGGTTTTTTTTTTCTTTTTAATTTGACAATATTTTACTGTATAATGAAAATTTAGATTAAAAATTGTGCATACATGTAGTCAGGTACCTATTTTATGAATGTGGATATGTAATATTGATATAAACGATTTAACTTTAAGAAAAAAATCTAAAATAAATATTTTTGTGAAAATGACTCATTCATCCCTCCATCATTTCTTTTACAAATAAAATATTAGGAAGAATTCAGATTTCTGTAATTTTAAATGTATAGAATTACAGTTTCTTTTGCAGTGTACGTTTCGAAATTCCTTATTACTATAATTTACCGAAATCAAATGCGCTTTATATTTCACTTACATGTATGGATTGCGATAATGTTTTTTGAAAAGATTATATCGTGCTCTGCGTAAAATATCATGGAATAAAACTTAATAGCTTTGTTACAGATATTGTTATTCAATACAAGTTTTTTTCCTTATATGATTCGATTTTTTTCCATCAGTTCCATCAGGATCCCTGTATAGTTTTGTAGAATGAATTTTCGTGAAATACGTTGTCAAAATGTACCTAAAATACTATAAGTACGTAACAATGTATGTAAAAGAAAAAGTTTCATTTTTTTACATTATATATACTATTTTCATGTTCTTAAAATGCGCGACTAAAATAAATTTTGTTTTCATATTTAACTATAATTTACTTCAAAACTCGTATTTTTTTTTTCTGTTATCAAATTCTGAAATCTGAAATCTAAAATTTACATCTTCACCTTTGAGACAAATTTCACTTTAGGATATGTTAAACGCATTTCACCTTTCGAATTTTATCTGTTCATGATCATTTTTATCTATTTGTTTATTCCGTCACTCTCTTTTCATTATACTCTTCCTAGATAAGACGATTAGATATCCATTTTCACAAATTTGAAAACATTTATATATGAAGTAGGAAGTAAAAAAATTAATCGATTATACAATCTACGTGCTGAAACAACTGAATGGCTTCCATTTGTTACATTGGAATAAAAAAATAATAAAAATCTCTAAACAAAGGAATAGTACTAATTTTTAGTGGTTAAAAGAATTCTCATATTTGAATAGATGTTAAAAATGTAATAAGATGAAAAGGGTATTAATAAGAGTTTTCTACATTCTATTAAATCGTATAAGGTGTAATTAATTCAATGATTTCACATGATAACCAATGAATCTAAGTTACCATGTTAAATATTTTATTTGTAAGATGGAGTCTTATTATTTTCGAATTACTGAAGTACATGCATGTAATCGTAATATTTTTGCATATTAGTGCAACTGATATTACACTGTAAAAACAAAATGCCCAAATTGGGTTGAAAGATTTTTGGGTACAGAATCGTTCCAATTTGGAAAGTTCAGTTTATAGCACAAAATCGTTTTAAATAAGTCTGATTTTTAATGACATTAAAAAAATTAAAATATCTTAGATAGTATATACATTATACCTCAGAAATGTTGATTAATTTAATGTTAATAAAGATCTGCTCTGTTTTGAACCATTTTGGGTTTATCTATTTTGGGAAAAATACTCTACCATTTTGGAATCCTTACTGTACCATTTCAGAAAAATTACTATACCCAGAAATCTTTCAACTCAATTTGGGTCTTCAATTTTTACCGTGTACTCCTAGATCATTCAAAAATTAAAAAAAGAGCGAATGAACCTCATTTGTCAGTTTTGTTTCTACTAATGCTAATATCAATGCTAAAAACATTGCATCATTGACAGTCGCTTGTACTACTGAATATAATATTTATCTTTTTTATATTTATAAATGTTTCGGTAGTATTTTGACGTAGATGTATAGTCATTCGTGTAATCATAGGCACTGTTTTAGATTATGAAACTCTTAGAGATGTGCTTCTTCAATCTACAGGTGCGGAACCCCCAATTTCAGAAAAATAATGAGTTTACGATGAGTTTATTTTTTAATTAACCAACTTGAAACGCTCCATCTTTATTCTCTTTACTGTTTGTACAACAAACTTTTTTCTTTATATATACAGTGACGCCAACTTATATGGGCCATTGGGGCCTGAGCCCACCCAATAATTTTGATTTAGAGCGTGTCCAATTTTCAATGTTCTATTTCGTTATTTAATTCATTATTCTTTTATTATTAATTTTTCTCCCTTGGACAAAATTTATTTTGCCAATGACCACGCGTTTTAATTCGCCGACTGACACCCATAAATCAAAAATGACTGAAATGTAAATGTTTAACTTTCTGCTGTTTCAATTTGTAGTCATGTTCATGATTAAAATAAATATTACTGTTTGTATAAGGAAAAATGCATGAGAATATGATTTTAAAAAATTGGAACGATCTTGAAACATGATAGCATGACTTAAAAGTATCATTTTCCTAGTTGTACCAATTTACTACAATATCTTTGAGCTCACCCAATATTTTTGAGTCAACCCAATATTTTTCAAAAGTTGGCACCATGTATTGTACATGTAAAATTCATGTACTACTTACAACTAAAGTAGAATTGATTTCCTACAGTTTCGAAAAATAAAACTTGGTCATCATCAGGGAAACATTAGGAGATAAAACTAACGCGTTACACAGTTCACATAATACAATACTAAAAGCAAAAACCCTTGCTTTTAACAAAACTAAGCCGTGAAAATTGGTAGAACCTTAACGTGGCGTTATTACCCCAGGATACCTTACTTTATTTTTCACGTAAATGCATGCAATGCGATAACGTTATTTAAGTGGATCGTATAATGTGCAATAAAAAATATTTTGAAATGAAATTTAATAGCCATGTTACATACATACCTATTTAATATACATACTTTTTATTTTTTATTTTTATTTTTTATATAATTCGAAATTTTTCCATCAGTCTATTTTTACTTAATTTTCTTAAACAATTTTTTTAAATATGCTGTTCACATGTACCTAAAACACTATAAGTAATGAAATAATTTATGAAAACAACACTCATTTTCTTTAGATAAACATTTTATTAAGAATAAATATTGTTACTATAAAATGTATAGCACAGCGTGCAGAATATGCCATACATTTAAATGACCATTTCCACATTCTTAAAATTCGCAAGTAAAGGAAATTTTCTTTTCATATTAAAATATAATTTCCTTCAAATCACGTACTGTAGGTATATCAAGTTCTGAAATCTGATATCGATAATTGACTTGTTTATCGTCTTCATCTTTGGAAATTTTCTCGCTTTAAGATATATTGGATGAATTTTACCTTTTCCACTTTGTCTGTTCTTGATACTTTTTACTTATTTATTTATTTCCTTGCTCTGCTTTCATTGCACTTTAGAGATAAAATGATAGATATCCTTTCTCAGAAATAAAAAAAATATATATGCAAAAAAGAAGTAAAACAAATTAATGGATTATGCAGTTCAGGTGTTGTCGTTACTGATTGACTTCAATTTATTACATTGAGATCTAATAATAAGTAGAAACGTTAAAGAAAGCAGAGCACTGAGTTTTTAGTATTTAAAATAGTTATCATTTTTAAGTATTTTTTTAAATACTAAAGTCCTTACATATCTCTTCTCTAGAAATTTGAAAATATTTATGTATACAGAAGGAAACAAATTAATCCAGAATTCATTTAGATATTGCAGCTATTGAATGACTTCAATGTGTTACATTGGTATATAATAATAATAATAATAATTTTAATGCAAACATTAAAGAATTTGAATTTTTAGTATTTAAAAGAGATATCATTTTAAACATATTTAAAAATATAATAAAATGATTCGATATCTCTTCTCAGAAATTTGAAAATATTTATGTATAAAAAAGGAAAACAAATTAATCGATAATTCATTTCAGGTGTTGTAGCTATGAATGATTTCAATTTGTTACATTGAGATCTAATAATAATAATTATAATAAAATATTATAAAAAAGTATAGTACTGAGTTTTTAATATTTAAAAAAGCTGTTATAAAGCTGTTATATTGAAATATATGTCAAAATATTTAATGACACCAACGCACTTAAAAAGGTGTTAATAAAAGTTTTCTTCATTTTATTAAATTTTATTTTGCGTAATTAATTAAACGATATCCTTTTATAATTAATGTCTTTATGTTAACTTGGCGATTGCGTTGTTTGTAAAATAAAGTCACATTACCTTCGTATTACTGGATTAAATACATACAATCGCAATGTATTTTGTATTAAACGTAAAAAAAAAAAAAAAAAAAAAAAAAAAAAAAAATGAAGGATTAATTGAATCTGAAGTTTTATTAAAAGTTGTACATTTGTTCTTGAGATTGAGAGATTGGAAAACACGTAAAATAATGCTGAATAATAGCGCCACCTATTGAGCAATTTATACCAAAACATATCAAATGTCATTTAATGTTTAAGGATTAACTAATTCTGAAATTTGATGAAATTTCGTACTTTAATTCTGGATATAGAGTTATTACAGAAATAGACACCTCTTCAGAGATTTACTCCAAAAACTAATCAGCACCAATTTATAGCAAGGACTAACTACATATATTTTTTTCACTAAATTTTTTATTAAATATTGCTTGGAGTGAAGTGCCCCAAAAATTGTGTCACATACAGACAGGCTCACAGACTCAGAGACAGACATTTTGTAAATACATGTTTTTCGAGTTCTCTGGCCTCTAAAACGTGTAAATCCGCCGAAAATCGCAATGCGAAAATTTTTGCGATTACAATACTCTATTCTTGTAAAGATAAAAGAAAGTACAACAACACACAAAGTATTTACAACATACACAGCTTATGGTTACATTTCTTAAAAGCAAATTTCACTTGAATTTAAAAGTCTGTTGCGAGTTTTTCACCTTCAATTGTTGTTATTTCTTTGCATTCACCTTTTGTGGTTGGATGGTTAAACATCGATATTTGACAGACGGCGCAATACAGTAACTTATTGACTATTATCTTCGACTTTTGTGAATTTTTAAATTTGTTTTTCTTTCATACTGTTGAATGACATCGATGACGACCACAGGAAGGTATTGGGCCTCCGTGGCTGAGTGGTTAAGACATCACGCCGCTGATCGTGAGGTTGTGGGTTCGAATCCCACTGGCTCCATTGCACACACTCTTTGTGTGGAGCTCCTGGTTGAACTTCTCTTGTGTTGTAATATTTCCTTGTGTGCTATCTCGTCCCTGTATATTGACGATGGCTTATAAGCAGGCTTCATGTAGAGCACACAAGTCAGATGTATGTTGTTCAATAAACAATAAACCATAGGAAGGTTGAAAGTTGTCGGTTACCATTTTAATTAATGTTTTTAAGTGTTTTAAATTTTTATGTATTCTTTAATTAAACAATTAATTGAAAAATTATTTAATTAAATAATTTTTAATGTTTGTGATTAATCTCAAGGTGTAATAGTCCCTTAATTAATTAATATAATTTGGTGTGTACAATTTGAACTGTTTAGAGATAGCCGAAAAGGTAATCGTTTACATTTTCTAAATGACTTCCAAATGTAATGTTTTTTTTTTTTTTTTTTTTTTTTTTTTTTTTTTAAAAAAAGGAAGAAAAATTTCTCCGCATGGCAGCATCGTATATTTTAATTATCTTGCTAAAACATTTTGTGGCATTTTCCGTTCAGAAGGTGTGTTTTAATACTCGCTCGATTGAGGAAAGATAATTTTGATAGAATATGCTTTTATTTAAATTCTCAAGGCGAGTTTTGACATTAAAAAAAAAAGATTTTACAGTAACAGAAATACTAGATAAAACTAATTCTGTTGCATATTATAGGCTTTTTTTCTGTGAAAGTTTGTTAAACGAATAGAAGAAGCTCGAAAACATGATATTTCTTCTCTTATTTTTGATTAGTCGAATTTCAGAACTCTAGTTTCAAGTAATCATAGTATAACTTAATTATAAAAAAACGTATTAATTTGCACTAAATATATCTTTTTTCTAAACCATGAATATTTTCTACAGAAAAAATAAATTTGTTAATAAGTTATTTTGTATCCGTTTTTAATAGATTTATATATTTCATGCACAAAATAAAATCAATAAAATTGAATTCATAAGACAATTTCAGTTATTTATTATTGAAATAAAATGAGCTATTTTATCTTTTCTAAATTTAATATAAAAATATTTTTAAAAGTGAAATTAACAAAAAATATTTTAAAGTAGCAATTAAAAGTAAAAAACTCATTTATATGGTAAATTAATTCAATTCAGTTAAGTTAAAAAGGTCGTATTATTCCTTTTAACTCCAAAATATGTACGGATTATCCATTATTGTGAACATAGAAAAATGTTTTGATTTATTGAATTTCGGAGACATCTTCAGCATTTAGTTTCTTCCCATTTATGCATTTTTCAAACTTTTCAGTTTTGAAAAGAACATTTCTTAAATTTTTAGACTATAGTAACCAGATTTTCGCCATTCATTGATAGTTCCGTCACTTGCAGTGACATAAATGGTAGACTGTCATGTTGCTAAAGTAAGCCATGTGAAAAAGACGCGAATTTATATCATCGCTTTTATTGAATACAATAGAATTTAGATTCTTTGAAAAATTCGACAAGTTGGAAAATTCCGTATGTTGTTTGAATTTTAAAAGGTAAATCTAATTATCCAGCGACATCATCTGTATCTTATACAATTGGCATTATGGCTCAAAAAAGGATGGTCTTCATAATGGGCATACACAGAATATTTTGAACTTATGTATGTAATAAATAGTTGTGTATGTAACTATTTATGCAGGTAATAAAGTATCAGTCAAATTTAGCGGCGGAATTTCATTAAAAAGTATTGCAAAAATAAAATATTTTCGAATTTTTGGAGTGAAAAAATGAAAGCGTTACGCGATTTGGCGAGCAGCAATTAATAATTTGTACTGCATTTCATGAATCTAAGCGTCATTTTGCGCAATACATTTCGTGAATCCTTTTTTTTCCTTGTTGAAAGAAAAGAATATTAATGTAAATGAAAATTGTTTGTTAAGGGATATTTCGAATGCCTGTAAATCACATTTAAAGAATTTAGAGTCAAACATTGATAGAGATTATTCATTCTCTCTGTATACATATATATGTATATATATATATATATATATATATATATATATATATATATATACTACCTCTGACAATAAAGTTAGGTGAATGAATTCAGAACGGCCGATCTAGCAACACTGGAAAAACAAAACGCCGCACCTGCATAGAATCAAGTTTGGACCATCTTCCCCCACCGTTGTTCAGCTGAGCGGCGTTTATGTTCTTCGTAAGACAAGTTTTACAAAGTGCTTGTTCAGTGTGTTTGTCTTAACTGAGAACAGGAAAATGAAAGAACAAATGATCAGTTTAAACTTTGGTACAAAGATTTGCAAGATACCGAAAGAAATTCATGAGGGGTAGTGCAAATTAAACATCCGCCATACTCGCCAGATTCCAATCCTCCAAACTTCTTCCTATTTCTACGACTCAAACTCTCTTTGAAAGACATTTGACCCTATTGCTGACATCCAAAGAAACGTTACGAAGCTTTTGAACTCCATCCCAAAAGAAGACTTCTTGCTAATTTCCCAGGACATGTATAGCAGATCTCAGCGGTGCATAGTTATGGGAGATGACTATTTCGAAGGATGGTATGGTAACTTTCGTTAATATTTCATCTACATTAATGTTGAAAGACTATTCACCGAACTTTATTGTCAGAGGTAGTATATATATATTGATTGTTGACAAAATTTCACATTGAAAAAATATTTTCATACATGTAAGTGTTTTTAAAAATGTAACACAGGTGAAAAATGCAGTCCTACATGCCAATCAAGATCTCGTTTCCATAGTAACAAAAGTGAATCGACAGTGTTCAGAACCTTGAAAAAAATTTTAATTCATTTAAATTTCGTTTCAAATTCCAATTTTCGATAGTTAAATTTCAATATAAATACATATTAACACTATATAACAAAATTATAATAATGACAGTTAAAAATGTATTTAACCGTTTTATGTTTTTGTATTTTCTACTTTTTTTTCAGATTTTTTGGAGTACTCCCGTATGGAGAACTTCCTTGTAAATTATATTCCTTTGGATATAATAAATTATAAATAATCTGAAAAAGTCGTTTAAAATTCTTCTAAAGATAAAATGACAATTATGGTGAATGAAACAGCTGATCCTTTTGAGAAAATGAGCTGTAAAATTATAAGTTTTGATTTTAGTTTAATATCAAAAATACACCGTTTATCAATTAAAATTCCGTGAAAATAGCTTCACTTGACTAGTAATTTAATAGATGATAGAGGATGATTGATCATCTTCAAACATATAACTAACTCTTTTTTTTCTTTTTACTTTCTTTCTTTCTTTATCTTTTTTTTTCTTTTTCTCATTTAATATTTTTACACCCTCTAAAATTCTCTAAAATCACTGAATTTTTGCAGGAAACTGGGATTATGTCAAGGTAAAAAGAAAAATTCTTGTAACTGATACAAACTCTCACTTTAAATAAAAAATCTATAACGTTCCTAAGATTTATTTAAGAAATTGGAATGCTAAAAACTTGCTATGTAGGTGCAACTCGGGTTAGAAGTGAAATTCTAATAATATAACTATACATTTAGCAGATTCTTTTGTAAAGCTACAGATTGTGTATCTTTACAAAAAACTTGTTTTGTAGACTTACATCTTTTTTTGTACAGTATCCACATAAAATTTTAGTAAATATACAGATTTCTGTAACGGTAGATCTGTAGAATTACAGATATTTTTTACAATGTACTTGCGCTTCAATTCCAAATTCCTCACCAGAAATACTAAACAGTATATCTCCTGTATCAATTAAATATATTTCTAGAGCAAGAAATGTGAAATTCATACCTAATTACGCTATTTTGATCCTAATTTTGGTAAATACTTTTTTTAATTGCTGTACAGAGCACAATAAAAAATGGCTAACATCTAAATTCAAATTAAATAAATACATAAACTTATTTCACTGCTAATGAACAATCCATTGAGTGCAAATATTCGGCCAATGTTTCAATTAATATCGGCCAATAACTCGAAAGTCACTAAATGTCAAATGTTAAATTTACGATAGTTGCTGATATTCGCAGATGCTAATTAAAATTAGTTTTTTAATGAATACATTCCGAACGAATTTTTTCAATTACTGATGACATTACTTATAACATACGTAAATAGTATTTTAAACATTAAAATTTAATAATTTTACCATTCTTAGAAAATTTGATTTTTTAATCCCTTATTTTTAATATTTTACTTACATCGGCCAATGTTTTTAAAATGGCATTAGTATTAAAACATTAAGAGATATCTAGCAACATGCGTAAAAACAATATCATTTTTTACACATTGCAAGATATTTGTCATATTTACTGAAATTCGTTATCTTTTGAGGGAGTATCCCTTTGTAATAAAGGCACTCTGGTGTTTTGTGTGAGATCGTGACGTCAAGGTACTAACATGTGTGGCGCAAAAACGACATCTATCCTTTATGCAACTCTAATTTTCCGGAGTGTGTGTGGCTCCCTCGATCTACAGTTAACTGCGGTTATGGTTTCTAGCTCCGTCTTCAGTTTGCAAAGTATAAAAGCTGTAAGTTGTGTGTGCTGTGGGGTGTGTGACGTGGTGAGCAGGGAGAGCCTCCGGTAAACAATAGCAGAGTTGCCGTGTGAAGGTAGAGAGCCTCCGCAATCGAGTTAGGTAAGAGTTAGTTCAGCACTGTGATTGTTTGAGAATAAATATATTTGTGCAGCCACGAGCTGTTTATTTACAGGCTAGAGTAAAATCAGACCAAGACCTGAAGAGAAGAGCCGGGTTAGTGCTTTGATCCGGACTTAGTCGTAAATGTGAGTATGAACTAAATAATATTCTCACAGTATTTTGTTTAATTGTCAGAAATACTGAACAATGGCTCCACTCGCCATTTCCCAACTACAGTAAATAAAAGTTTTGCATTTTAACTTTACTTAGACTACGTCCTCATTCGACTGACACGTCACAATCTTACAAACGTTAATGGAAAGTTCTGAAGGATCAATCATCTCTATCGATTTTGGTGAATAGTAATTGCTGGAGAAGCCTGCCATAAAATTTGCACTATACAAAACTTTTTTAACGGATCTATTGCTATTTATTAGGATGAGCAAAACGAATCCTCTACTAGGCTACACAAATTACATTTTGGCGTACACTTCACAGATTCAAATATAACTGTGTAAAATCATTCTGAAAACATTTGAAGAATTTTGCATGAGTCCTTGTACTGCATTTTCGAGGTAAGAAATACATTCACCAAAAAATATATTTTTAGAAGATTCTCATGAAAAAGTGATAGTAGCGTAAAGTCATAAATACATTTGAAACATTTTGCATGCGTTACAGCAATGCATTTTGAGCATAAGAATCATTTTCACTAAAAAGTTTATTTTTAAAAGCTTCTTATTTTAAAAATATAACAGTTTAAGGTAATATGAATACATATGAACTATTTTGCATAACTAAAACGCATTTTGAGAACAAGTAAACCTTTCACCAAAAAGTATATTTTTAAATGATTCGCATTATAAAAATGCGATATCAAAGTAAGGTTATCATAAATACATTTGAAAGATTTTACATATTACACATAATATTTTACATGAATCATTACATTGCATTTTGAGCTTAAGAAAAACATGCAATATAAGATTCATTTTTAAAAAATTCCAATTTTAAAAATATAGCAGCTTAAGGTAATCATTAATATATATGTAGGAATTTCATACTTAAGACATATTTTGAGAAGAAAAATAATGGCCAATAATTACATATTTAAAAAATTCTCATTTTGATTGCAAAAAAAAAAATATTCACCAGAAAGCATATTTTTAAGAGATTCATGATAGAAATGTAAGGTCAAGATGAATACATTTCAATGATTTGTATGTTTTATGAAAGATTTGGTAAACATTACATTGGATTTTGATCATTAAAAGGCATTCACTAGAAGTACATTTTTAAAAGATTCTCATTAAGGGTGTATTTCGATTCAAACTGCACCACCTAAAAGTTAGCCCCCCCCCCCTTGACGGAAAATGAAAAAGTGGCATATGCATTTCGTTTGATCATCGTTTGATCAGATTTGATCAACAATTTTCATCTTTTGATCAACATTATTTATCGAGTTATGATTAAAAATAGCAAGGGGGGGCTAACTTTTAGGATTTTTCAAAATGCTCAAAATTAAAAAAAAATAGCGATTCTTATCAGAAATTGACCGTAGAGATTTGATCAACTATTTTTAGCGTTTGATCAAACCCGGAATTGCCCCAAAAATCGATAATTTTAGATCCAGACTCCTAAAAGTTAGCCCCCCCATGACGGAATTTCGAGACAAAAATGGTGCCATCTAACGTAAAATTAACTATAGAGATTTGATCAACCATTTTTAGCATTTGATCAAACACGGAAGTACCCTAAAAATCGATATTTTTAGTAGTAGACCCCTAAAATTTAGCCCCCCCCCCATGATGGAATTTCAAGACAAAAATGGTGTCATCTAACGTAAAGTTACATCTAAAGATTTGAAAAACCGTTTTTAGCATTTGATCAAACCCGGAAATGCCCCCAAAATCAATATTTTTATTAATAGACCTATAAGGGGCTTAGTTCTTCCCCCCCCCCACCTTCATAACGGAATTTTGAGATAAAAATGGTACCATCTAACCTGAAATCATCTGTAGAGATTTGATCAACCATTTTTAGCATTTGATCAAACCCGGAAGTACTCTAAAAATCGATAATTTTAGTAAAGCACCCCTAAAATTTAGCCCCCCCCCACCTCCATGACAGAATTTCGAGACAAAAATGGTGTCACCTAGCGTAAAATTACCTCTAGAGATTTGATCAACCATTTTTAGTGTTTTATCAAACCCGGAAATGCCCCCCCCCAAATCGATATGTTTAACTCCAGACCTCTAATATCCCCCCCCCAATGATGGAATTTCGAGTCAAAAATGGTGTCATCTAACGTAAAATTACCTCTAGAGATTTGATCAAACCAGGAAATGCCCCCCAAATCAATATTTTTATTTATAGACCCTTAAGGGGTTTAGCTCCTCCCCCCCCTCCATAACGGAATTTCGAGATAAAAATGGTGCCATCTAACGTGAAATCATCTGTAGAGATTTGATCAACCGTTTTTAGCATTGGATCAAACCCGGAAGTGCTTAAAAAATCGATATTTTTACCCTAAAAGTCCCCCCTCAGGACAGATTTTCGAGTAAAAAAATAATGCCATCTAACTTGGAATCATCTGGAGAGATATTATCAACCATTTTTAGCATTTGATCAAATTCGGATGTTCGCCTGAAATCGATATTTATACGCACGGAACCTTAAAAGTTAGGCCCTCCCCACCCATGACGGAATTTTAAAAAAATTGTGCCATCTAATGCGAAATCATCCGTAGAGATTTGATCAACCATTTTTAGCGTTTGATCAAACTCAGAAGTCCCCCCCCCAAAATCGATATTTTCACGAGCGAACCCCTAAAAATTAGCCTCCATGACGGAATTTCGAGACAAAAACGGTGCCATCTAAAATGATTCGATCAAGAATTTTTAGCTTTTGATCAAACCCGAAGTCCCCTCAAACTCAATAATTTTAGCTCAAGACCTATAAATTATATCTCCCTTGATATTCGAGACAAGAAGTAACATCTAATGCGATATATATCTAATGGAAATATATATATACTTAGAGAGAGAGACATACACTAGAGTACCCTCTGGCCTTGTCCGGGATGAGTGTCCCTTAAATGAACTTCAATCTTGTATGAATTTATATATCTTTAACTCAATTTTGTCTGGATTTATTGTTTTGAATGTAAAAATCGCGAAAATGATATTAAAGTACATGCTATTCTGCGTTTGATTTTTACAGTCCGTGTGTATCGGAAAAAAGCGAAACCGTTAGAGAACATGTTTTTTCAAATTATTCAATTGGTTAGTTTTCCAAATGTTAACAAATTTGTCTTCGTTCTCTGTTCAGAAAAACATTTCTTTTTTCTCTTCAAAAATCGATCATTTTATAAAACAAAGATCTGAATCTATTTTTTTTTCATTTACATATTCTGAATAAATGTCCAAATGTAAATTGAGATGTATAAATTTAATATTTTAAAACGCTACATTGTTATAAATTTGATGCCTTACAAAAGGATGCTTATCTAAAAATTATTTGTCTTTTTTTATTATAAAATTAAATCACTATAAATGATTATAAAACTATTTAATTCATAAATATGGAATACTCTAATGCGTGGTATTTTTATTTTGTCCTAATGTGTATCCATACATTATCCGCTGTTCTGAAAACTTTTTCCGAAGTATGTTTTAAATGATATTTGTGTTTACCGTCAAAGAAAAGTGAAATAACATTGTCCATCTGTTTTGTTAAGAAGAAATTCTGCCCGTGCTCTCTCTTCTCCTCCCCCCTCCCCCACCTGGCGGCGGCAAGTGCACGAAGATACATTATTATTGAATGCATTATGTAGAAACTATTTCTTGTAAGTTTTATTTGATACAAACTTATTTCATTTAAAATAGTAATATTTTATTCACTTCTCTTCACTTGAATAAAATAATTATGCAAATAATAAATATATAACCATATCTATATATCACTGCAAACTAAAGAAACAATTGAAAAAAAAATTAGACATTGATAACTATATTATTAAGGAAGTCGTGGTTTTACGGTTTAAAAAATTACGTATGATATCGTAATGAAAGGGGGGGGGAGGAAGTCCAAAATTACTAGAAAACTGGTAACATTATATATGAACCCTAAACATTATATATGAACCCTAATTATACCCTAAACATTGGGTAATTTATCTGGAATAAAATTTATCTGGCTAAAATATTTTTTTCTTTAAATCACTGATTTGGACTGATTATTCCTATAAACGCCCCCCCCCCTCTCCCCTCCTTTTAAAATGAAATCCTGCCTTGTTATCGTGATTTTTACGGTAAGAAAAAATAAAATAAATCTTTGTTTTTTATTAGCACAACTTCAAATCCATAGTTGCCATTACGAGATCATCTGAAATAATTTCAAATACAGAAATAAAGAACACCGCATCGCATCGTTGATACCCAATCATTAACAAAATATTTTTCTGGTTTTGTGGATATCAGTTGTTTCCAAAATAAATATATAGGCTTTTGAGATGCGAGATACTGCCGGAAATCGCATCTGCGTACTCTTAAATTGCATTTCTGTTTGCCAATTTATTTATAATTCGGATATTATTATTATTTATTTTTCATCAGACAGCCGATTTTTTGATTCTTTGGTTTTCCAATAAAAAAATAAACATCTGCTCTGCTCCATTCAGGGAAACTTCACGCTTCCGTCAAAACAAGCAGACGATATTGACTTTAGACACATTAGAAAACTTTCAATTTGATTTTTTTTTTTATTTAAATAAGATAGATCTTTTGCGGGAATTAAAATATTCTGTAATTTTGTATCAGTTATTCTAGAAATTAGAAAAAAAAAATACAGTGAAACCTCCAAATAAGGGACACTCCGGAAAAGGGACACCTCTATTTAATACACAAAAGTTGCGGTCCCAAAGATGTCCCTTATTTGGAGGTTTCACTATGTAAGGAACTCCGAATAAGGGACACTTCTATTTAAGGGACGAAAGTTGCGGTCCCATGGGTGTCCCTTATTTGGCAGTTTCACTGTACTGCCTTTCTAAAACAGCAAGTCGCGTATAATTTTACTCCCCCCCCCGGCCTTTGTGATGTGTATTTCTAATTAAACTTATATATATATATATATATGTGTGTGTGTGTGTAATATATATGTTTTTTGATTTACTTATTTTATTTATATACTAGGGGGGCCCCGCCCCCCTGCTCGCTATGCTCGCCAACCCCCCGCGTAATCGCTTCGCGATTCCAAATTATTGGCTACCCCTGCTTGCTGCGCTCGCCAATATCCCATGGTATGAATAAACAGTTGCAGACCTTTCAAATGATGTGTCACGCATTTGGTGTTGTAAAGAAATTACAAAATGCGCCTCCTCTGAGGGCAGAGGGGGGGGGGGGTTACACACAAGATATCCATAATATGAATAAGCAGTTGCAGACCTCTCAAATGATGTGTCACACAATTGGTGTTGTAAAGAAATTAAAAATGTGCCTCCCTGGGGGCAGAGTGGGGGATGACACACAACACATCCATAATATGAATAAGCAGTTGCAGACCTTTCAAATGATGTGTCACACAACTGGTGTTGTAAAGAAATTAAACATGTGACCCCCCTGGGGAGAGCAGAGTGTGGGGGGGACACACAAGACATCCATAATATGAATAAGCAGTTGCAGACCTTTCAAATCTTGTGTAACACGACTGGTGTTGTAAAGAAATTAAAAATGTGTCCCCCCTGGGGAGCAGAATGGGGGATAACACACAAGACAACCTTTAAATGAATAAGCAGTTGCAAACCTTTCAAATGATGTATCAAACGACTGATGTTGTAAAGAAATTAAAAATTTGGCGAAATATTACAGTTATCGCCAAGTTGGCGTCACTTTTGACAACTAATTTTGGTTGCCAAATTTGGCGATATATCGCCAAGTTGGCGACAAACTTGGCGATTGTTGGCGATGGTAACCTTTCCTCTCTTTATGGTAACCCATATGACGATGCATAGACGGAGCCCTTTCCTGATTGGTCTATTCGACTCATGGAAGGAGTTGTCAACCCGGATTCGTTAGTTCCGGAAATCTTCCACATCAGCATCATTCCAGGAGTCATTCCTTTTAAGGCTAGTTTTTTTTTACTATAGAAGGATTTTTATTTTTATTTTTTATTTATTTATTTATTTATTTTTGAAAAACGTTTTTTGGACTGTGCACTACAGACCTATCTATTTTTTACTTTTTATCTCCCGTACATTTTTTTCTCTCCATAAAGCAGAAAATAAATGAAGAAACGATCAAAACTGCAGTTTAGAATGATATTTGATGCATTTTAAAAATATGAAATTTTAAGATAATATAAGTTAAATGTCGAGAATTAGCCTTTAAAAAAGTACAAAATTTAATTATTATTAAAATGAAAGATGTGCTTAAGGCTGTTCTTAAATCCAAAAGAGCAACTTTATCACATAAGTTTTAACTTCTTTTTGTTCAGAGGTTTGTTTTCATGAAACTAGTAGCTGTTGTTCAGAAACTATCTGATTCTACTCTTCTTTTTTTTCAATAATTTTTTTAGAAAATAGTGTCAAAGTCAGAGTTTTGAACCAAATTTCTGCTTGAAAAAAATCCGTTAAACAGGGAAGAAAAACGTGTTGGTCACGTGATGAAAATCGTTTATAAATCAATAGGTTATTTATTGATAAAAAAATGGAAAACACAATTCGATTCCGAATCGTTTCCATAGCCATACTTTCCAATTTTATTTCTTTCCATAAAAATGAATTTGTAAATACGTCAAAACGTTTTGCGTTTGTTCAGCAGGGCAGAGCAGTTGGGAATAGCTATAAGTAAAGTAAATTAGTAATACATAAGCGTTTCATAATGGGATTGCTATCACAACTCGAGAAATAATTCATTTATCGGGAATTTGGTGTTGTTACGCTGAGAAATTCCTTTTTTTTAAAGAATCCCTTAAAACTAATTAAATTGTATGTATATTTTTCTTCACTTTGCAGATTCCATACATTTCTGAAATAACATTTTTGTATTTTTTTTTTTTCAAAAATTATGAATTTTTATATAAATTATATTGCTCTTTTTCTAGTTTATCCTTGGTAAGAAAAGCAAAAAATAAAATTTCATTTTTATTGTTCTGCGTAATTATTTCTTTAATTATTTAAAATAATAGTATTTAATAAGTTCTTAGTAAAATATACTGAAAGCAAAATATTTATCTTTATTATCGTCATAATTCAAAAGTAACAATTTATATAAAAGTTAAGAATAAGTTTTAGTGTTTAATCTAATTCTCCAATAATGACAATTTAATAGTATATGCATTTTTTGCCCAGGAAATTATTTTCATACAGAATGATTCAGATAGCACTAAATATTTTGATCCGTGAAGACCAGGAAAAAGGAAATCAGTAGCGGCTTCGTACTGAAAAATTAAGTTAGGCCCGGTCTGATCCTTCATGAAAAAAGTAAGACCAGAATCTTCAGAAAAAAGTAAAGCCAAGGCCCGACCCTGCCCAAATGCTGTTAATGAAAATCAGGAAGAGGCCCGGCCCGTACAAATCTCTCTGCGTCCGTAAGTCAATAAGATACAAATAAACAGCGCCAAAATGTCGCATACATGGAAAATGTGGCAACGTACGCGTTTCTCTTCAACAGGGCAGCGTCGAAACGAAAAATCGACGCTCCGATTTGAAAGAAATGGAATCGTCTTAAGCTACGTCACGTATGATTGACAGGTCTCTTCTCGTGCTGGGATTATAATATGTATTGTGTAATTCCCCTTCCCTCCCCATCCTTATTTTTTTATTCTTTAGTTTATTTTCATTCTGTGCATGCATGCTTAATTTTTATCTTGATTAAATAACAAATTTTCTTACTCCGAATTAAAAAAGAAAAAGAAAAAAAGGGTTAAGAAATAATGAAATAAGCATTTATTTACGTTGATATTATTTGTCTTTTCTTTTTACAAACAGGGAAATAAACTGAGAGTGAAAAAATATATATTAAAATGTATTTATACCTTTATTTCAAGTGTCATATGGTATGTGTTTATTAATTATTTTTTGTTTGTTTTGTTGTTGGTTTCGCAAGATAACAGAATTTAATTAGAAATTTTATTTGAGAGTTCTGTTGTAAGTTATTTTTAAGCATTTAATTTAGAATTCCTGATATATTGTGAAATAGCATTGAATATGATTTTCAAAACAGATTGAGTAAGTTTTTGCATTTATTATTATTATTTTTCTTTTTTTATGAAATAAGACACTTTTCTTTTAAAGTTATGTTGAAAAATCTACATTACGTAGTCTTGTCTTGATAATATGATTATAATATTGATTGGTATTTTAATTATTCAGATATGTTTTGACTTATTTAGAACATTGTTTATGAATGTTGCCAATAATTCAGTACTAGTTTTATATCAGTTAAAATAATGTTTTAATTAAATGACACGTAATGACAAACTAGTTTAATTATATCAGCAATAATTTAAAGTATATTTTCTTTAAAAAAAATAAGATAAAATAATTTAAATTTTAAGGGTACTTAAAAGTTTAATGAAGTTTAATTATTTTAGCAGTATATTTTGCTAACGTTAAAGTTCACTGTTTTGTTTTATTAATGTCTTGTTTTTACGAGTTGTAAAGCAAAGCTCACGTCTGGGAACAATTTACTTAATCAAATTTTTAGCATTTGTGGGGTATATATCTTGTTGTTTTGCTAAAGTTAAGAATGCCCGAGTGCAATAAAGCACGAAAAGACCTGTTTCAGGTCGCTGTGGAAATGAATTTAGAAGTACAACCCTCTATGACCGTTGTCACATTGCGTGATAAGATTAAATCCTCTCCCTCGTACGAAGTTGATTTCGTGAATTCGTTAGTCATAAACCAAATTGCGACTCGCGAGGAAGAATGGCGTAGACGAGACTTAGATTAAAAACAAAAAGCAGCTGAGTTAGAACAGCGTAAATTAGAAGAGAAGCGTCGTTCGGAAGAATTGAAATTAAAAAAGTTTGAGATGAATTTTGAGCTTAAGCAGCTTATGTTACAGGCTCAGAGGCAAAGTGTTTCCAGTGGAGCGGTAGGTGGTAATGCGGCAGGAATAATGTATCATCCAGAGAGTAAAATAGATATCCAGAAGCTGTTGCCTACATTTTAAGCCAGAGACAGCTGATGTAACATTGTTTCTGGTGCTCCTGGAACGACAGTTAAAGCTTTCGAAGGTACCAGAACACCTCTGGGTTTCTTATTTAC
This sequence comes from Maratus speculifer, assembly GCA_964019185.1. Lineage (NCBI taxonomy): Eukaryota > Metazoa > Arthropoda > Arachnida > Araneae > Salticidae > Maratus > Maratus speculifer. Next base: position 169,764,889 of record OZ025298.1, read on the forward strand.
TAAGTGTTCTGCCCTCTTCTATATCTACGCTTATTGCTCGTGAAAAAGAAGAAAACGCTTCAGATTTTTCACATGTTAAAGGTCTACTTCTAAAAAAGTTTAAAATAAGCGCTGAAAGGTTTAGGCAGCTGTTTTTCACGCATCGCAAAGATAAAGAAATTACATGGAGAGATTATTACTTCGAGTTACGTGCTTACTTTGAAAACTGGCTTAAAGAGTTAAATTTAACGTCTTTTGAAGCTCTTCAGGATCTGATCATAGCGGATCAGATGAAAAGGCGCGTGCCTGTCGAATGCAAATATTATATGTTAGATGATAGGGAACATTTAAATTAGTCAGTCGACCTTGCCGGAAAATTAGACGCGTATTATACTACCAGGTCTACGTTTTCTAAAAAAGATTCGGGTGTACCCCAGGAGAAAAAAGAGTATTCTCGCCGAGAAAATACATGGAAGCAGAGTAAGCCTCCAAAAGAAGACAGATCTTCTCCTAATTTTGCTAATCAACGTTTAGAATCCGATATATTTTGCTATGGTTGTGGCAAAGTGGAATTTATAAAGAAGAAATGCCCAACTTGTTCCCCTATGGTTAAAAATAAACAGTGCAAGCTCATCGCCTTCAGCTATATAGTTTAAATACATCAGCAGTTTCAGCTCCAAATGTGCCTATTAGGATCTGCAATAAGAAGGCCTTAGTCTGCGCAGATGCCAAATAAGAAAAATGCCATTTTTCTTGTGAGAAAGTCAAGTATCTAGGAACTGGATAACTCCAAATGGTTTAGAAGTAGATCCAGACAAAGTATCCGCGATTAAAGCAATACCTCCACCAAAAAATGTTAAAGACATTCAGTCCTTCTTACAAACCTGTTCTTGGTACAGAAGATTTATATCAAATTTTGCTGATATCTCAAGACCTCTTAGCAATCTTACGAAAAAGAAAGCCACTTGGAAATAGGGAAAAGAAGAACAAACAGCCTTTGAAACTCTAAAACATTGTCTCATGACATCTCCAGTACTGAAGCAAGCTGATGGAACCAAACCATTCATTCTACGTACTGATGCTAGCAACTATGCTCTTGGTACTGTACTTTTACAGGGCACAGATAAGACCTCTGAACACCCCATAGAATATGCTAGCCGTCTTCTTACAAGTGCAGAAAGAAATTACTCCACTACTGAACGTGAGACTTTGGCTGTTATCTGGGCCTTACAAAAATTTCGTGGTTATGTGGAAGACCTAGAAATAATTGTAGCTACTGATCACCAACCTTTAAAATGTCTTCTCAGTCTTAAGTCACCACCGGGAAGATTAGTGCGTTGGGCACTACAATTGCAATTGTTTTTATTGAAAATAGAATATGAACCTGGAAAATCTAATGTTGTGGTTGACATGCTGTCACTTCCTGTGTGTAATCATCAATCTGCTTTCTGCGAGACATGCATAGATATGTTAGCATAGATATGCCAACAAGAAACTCAAAAGATATGAGAGAAGCGCAGTTACAAGATGAAATTCTTTAAAAAAATATAGATTGCTTTGAAGATTTGATTTCTTTGCCGAAAAGTGTAGATTTTGCCAATTGGACTGATACAGGATTCCAGATGAATCAAGGTGTACTTTATCGTTATGCTCCTAAATCTGATGCCGAGGAAGCGCAACTGGTCACTCAAGTTCAAGAAAGACAAAATATTTTGAAACTTCATCATGACGACCCCTCAGCTGGACATTATGGTAAAGCAGGAACCTATCAAAGAATTGCTAAGAGATATTATTGGACAGGCATTCGAGCCTTTATTTCTGAATATGTAAAGAAATGTCCAGAGTGTGCTCGTTATAAAGTAACAAATCAGAAACCTGCTGGTTTATTGCGAACACCTGCTTATGCGGAGCGGTTTGAAACCCTTAGTATTGATCTTTTTGGACCACTGCCACCCAGTAAAGATGGACACCGATGGATTTTTATAGTGGAAGATTGTGCCACTAAATGGGTAGAACTATTTGCCTTAACAACTGCAACTGCACAAGAATGTGCGACTACTTTGATAGAAGAGATCTTCCTTCGGTATTGTATTCCAAGAAGACTGATAAGTGATAATGGTCCTCAGTTTGTGAGCGCTGTTCTACAACAAGTTTTTTATATTCTTGGAATAGACCAATCATGGACACATTTATACCATCCTCAGGCCAATCCGGTCGAACGCAAAAATCGAGACTTGAAACTTCGAATAGCAATCCGTGTCGGGGATGAACACTGTTCCTGGATAGATAAACTTCCTTTTATTAGATTTGCCATGAAATCTGCCAAATCTGATACGACTGGCCAAACTGCTGCCTATCTACAATTTGGTCAAGAACTAAGAACAATCGATGATGTGGTAAACAATTTCAAAGCTGTTGTCGAAAAAGACAATTTTGTTCCGGAAATCTTAAACGACTTGTAAATATTTATTTTATCGAAAAGTGTGAAAGAACGTGTTGAAGTGAAACAAGATCAGTGAAAGAAATATTATGATAAAAATCGTAGACAAATATATTTCAAGCCTGGTGAAAAAGTATATGTTAACCTACACCCAGTGAGCAAGGCAAGTAAAAATAAAACAGCAAAATTTATGCCTAAGAGAGATGGGCCATACATAATTTTGACTCAAAAGTCACTAGTGACATATGACATTGCTAGTCTAGAAAATCCTACTGAACGAATTGGATCTTACCACGTTTCTTCCTTGCTGCCTTTCCAAGAATCTGAAACTATTCCAGTTGCACCCTTGAGAAAAAGAGGAAGACCCCAAAAGCATCCTGTTTCCTCTCCGAGACGTAGATCGGAAACAGAGGGGGAGGATGTAACACGTCCCTTCCAAAGGAAAAAAATAGACTGTCACGCGTCACCTGAGTTTTGCTAAATTAAAAAAAATGTAGTTGTAATACTTTTTGTCTTAAAAATATCTGGCAACACTAGTTCTATTAAAAATTTTCTATTCTTAGTGATGTTAAAAAAGTTGGTTGTGAATTGTAGTTCATGTGATGGTGGCGTGCACCAGAATTATGTAAAAAAGCTTTATTTGTAAATATTGTGTGTGTGTTAGTGTGCTATATGTTGGTTCTGTTCTTTTCAAGGAATAAAAAATTTATAGAGAAGAATGCAGCCCCGAGATATTCATAGTAAGATAAGTGATGTTCTTCTCTCTTTCTTTCTTCTTGTAAATTTGTAAGACGACTTCTTACAAATCTTTAAATTGCTATATGTATTTTTAAAATGTATTTTGTAAAGAATGTTTTTGATATGTTCAAAATTCAAAGCAATGATGCATGCAAAATCTTTTAATTTATTCATGTTAAAGTATATAAAGTAGTTGTATCTTTAAATTGCTATCATATTTTTTAACAATACAGAATAATTCATGGTACTTCTTTGTTATTCCGTCGACCAAAAAACTATCGCCAATCTATAAGATTAAATGCGAATAATGGGTGATCGTAAATGTCAAATTCAAGACATTAAGCACGATACACATGTTTAAAGCGTCATCAAGTGGTTTTTAATTCCACTTTTTATTTGTATTTTTGTTAGGTTTTACTAATTTATTTCTATTTTTGTTAGGTTTTACTAATTTATTCCTATTTTTGTTAGGTTCTACTAATTTATTTGTACTTTGGTTATTTAAAATAAAAAATTTGTCAACATGTATAACCTTGGGTATTAGTTTGGCGATTTTTATAACTTGGCGAAAATGGTCGACGGGATAACCAAGTACAACCTAAAATACATAACTTTAATTCGAAGCGGAAAGGTTTAAAATTAATGACTTTTATTTTCTTTTTTGAGTAAAAAATGCTAACAAATATTTCTGCCATTAACCGATGTTTACATTCCATTTGTTAATTAAAGTGTTCAAAAGGATGTTATTTTAACACCCCAGCTTTCGGAAAATAATGCGGACGCCTATTTCTACTGTAAAATGTAAAAAAAAAAAGAAGTAAATTAACTTCTTCAACACCAATAATTTATTTAACGGTAAAAACTTTTACCTTTTCCATAAAAATATTCAAAATATTAAAAATATATACAATTTCTTTCCATGTCACGAGTATTAAAGGTGAAAGGATAAAAAAATAAAAATAAACATGGACAATGGAATCAACACCATTAACCGTTTTTTTTTTAAATATTCAAATGTTTTGGGTACCTTATTCATCCTTTAAAAGCGCCAAGATCGGCCGAAACACTCAATAATAAAACCATCTGTAAATGTCGATTCGAACAAGTGCGAATCCCTAAAACAATGTACTATTCCCCAACTAAATATACAACGGCCTGTGCGTTTCGCTAAAAACCGCCGAAAAAGTGAAGCTGGATTCAGCTTCAAACCCTGAACCATTTCATTGGACCACGTGGCGCAAATCCTGCCCGGATTAGCACTGAATTAGCTGATATCTGTACATTACATCTTCATACATTAGTCTGAAATGGATGGGCGTTTAAATCTAGTTGGCCATGTTTGGGCAGAGTATCAGAGTCCTCTGGCGGAAGGCTTCATACGTTAGTCTGAAATGGATGGGTCGTGTAGATCTATTTGGCCATGCTTGGGCAGGATATGAGAGTCCTCCGGCGGGAGCTTTATACATTAGTCTGAAATGGATGGGCCATGTAGATCTAGTTGGCCATGCTTGGGCAGGATATCAGAGTCCTTTGGCAAAAGGTGTCATACATTAGTCTCAAATGGATGAGCCGTATAGATCTAGTTGGCCATGCTTGGGCAGGGAATCAGAGTCCTCTTTTGGGAGGCTTCATACATTACTCTCAAATGGATGGGTCTATAGATCTAGTTGGCCATGATATAATATTTCACATATTCGAATCAGTTTTTTGCAAAGAAAAATTCCATCTTCTTTATTCCCTGATTTGGTTGACTGTGGATTTCTATAAACAGAATTTCAAACTCTGGGAAAAACTGATTGAAATAATGGTTGTTTCCTTTTATTATTTTTGTGCTTCTCTACGGCTATTTTATCATTCTTAATTAGTTGTTGTTAGTTAGTTTATTTGTTGTTAATTCTGTATGTATTTCCTTGGGTGTTTTTCCCTCCTCTTTATTTTGGCCGGCCAAATGAGGGAATATCTTTCTACAAGGGATTTTTCTTTCCTAAAAAAAAGGTCCTAAAATTCTCCTTTTTCCATATACTATTTTATTTTTTCCCTATTTTTCCCCATAGAGCTTTTGTTAGCCCCTAATGCTACTTCTTTTAGATATGCTAAAAAGTAGCATAGTAGTATGTCAAAATTGTGGCACACTTTTACTTACCCATCATACGTAGTATAGAGCAAATCTTGCAATCGTCTTGCAATCAAGACATCTTTTTAGAAAAAAAAAATCCATCCGTCTGTCGGTCTGTAAGGGCCCCACCAGTGGCCGAGAGGTTCTGACCTCAAACTGGTAGACGGTAGGTGCTGGGTTCGAACCCAATCGCGACCGTCGGCCTAACCGTTCGAAGTTTTCCGTGGTTTTCTTCGAACCTTTCGTAAATACGGGTTGGGTTCCCTTAGAAAGACCCCCACGGAGGGCAACCCACCCCATAGGGCCTATATCCCATAGCGTAGATAATCGGCCGACAAAAATACACCACTACACCTGTCTGTCTGTAAACGCTCTATCTCACGGACAAATAGCGATAGAGACTTAAAAGTTTGTATGTACTTAGTAAGTAAGCATAGGACGAAGCCTATTTAATATCAGTAACCTCGATTATCCGGAACTATTTTTTCGGACTCTTGAAAAACAAATTTTTTGAAGGATTTACGCGTTTTAGATACTGGAGATTCCGAAAAACATTTTTAGAAAAAATATTGCCGTTCGTCTGTCTGTCTGTAAACGCACTATCACACAAACAAATGGATATAGAGACTTAAAATTTTGTATGTACTTAGTAAGTATAAGAATAGGACGAAGAGTATTTAATATCGGTAACCTCGATAATCCGGAACCATATTTTGCTGACCCCCGAAAAACAGATTTTGATGAATTTGCACGTCAGATACTGAAGATTCCGAAAAACATATTTTTAGAAAAAAATTGCCGTCCGTCTGTCTGTAAACGCTCTATCTCACGAACAATTGGAGATAGAGACTTAAAATTTTGTATGTACTTAGTAAGTAAGAATAGGACGAAACCTATTTAATATCAGTAACCTCGATTTTCCGGAATTACTTTTTAGGAGTCTCCAAAAAAACTTTGTCGGATTTACACGTTTAAGAAACTGAAGATTCCGAAAAACATATTTTTAGAAAAAAAATTCCATCAGTCTGTCTGTCTGTAAACGCTCTGTCTCACAAACAAATAAAGATAGAGACTTTAAATTTTGTAAGTAGTAGGAAAAGGACAGTACGAGGACAGTACGTTTCCTTTGTTAAAAAATTCTGTATGATTTCAAGTGAAAATAATCTGAACCTGAATACATGGTATTTAAAATACAAAATTCACGATTATGAACTAATGTTGAAAACATGGGTAACATTAAATATACAGCTAATATTTAATTATAGATTAGAAAATTCTTAAAGTGTATCCAAATTTATCAAATATAGTATTGAATACAGTGAATAAGTGAAATATGTGAATAAGTATTGATATTTCTATGTTGCTTTTCAAAATACTAGTGTAAAATTATTCAAATTCGTCTTTTCTTTAAAATTGATATTTATTTTTGTTAAATTAATGATACTTGTTAAGTTTTTGTTGCTAAAATTAAAATATACGTTTAATTCTTCTGTTAGAAATCTATATTTCCAAGTTGTGACTCAAAAGACTATTGTAAAACTAATAAAATTCGCTTAAATTCACCTTTTCCCCTTAAAAAATAATATTTTTATTATTTTGTTTAATTAATTATACTGATTATGTCTTCCAAAATTCAAATTTTGGGATATTGCGGTAACTGTTATGAAATTGGAGTGTATAAAATGTCTCTTTTTTTCTCCCAGACTTTTAAATATACAAGAATGAGAGGTCATTGCTTTGTAATTTCCCTACCTAAGGTAAGAAATTGGGGGAGATGGGGGTGAAAAGGCATGGTGAGGGACTTCGGAGGAATAAGTTCTGGTTTCAATATGACGTCACAAGAAGCAGGTGTTGTTTTCAAATTTGCGTGTGTGTCTGTGTTGAGTATTTATTGAAATGTGTTCGTTTATGCATTAAAATTCTACTTAGTTAGTATATAAAAGTATGATGAAATTTCCATTTAGAGTAAAAGTTAACCAAATTCGTTTAATTCGTCTTTTTTCGTTAAAAAATCATTAGTTTCCTTTGTTAATTGTTCAATTATTGAAATTCTTTGAGGTAACGACTGTTCAAAAACTAAAAAAATATGTTTAAATTTCTATTTTAAGTTGTGTATTCTGATTTTATATATAAAAAAAATAAAAAATATATGAAGAAATCAGTTAAAAATTTAATATTTTCTGTTGTTTTGCTTAATTAATAATGTTCATGAAGGAAATGGTTGTCCAAAACTGGAATGCATGCTTAAATTTCTTTCTATCAAATTGATAGTCTGAAGTTTGAGTTGAAAAAATCGTAAGAAATCAGTCTTTTTCTATAAAACTTGATATTTTCCATTGTTTTTTACTTAATTAACGAAACTCATTAAGATTATAGCTGTTGAAAAACTAGAATGCAGGTTTAACTTTCAACTTGTAAGTCGATACACTGATGTTGCAGTTGATAAAAATCGTAAGAAATCAGTCTTTTTCCATAAAAATCGATATTTTCCATTGTTTTTTACTTAATTATGAATGCGCATTAAGGTTATAGCTGTTGAAAAACTGAAATGTATGTTTAAGTTTTCTCTCTTAAGTTGATAAAAATCGTTAGAAATCAGTCTTTTTCCATAAAACTTGATATTTTCCATTGTTTTTTTACTTAATTAACGATACTCATTAAGGCTATAGCTGTTGAAAAACTAGGATACATGTTTAACTTTCAACTTTTAAGTCGTTACATTGATCATATAGTTGATAAAAATCGTAAGAAATCAGTCTTTTTCTATAAAACTGGATATTTTCTATTGTTTTTACTTAATTAATACTACTCATTAAGATGTCTATCAAGCAAAATTCAAATATATGTTTAACTTTCTTGTGTTAAATTGATAATCTCATCTTGTAGTTGAAGAAATCTAAATAAAATGGTTAAAAACTGAAATTTTAGTTGTTTCGCTTAATTAATAATACTCATTAAAATTACGGTTCTTCAAAATTCAAATATAAATTTAATCTTCATCATATAGTATGATTCTGTGTTGAGATGTGATTGATAATATTTTTGAATAGGGAAGGTCGATGACCTCTCATGTTAGAATAGAATGTTCCTTTTTTCCACTAGGGGGCGCAGGAGGGCGGCGGTGAGATGGTGGGAGCAGGGACGGTCCCTTCATCCCAGCGACTGAGCAGGGACAGCTGGAGGCACCGCAGGCGGCACCGCAGGCGGCACAGCAGGCGGCACGGTGCCGCAGTGCCGCCTGCTGTGAAAGTAAGAATCGTTGAGAATCGTAAGTTGAAAGTAAGAATCGACGAAGCTTATTTAATATCATTAACCTCGATTATCAGGAACTAATTTTCGGATTCTCGAAAAAAAATTAACGGATTTACACGTTTCAGATACTGGAGATACCGAAAAACATATTTTTAGAAAAAAAATTGCCGTCCGTCTGTCTGTGTCAGTAAACGCTCCATCTCACGAACAAGTGGAGATAGAGACTTAAAATTTCGTATATACTTACTAAGTAAGAATAGGACGAAGCTTATTTAATATCAGTAACCTCGATTATCCGGAACTATTTTTTCGGACACTTGAAAAAAATTTTAACGGATTTACACGTCTCAGAAACTGGAGGTTCCCATAAACATATTTTTAGAAAAAAAAAATTGCCGTCCGTCAATCTGTCTGCCTATCTGTAAACGCTCTATCTCACGAACAAGTGGAGATAGACTTAAAATTTTGTATGTAGTTAGTAAGTAAGAATACGACGAAGCGTATTCAATATCAGTATCCTCGATTATCCGTAACTATTTTTTCGAACTTTTGAAAAAAAGTTTAACGGATTTACACGTTTCAGAAACTGGAGATTCCGAAAAAGATTTTTAGAAAAAAAATTGCCGTCAGTCTGTCTGTCTGTAAACGCACTATCTCACGAACAAATGGATATAGAGACTTAAAATTTTGTATGTACTTAGTAAGTAAGAATAGGACGAAGAGTATTTAATATTGGTAACCTCGATAATCCGGAACCACATTTTTCGTACCCCCGAAAAACAAATTTTAATGAATTTACACGTTTCAGATACTAAAGATTCCGAAAAACATATTTTTAGAAAAAAAATTGCCGTTCGTCTGTCTGTCTGTAAATGCTCTATCTCACGAACAAGTGGAGATAGAGACTTAAAATTTTGTATGTACTTAGTAAGTAAGAATAGGACGAAGCCTATTTAATATCAGTAACCTCGATTATCCGGAACTATTTTTTCGGACTCTTGAAAAAAAAATTTAACGGATTTACAGGTTTCAGAAACTGGAGGTTCCGAAAATCATATTTTTAGAAAAAAAATTGCCGTCCGTTAATCTGTCTGCCTATCAGTAAACGTTCAATCTTACGAACAAATGGAGATAGACTTAAAATTTTGTATGTAGTTAGTAAGTAAGAATACGACGAAGCGTATTTAATATCAGTAACCTCGATTATCCGGAACTATTTTTTCGGACTCTTGAAAAAATATTTAACGGATTTACACGTTTCAGAAACTGGAGATTCCGAAAAAAATTTATAGAAAAAAAAATTGTCGTCCGTCTGTCTGTCTGTAAATGCACTATCTCACGAACAAATGGATATAGAGACTAAAAATTTTGTTTGTACTTAGTAAATAAGAATAGGACGAAGTGTATTTAATATCGGTAACCTCGATAATCCGGATCCATATTTTTCGGACCCCCGAAAAATAAATTTTGACGCATTTACACGTTTCAGATACTGAAGATTCCGAAAAACATATTTTTAGAAAAAAAAATTGCCCTCCGTCGACCTGCAAATGCTCTATCTCACGAACAAGTGGAGATAGAGACTTAAAATGTTGTAAGTACTTATTAAAAAAGAATAGGTCGAGGTCTATTCAATATCAGTAACCTCGATTATCGGGAACTATTTTTTTCGGACTCCCGAAAAAAATTTATTGAAGGATTTACACGTTTCAGATACTGAAGATTCCGAAAAACATGTTTTTAGAAAAAAAATTGCCCTCCGTACGTCTGTCTGCAAACGCTCAATCTCAGATATAGACTTAAATTTCTGTCTGTATTTAGTAATTAAGAATAGGATAAAGTCTGTTTAATATCACTAACCTCGATTTTCCGGAATTTTTTTTTCGGACTCTTGAAAAAAAAATTGACGGATAAAACCATGTACGAATCACCAACTAAATATATAACGGCCTCTGCGTTTCGCTTAAAACCGCATAAAAGTGAAGCTGGATGCAGCTTCAAACCCTGAACCATTTCATTGTTCACGACGTGTAGCAAATCTTGCCCAAATTAGCACTGAATAAGTTGATATCTGTACATTACATCTTTAAACATTAGTTTGAAATGGATGGGTCGTATAGATCTAGTTGGCCATGCTGGGGAGGGGTATCAGAGTTCTGTGGCGGGACCCTTCACACATTAGTCAGAAATGGATGGGCCGTATAGATCCAGTTAGCCATGCCTGGGCAGGGTACTAGAGTCCTCTGGCGGGGGGCTTCACACATTAGTCCGAAATGGATGAGCCGTATAGATCTAGTTCGCCATGCTTGGGCAGGTAATAGAGTCCTCTGGTGGGAGGCTTCATACATTAGTCTGAAATGGATGGGCCGTATAGATCTAGTTCGCCATGCTTGGGCAGGGTGATAGAGCCCTCTGGTGGGAAGCTTCACACCTTAGTCAGAAATGGATGGGCCGTATAGATCTAGTTGGCCATGCTTGTCCATGTAGTAGAGTCCTCTGGTGGGAGGCTTCATACATTAGTCTAAAATGGATGAGCCGTATAGATCTAGTTGGCCTTGCGTGGGTATCAGCGTCCTCTGACGATAGGATTTATATATTAGTCTCAAATGGGTAGTACAGATGAGTTATGGGTCAAATACGGCCAGTCAAGATTCCGTAAAACATATTTTTAGAAAAAAAATTGCCGTCCGTCTGTTTGTCTGTAAAAGCTCTATCTCACGAACAAATTGAGATAGAGACTTAAAATTTTTTGAGTACTTAGTAAGTAAGAATCGGACGAAGCGTATTTAAAATCAGTACCCTCGATTATCCGTAACTATAGTTTTCGGACTCCCGAAAAAAAATTTTGACGGATTTACACGTTTCCCATACTGGAGATTCCGAAAAACATATTTTTAGAAAAAAAATTGCCATCCGTCTGTCTCTCTCTCTGTAAACGCTCTATCTCTCGAACAAATGGAAATAGAGACTTAAAATTTTGTATGTAGTTAGTAAGTAAGAATCGGACGAAGCCTGTTTAATATCAGTAACCCCGATTATCCGGAACTATTTTTTCGGAATCTCGAAAAAAGGATTTTGACGAATTTATTTGTTCAGATACTGAAGGTTCCGAAAAACATATTTCTAGAAAAAAAATTGCCGTCCGTCTGTCTGCTTGACTGTAAACGCTCTATTTCTCGAACAAATGGAGATAGAGACTTTATATTTTGTATATATTTAGTAAGTAAGAATAGGACGAAGCGTATTTAATATCAGTAACCTCGATTATCCGTAACTATTTTTTCGGACTCCAGAAAAATTTTTTTGACGGATTTACGCATTTCAAATACTGAAGATTCTGAAAAACATATTTTTAGAAAAAAAATTGCCGCCCGTACGTCTGTCTTTAAACGCTCCATCTCACGGACAAATGGAGACAGAAATTTTGCAACTTTGTATGTACTTAGTAAGTAAGAATAGGACGAAGCCTATTTAATATCAGTAATTTCGATTATCCGTAACTATTTTTTCGGAATCTCGAAAAAGAATTTTTACGGCTTTACAAGTTTCAGATACTGAAGATTCCGAAAAACGTATTTTTAGAAAAAAAAATTGCCGTCCGTCTGTCTGTCTGTAAACGCTCTATATCACAAAAGAATGGAGATAGAGACTTAAAATTTTGTATGTACTTAGTAAGTAAGAATAGGACGAAGACTATTTAATATCAGTAATCTGGATTATCCGGAACTTTTTTTTTCGGACTCTCAAAAAAAATTTTTGTCGGATTTACACGTTTTAAAAACTGGAGATTCCGAAAAACCTATTTTTAGAAAAAAAATTGCCGTCCGTCAGTCTGTCTGTAAACGCTGAATCTCACGAACAAATGTAGATAGAGACTTAAAATTTTGTATGTACTTAGGAAGTTTATGACGAAGCCTATTTAATATCAGTAATCTCGATTATCCGCAACTATTTTTTCTGACTCTCGAAAAAGAATTTTTACGGATTTACACGTTTCAGATACTGAAGATTCTGAAAAACATAATTTTAGATAAAAAATTGCCGTCTGTCTGTCTGTCTGTAAATGCTCTATCTCTCGATCAAATGCAGATAGAAACTTAAAATTTTGTATGTATTTAGTAAGTAATAATAGGACTAAGCCTATTTAATATCAGTAACCTCGATTATCCGGCATTATTTTTTTCGGATTCTCAAACAAAAAATTTAACGGACTTACACGTTTGTGCTACTGGAGATTCCGAAAAACATATTTTTAGAAAAAAAATTACCTTCCGTCTGTCTGTAAATGCTCTCTCTCAGGAACAAATGGCGATAGAGACTTCAAATTTTGTATGGATTTAGTAAATAAGAATAGGCCGAATCTTGTTCAATATCAGTAACCTGAATTATCCGGAACTATTTTTTTCGGACTCTCGAAAAATTCGTTCTGATGAAATATATATAAATATCTCTATCGATTTTTTCTCTAATCGGAGGCAAAACTGAATTCTGTAATGGCAGAATCTGCATTCAACTTGTTTATTTATATTTTGAACAACATACATCTGGCTTGTATGCTCGACATGAGTCCTGCTTGTAAGTCATCGTCAGTATGCAAGGACGAGATAGCACACAAAGAAATATTACAACATAAGAGAAGTACAACCAGGAGCTCCATACAAAATGTGTGTGCAATGGTATTTGAACTCACTCTCTTAAGTGATTAGCGGCTTGGTGTCTAAATCACTCATCCAGGAGCGCCTGTTATTATTAAATAACAAATTCTTCTTAACTGACCTAATGGAATTCGTTGCCAAGTTCTGGAATTGAAAATGCCTAAGTCTACCATAGTTTGGACAGCACATATCTGTCTGAGTATCGTTTGTTATTTCATTCACATACATTGTAAAAAAATTGACCCTTTTGCTGCATCGTCACTCCCTCTCTTTTATAACCCTCTTTTACTCATGAAAATGCTCCATAATCGTGTGAAGTAATCGTTTTCTATAAAAGCGGTGGAGTGACGATGCAGCAAAAGGGTCAATTTTTCAACAGTGTAGAGCGAGTACATTGTTAAAAATATCTAGAAAAATTACCTCTGATTTTAAAAGCTATCTATTTTTCGATCAACGAGAACGCTCCATAGGATTATATGAATTGTTCTCATTGGTCAACAATTAGATAGCCTTAAAGAACAGAGGTAACTTTTCACTCTATTTAGGCACGATCAGCGAAGCTTCGATGTCGAAAACCGTCATTGATATTGAAGGCAACTTCATTATCAGCCTTGTCGTAATGGTTCTGATATCGGAGGGGAAAAAAAGAGAAGTATTGTCAGCAACCATACTTTTGGTATCGATATAGACAAAAGAAGGGGACTTAAAAGAGAGGCTGCCGCTGTACTTTTCGCCTTATGGTGCAATTACACGAGGGGTCAAAGTCGTTTCGATTTCCAAGCGTCCCCATATTATCCTATAGTTTCAGGGAAGTCGCTCGGAAAGCGCGCGATTCTCTTATGACGGAGCGTCTTTGACTCTTGAAACGAAGCCAGTCGTCAGTAACAGCCGATGAAATGCTTGGAAAGCGAAAAAACGCAGGTGATTTTTGTCGCTTGAAATTTGTATATGTAATAACACTTCTAGAATGCCAAAGTGACATGATATTCTTTTTTGCGCATCTCCGTTGGTGAATTCAAACATCTAATCACCGCATGAAAAAAAAGACGTATATTTTATCGCGGTAGCCTCTCTTTTTCGATAAATTTCCTATAAGGACAGTATTCAGAATCTGGCACGATAAGTAGGAAAAGTGATGTCGCCATATCTCCGATATCGAGATTTAACAACACCGTTTATAATTAGGCCCTTTGTTCTGTCGTAATATATGTGTCGTAAAGTATGAATGAGTACGCTGTTAAAAATTTAATCCGTTTGCTGCATCTTCACTCCACCGCTTTTATAGAATGCCTCTATTTTGACCAATGAGAAATCTCCATTTTACAGTGAAGTAATCGTTCTCTATAAAAGCGGAGTCCCTACAGTATCTCGGTAATACTGGTCACTTTAGTAAATGACTGGTAAGTTGCTCTGAACGCATATTCACAGTATCCGCAAAGAAACTCTTCAGGAGGGTTGAATTCTGATAGGGATTGACCGACGCGTTTTCACATAACTTGGCGATATTTATACTTGGCATAGCGATAGACGCTTCCGTCGAGTTTGATTTCCCAAAGTAAAAAATTGTGTTTAAAAACTTTTAAAGAGTACAGCTTTCAGTAAGACACGTTCTATCCAGTGCAATGCTGCAAGAGAAAAGTTACTTTGTACTCGTTTCGGAAGGAAATCAAACTCCTCGACGGAAGCATCTATCGCTCGCCAAGTATAATTATTGCCAAGTTACGTGAAAACGCGTCGGCCAATCGCTATCAGAATTCAACCCTCCCGAAGAGTTTCTTTGCGGATACTGTGAATATGCGCGCTGAACATGCTCTATGTGCTCAATAATTAAATATTATTCACTGTAAAAAATTTGATCAATTTGCTGCAGCGTCCCTCCACCACTTTTATAGAAAACGGTTACTTTACTATATTATGGAAAACTATATCTTGAAATCTTTAACAAAACTTTTTTATTTAGGGAAATAAGGTGCTACTGTCCATAGCCAAGTAAGTATTGCAATACTTTTCAACAGCCCTGTATTTGATCGGTCGATTGATATACATATACTATTTAATAAGAAAATTTAGTTTAACAAGAAAATGCGTAACTGGTTTAAATTTCTATTTCAGCTCTTTATTCTAATAGATGGAAAATACTTGAATACTTTTGTTCAGCCCTGTAATTTACCTATTACCTTTATTGTACGCCAGAATTTTCTTAAAATTTAGTTCAAACAAAAGCACACTTAAAACAGCTTAAATCACATTTCCAAATATTATCATTTATGGTTGACCATGTAGTTGAATCTTTGCGTGACCCTGTATATTATTTTATCTATTTTCTACAAGCATTTCTTTGTAAATTGAATGCCGTTCAACTTAAAAATGCACAACTTATTTAAAAACCATCTTTAAGTTAATTACCCTTATATTTGGTAACTTTATGAGCTTTTTTGTGTAACCCTGTATATCAACTATAATATTTATACACACCATATAATTTGCAGATATTTAGTAAAACTTAAAAACGCATATCATCATTGAAAATGTATCAGCTCTCATGGATAACATGCAGTACTTCGGATAAGAATATAAGATTCGAGATATTTTGTGTGTCCCTGTAAAGGCTATTCACTTCGTATTATGCGTTAAATATTAAGTCTCAGCGGTGTGTATGAATTTTATGGTACTTGAAATCGTTTAACATAATTAAAATATTTCGCAAACAATTCCCTCTTTTATTATTGTGTAATGGAATTATTTTGGGTGGCCTTGTAAATGAATAGTAACTATTATTTTTACTGCGTATTTTAGTGCACTTTGCGAATCCATGTGAATTTGAATATGTTTGACAGGGTGTAACACTTTTAAAATTCATTTGAAACGATTTTTTCCCATTGGCCATAATGTATCGGAAAACTTTTGATTATCCCTGTAAATAAATTAATCATAGTAGAAACTTCATTTTAAATAGGGTTCGTGCTAGGTTAAACATCTGTAACTTGTGAATGGCTAGACGAACAGACAAACCGAATGCATAGGCACTTTTCAACTTTGTTGGAAAGTGTTAAAAACATTATCTGAACAAAATGGAGTAATATTTATTATAGCCACATACTCCGTTGAGAATATCATTTAAAATCCTTTAGGCCGAGAGGGAAAACTTTTTTTTATATCCTACAAGGATCTAGATAACTGATTATTTTAAATTTTTATTGAAATTAGTCAAGCTACCAACCCCAGTTAGGCAACAGTCTTTTAAAACTATCAATGCAGTCTTACAAGGAAGGTCTCCATTGGGGGCATACTCAGAATCTTTTGAAAAAAATACGAATTAAACTACTCATGTAGGTAATAAAAGATCAGTGAAAGTTAGCGGCGGAATTACATTATTAAATATGTAAAAAAATAAAATAGTTTGGAATAATTGGCGTGAAAAGCTGAAAGCGACGCGGGATTTGGCGAGCAATGCATTTCCTCGCCAAAAGCAGACGATTTTAACGAATCTGAAAATTGATTTTAATTGACTTCACTTTTTAAAATCTGCAGCATTTACTGCAACGTCACTCCACTACTTTTATAGAATATCTCTCTTCTGACCAATGAGAATGCTCCATAGCACGGTCAATTGACCGCGTCATACACTGCTAAAAATCTGCTGCATTTTGTTGCAACGCACTCCACCGCTTGTATATAATATCTCTATTCCAACCAATGAGAAAGCTCCATTTCACGGCCAAGTAACCGTGCTGCAACAAAATGCAGCAGATTTTTAACAGTGTATTTTTCAATTTGGAACAATTTTAATCAATTTAAATTGTGTTTTAAATGATAAAATATATTAATTTCATTTTGTTAAAAGTACATATAAACGAATATGGCAAAATTACACTTAAAGTAAAGTAAAAATGCAAAACTAAAATTACTTAAACTAAACTTATTTAAATGAATTGAACATAGAAAGTTTTTTTCTTTAAAAAGTATTCGAAGCGTAAAAGCGTATTTTTCAAAATTTCGTTTTTTCGCCAACCGGAGATAAATCGCCAAATAAACGAAATTTTTATTATTTTTTTACGGACGTAATAAGGAAATTCCGCCGAAATTTTTTTTATAAACATATATAACTGTATGAGAAGAACATTCTGTAATTTTTTCAGATTTTTCTGAGTATGCCCGTATGGAGACCTTCCTTGTTAGTAAAAACATGACCAACCAGATATATACGGCCCATCTATTTGAGATTAATGTATGAAGCCTCCCGCCAAAAGAACTCTGATACCCGACCCGATCGTGCAAACCTTGAACTTAAGTAAAGATTAAGTGCACAGAACAAAAATCAGCTTATTCAATGATAATTTGGGCGCCACGTGGTCTAATGAAATGGTTCAGGTTTTGAAGCTGAATCCAGCTTCACTTTTTCGGCTGTTTTTGGCGAAATGCGCAGGCCGTTATGTATCTAGTTGGCCATGGTAAAAATCCAGCTTCACATTTTTGGCTGTTTGTGGCGAAATGGCCGGCCGTTATGTATCTAGTTGGCCATGGTAAAAAATCAGCTTCACTTTTTCGGCGGTTTTTAGCGAAATGCGCCGGCTGTTAAGTATCTATTTGGCCATGGTAAAAATCCAGCTTCACTTTTTCGGCTGTTTTTGGCGAAATGCGCCGGCCGTTAATGTATCTAGTTGGCCATGGTAAAAAACTTCTTCAAATATTCTAATACTTGACTCCACATTTACACACACTGTTTCTGAAATATCCCACAGAAGAAAGGCATTTCGATCTCACAGATTGTCAGTAAACTTTGATCATTCCTTTCCATTATAAAATTTCACAGAAAATTAAACATGTGAAAGTTAAAATAAGATAAAATACTTAGAAATAACAAACATCAGCACAGAACTAGAACACGCGTTTAAGATAGTTAGGCTCCGCTCTAAACTTGTTAGACAACGTATACAGCGAAGAATTACTACTAGGGTAAATTTCTTTTCTTAGATGCACTTTCCTTGAAATTCTCTGACAGTAGGCTCAAAAAGATTTCAAAATTTCAAACAGTTGGACGTTTTCCCCTTCTCTTTGTTTTGATTGGAAAATTAGGGAATATTTTTCTACAAGGGATTTTTCATTCCTAAAAAAAGGTCATCGCCTTCCGCTTTTTCCCTATAGTTAGTTCATTTTCCCTATTTTTCCCCAATGTCCGTTTTTCAATGGACTTTTAATCTCCCATCGGTTATTCGAATATCCAATAGCATAAAAAAATCATCCCCTAATAATAATTCATAGTTTTTTTTTAGCACTTTCCAACAAAGTTGAAAAGTGCTTATGCATTCGGTTTGTCTGTCCGTCTGGCCGTCTGTCCGCGCTCTTACTCCCTTAAATATACTCGGATTGCTATGAAATTTTTATACGTTATTGAGGTTTACCCTACCACAAACCCTATTGAAAATGAAGTACCTACCATGATTAGTTTATCTACAGAGATAATCAAAATTTCCCATTACATTACGACCTATGAGAAACAATCGTTAATATATTCGGATTGCCATGAAATTTTAGGAAGTTATTGACGTTTACCCTAGCACAAGTTCTATTGAAAATGAAGTTTCTACCGTGATTAGTTTATCTACAGGGTGAATCAAAAGTTTCCCATTACGTCACGGCCTATGGGGAAAAATCGTTAATGTACTCGGATTGCCATGAAATTTTAGGAAGTTATTGACGTTTACCCTAGCACAAGTCTTATTGAAAATGAAGTTTCTACCATGATTGGTTTATCTACTGGAGGAATCAAAGTTTTCCATTACATTACGGCCCATGGAGAAAAAGCGTTAATATACTCGGATTGCCATGAAATTTTAGGACTTTATTGACGTTTTCCCTAGCACAAGTCCTACCGTAAATGAAGTTTCTACCATGATTAGTTTATCTACAGGGAAATCAAAAGTTTCCTATTACATTACGGCCTATGGGGAAAAATCGTTTCAAAGGAATTTTAAAGATGTTATATCCTGTCAAACATATTAAAATATGCATTCTATAAAATATAAGATGAAAATGTCGCTATTATTCATTTACAGGGCCACACAAAAGAATTTCATTAGATAATGGTAAAAGGGGGAATTGTGTGTGACATATTTTAAATATGTTAAGCTTTTTCATGTATAATAAAATTGATATATGTCACTGAAGCTTAATATAAATTATACGCTACTGTCTTGCATAATATGAAGTGCATAGCATTTACAGGGCCACATAAAAGATTTCAAATAGTATATTCTTTCCGAAGTACCGTATATGTGTCCGATGATGGCTGATGGAGGGATAAAATGCATTTTAATTATGATATTCGCGTTTATAGTTCGCTAAATATATGCACATTATATGGTGTGTATAAATGTTATAGTTGATATACAGGGCTAGCCAAAAGAGCTCACCAACTTTACTGAATATGAGCGTAAATTATTTAAACGTGGTTCTTAAATAAGCTATGCAATTTTACGCTGAGCTGAATTTAATTTACTGAGAAATGTTTGCAGAATATAGATAAATGATATACAGATCCACGCAAAGAATTCGGTACATGGACGCCTATGAATGATGATTTATGAGAATGTGATTTCAGTTGTTTTAAAAGTGTTTTTGTTTACAATAAATTTTAGCCTAATACTGACGTGTAATAAAGGTACATAGTAAACTACAGGGCTGAACAAAAGTATTCAAGTATGTTTCCATCTAATAGTATGAATTGCTGAAAAAGAAATTTCAAGCTACTGGGTATTTTCTTGCTAAGCTAAATTTTCCCATTATATGAACTGGCATATGAAATACAGGGCTGTTCTAGTGTACTGGAATACATATTTGGGTATATTTGGCTATACACTATTATTTCCCTAAATAACAAAGTTTTGTTAAAGATTTCATTAAGTGTTGGAAAGTGCTTCATAATCTATGCTTAACGCATGATTTTTCTTACTTATTATTATTATTGGCACTTTCCAACAAAGTTGAAAAGTGCTTATGCATTCGGTTTGTCTGTCCGTCTGGCCGTAATATACTCGTAATCCGTCTCTCGTAAATATACTCGGATTGCCGTGAAATTTTTGGACGTTATTTAAGTGTACCATAGCATGAACCATGACTAATTTATTTACAGGGACAATCAAAGTTTTCTGATACATTACGGCCTATGGGGATTGATCGTTTGAAATGAATTTAAACATTTATAACACTTTCCAAAAGCATTAAATGTGCTTATGCATTGTCTGAAAGGTGCTTATGCATTCGGTTTGCCTGTTCGTCTGTCCGCGCTCTAACTCTCATAAATATAATCGGATTGCCATGAAATTTTTGGACGTTATTTAGGTATACCATAGCACGAACCCTATTGAAAATGAAGTTTCTATCATGATTATTTTATTTACAGGGACAGTCAAAAGTTTTCTGATACATTACGGTCTACGGGTAAAAATCGTTTCAATTAAATTTATACGTTTATAACATTTACAAAAGTTTCAAAAGTGCTTATGCAATGTCTAAAAAGTGCTTATGCATTCTGTTTGTCTGTCCGTCTGTCCGCGCTCTAACACAAGTAAATATACTCGAATTGCCCTGAAAGTTTTTTATGTTATTGCCGTTTAACCTTGCACGATCCCTATTGAAAATGAAGTTTCTATTATGATTAGTTTATTTACAACTAGAGTTAAAAAATTTCCATTGCGTTATGGCCTATGGGGAAAAATCTTTTCCGATTTAAAGATGTTACACCCTGTCAAACATATTAAAATTTACATGTATTTAAGAGGTGCACTAAAATATGCATTCTATAAAATATAGCTTTTATTCCTTTACAGGGCTACACAAAAGAATTCCATTGGATAATGTAAAGGGGGGGGTGATAGTGTGTGACATTTTAAAAATATATTATTCAATTGATATATGTTACTGAGGCTTAATATAAATTATACGATACTGCCTTGCATAATATGAAGTACATTGCTTTTACAGGGACACACAAAATATTTCAAATAGTATATTCCTTCCGGCGTTTCCGATGATGGCTGATGGATGGATGTAATACATTATGTTTCTTTTTCAAAAAGTTTAAATACTTGCAAATAAAAAAAAGCAACCCTTAGAAATATGTGTATTTTCTCATTTCATGTCGCAGAATGTTGATTTGATACATTTAAACCTTTGCAACACTCATAGCCGCGAAAACTCCAAAATAAATATTTGCTTTTAAAGAAGTTTAAAAATTAAAAAATATATATATTTCAATAGAGAGAGAATATTTCCCTTATAATAATTCATAGAATTTTATTTGATAAACTTTAACCTTTTCTACGCCAGACACACATCCAATCTCCAAATCTATTGTTTACTTTTAAGAAGCTTTCCAAATTTTTTACTTTAAAAAACTTAAAAAATGGAGAGATAGTAGAATCCTCTTAATAATTTACAGGCAATCTATTTGAAGTCACTTAACCCTTGAACGTGCACAGAGCAGCTCTACAGTCACTAAAAATCGACCTTTTTTTTCAAAAAGTTTTAATACTTGCAAGTAAAAGAAGTTGGAAATTGTACGTGAAGCGTAGCAAATAAGGTGCTTTCGTGCTATAAAGAAGTTTAAAAAATATTCAGATGTTGCTGATCTATATCAGTACTTCGGATACATTATCTTTGTTTTCGTGTAAATATACAAGAAGTAATTTTTATTACACCTCAGCAACGTATAAGATATTCATAAAATGTGAAAATGTTTAATATAATTTAAACACGCCCGAAATAATATTTCCCCGTATAGCATTAAGTAGTGGAATACTTTTGTGTGGCATGTAATTTAATAATAAATATTCTTTGTATCACAGATTGTACAGAATGTATATTTTAACACTAGAATTACGGAAGCGGTCATTTTGACCGTAAATCCAATTTAACATATCATAACTTTTTTAATTTCCTGTTTATAGTCTGGCTATTTTTTGACTTTTCCTAAAAACGCAAGAATATTACATAAAATCTTTTTCGTTCAATTTAAATAATTATTTTTAAAAATATTAATATGTATACCTAGAATTACGGCTACCGGTCATTTTGACCGTATCTAGAAAATTACACATTTCAAGTTATTTTCTTCACATTCATAGCTGTTTCCACTATTCTAATAGATAAGCAGATGCATCTGTGCTGAGGGGAATATTCTTTTGTGTATTTCAAAGCATTATTTGTTAGGTGGGACAAGGGGAGGGAAAGGGAAAACACCTGTTTGACATCTGTTTAGAATGGCTGCGCGCCTTCTGACTGCGCATTTATTTTATATAAGAAATATTATTTTTCGACGGATACAAATGTATTGAGCTGCATTTCGTTTCAGTGAATGTCAGCGTTCAGACTTGCTTATTTTATTTGCTTCATCTTGTCATGGCGCGTAGAAGTGTGGGTAGAAAATATCTAACAAAAGAAGATGCGCTAAAATTTTTTGAAACGATTTCCGATGATAATTCTGGTTCAGATATTGAACCTGATGAAAAATTTAATATCGAAACTATATCCAGGTTATCTGACGAAGACTGGATTGTTCCTTCAGGAACAAGTGAATATGATTCATCTGATGAAGACTCTTTTCAGGAAACACCAAATGAAAATGATAATTTAGATCCAGAAAATATTCCTTTGCCTGTTGCTAGTACAGATTCTAGAAATGAAATCAGTGATAACAGTCAAGATCAAGAAGGTAGTCAAGACCCACCAAATAGAACTAGAAAACAACTTAGACGTACCCAATGTGAGGAAAACAAAAATGATGAAGAAAGAGCAAATGATGGTTCAATTTGGAAAATAGGAAATATTTCGACAAATGTTACAGGGAGACGCCCCCATCAGAATGTCTTACGAGAAGTGTCTGGGCCAACGTCGCATGCAAAAAGAAAAATAGTTGATGGCAGTGAGAGTAGTGCATGGAGATTGTTTTTCAACGAAAAAATATTGCGTCATATTCAACAGTGCACTGAAGAAGAAGCTCGTAAAAAATCCCAAAATCCGAATTGGTCTTTGTCACTCAATAAGTCAGACGCTTTCATATCACTGCTGTATGCTCGAGGAGCTTTGGCTGCAAAAGGACTTCCTATTTTAAGTTTGTGGTCAAAATCCTGGGGTCCGAAATTCTTCGCTGAGACAATGTCCAGGGATAGGTTCTTGGAAATTATGAAGTATTTGCGCTTCGACATGAAGTCAACTAGATCCGAAAGGTTGCAAACTGATCCATTTGCCCATATTTCGTATATTTGGAATACATTTATCGAAAATTGCTTGATGAATTATAAACCGGGAGAAAATATTGTAGTGGATGAACAATTGTTTCCCATGAAGACACGATGTCGATTTATTCAGTATATGCCTAAAAAGCCGGACAAATTTGGCATTAAATTTTGGCTTGCTACTGATGTGCATTCAAAATATTTATTGAATGGATTTCCATATTTGGGTAAGGATGAAACCAGGCCCTATGGTAGAACGGTTGGCGAACATGCAGCTTTCCGCTTGATTGAACCTTACTACAACATTGGAAGAAACCTGACAACGGACAGTTTCTTTACATCACTCAATTTAGTAAAACAAATGAGAGACGCAGGAATAAGCTGTGTTGGTACAATAAATCGTTCAAAAAGAGAAGTACCTAATTCTTTCAAGAAAACAAGAGATGTGCTGTATTCTAGTAAGATCGCTAAGCATGAAAATATAATGCTTATGTCTTATCAAGGAAAGAAGAACAAAAACGTATTGCTCCTGAGTAGTTTACACCCAATACTGGAAATTTCATCTAATGAAAAACGAAAACCTGAAGTTGTAAATTTTTACAATGCGACCAAATATGGAGTTGATGTTTTGGACCAGATGGCCAGAAAATATTCTGTGAAGTCCTCATCCAGACGTTGGCCAGTTCAAGTTTTTTTTTTTTTTAACATTCTTGATTTTGCAGCTATAAATGCATGGATTATTTATAAAGAGACGACTGGAAATAATAACTACAGCCGACGTGATTTCATTTTAGATACAGCTGAGGAGCTCAGAAAGATGTACGTTTCATCAAAAAAACCAACGCTTTCTTCTTCTAACCAGTTGAGAATTGATGCTTGTCCCAATCCATCCCGTAAACGTAAACAATGCCAAATAAATACTTGTAAATGCAACAAAACTCAGAATACATGTGAAAACTGTAGAAAATATGTTTGTGGAACCTGTACAAGTAAAATTAAGAAGTCAGTAATCTGTGTATACTGTCAAACCGAATAATGTAAGTAATAAATTTATTTAATTTTAAATAAAATCAATTTGTATTTAAATTTGTTAAACACTAACAAGTTTTTAAAATATTGAATTTTTTTTATTTTTAACTCTTTGTTATGCTAAATTAGCATTTGTTTACATTTTTTTCTTCATTAACTTTATAGTTTACTTATTAAAAAAGTATGTCGTATATTTACAAGATTTAACTTACATAATACTAACAAAAAATACGCTTTTCCATTTATCCGAGAGTAGCGGTGAAAATGACCGGTGATCGTAGTTATAGGTATACGGAAAACGCCGTAATGCTAGTGTTAATGTATATATATATATATATATATATATATATATATATATATATATATATATATATATATATATACTTGATAGGTTCATGTCAATTTCATTATGTTCAAATGAGTGTAAAACCATTAAAATGCATTTGAAACTTCCATTCACCGTAATATAACGGAATTATTTTGATTGTCCCTGTAATTGATATATGCATCCGATTTTCATAAAATTTGAAATAACACGACAAAATTATGTAATAATTATGATTTAAATTTCAAACAATTTAAAATGCATTTGAAACTTCCATTGACCGTAATGTAACGGAATCCTTTTGATTGTCCCTGTCATTGATCTATGCATCCGATTTTCATAAAATTTCAAATAACTCCACAAAATTATGTAATAATTATGTATTTTAAATTTCAAACGATTCGGTTTGGTAGTTTTTGCGATGTTACATGCGGACAGACAGACAGACGGACAGACAGACGGACGGACGGACTGAGCGACAACTATAGGTGCTACGTATTAACATAATTACGAACGCATCTAAAAAAGGAAACTCACAGGAATATCTTATCCCATGTCACAGCATTTTGATTTGATACACATAACAACCATAGTGCTTTGCACATAGACGCGAAGACTCCAAAGTAAATATTTAACGAGTTTAAACATTTGCAAATAAGAGAAAAAATTACGAATAGAGATTGAATTGTCCTCTAATAATATTTAATAGTATTTTATTTTATAAAATTTAACCCTTCCTACGCCAGACACGCATCCAACCCCGAACACTTAATTTGCTTTAAAAGTGTTCTTCCGAATGTTTTACTTGAAAAAACTTGCTAAAAATGGAATGAGTACAGATTCCTGTCAATAATTTATAGCCTTCTACTTGAAGCCCATTAACCCTTGGACGTCCATAGAGTCGCTGGATATTCAATAAAAATCGTGCGTCTCTTTTTCATAAAGTTTAAATACTTGAAAAAAAAAAAAAATGCAGCCCACAGTAAGATTAGGTAAGTTTTCATTCCACGTCTTAGCATTTTGGTTTGATATATTTAACCTTTTGCAACGCACATAGCCGTGAAAACTCCAAAATAAACGTTTCCTTTTAAAAGAGTTTACAAATTTGCAAATTCAAAAAAAAAAAAAAAAAAAAAAACTGTTATGAATAGAGAGAGAATTGATGCTTAATAATATTTCATAGCATTTTGTTTTTAACTTCAGCCCTTTCTACGCCTGACACGCATCCAATCTCAAAGCATATACAGTAGAATCGGCTAAAGTGATCACCTTGAAATAGTGGCCACCTGGCTATAAAGGGACCGCGTTTGCAAAATTTTACTTGTGCTCATATGAAATAACATGAGAATTGTTCCATAATACTTTTGCTAAGCCTTGTATTTGATCTGTCGGTTAATATACAGACTATATAATGATAAAATTTAGTTTAGCAAGAAAACGCCTAACTGGTTAAATTTTCCTTTCAGCAATTTGAACTAATAGAGGAAAACATACTTGAATACTTTTGTTTAGCCCTGTAAAATGCATAGTATTTTTAACACACGAAAGCATTTTGCTAAAGTTTAGTTTAAATATAAATTTTCTTTAAACTACTTAAATCAAGTTTAAAAAGGCGAAGTTTCTATATTTTCCGAAGGCGACCATGTATCCAGTTCTTTGCTTGACCCTGTATATCATTTTATCTAAGTTCTACAAACATTTGTTAGCAAAGTAAATGCAATTCATATGAAAAAGGCATAACATATTTAAAAACCATCTTAAAGGAAGGAACCGAAAACATTAGAAGTGATCTAATTAATGAATTATATGATTTATGATTGATTCGTATTAAATAGATGTTGAAAGCTTAAAAAATAGTAAAAATATTTTTATATTTTCTTCGCCAAAGGGACATTTAGAATAAAAGGGGAGTTTTAGAAGTATTTTATGGAGGAGGGGTGGGGGGGGCAAAATTTAGCTGATTGGTTTTTATGTATTTCGTTTATTGCTTGCAATATTTTGTTTTTATTTTGCAATAAAATTAAAAAGAAAGAAAAAGGTTTAAAACTATATATTTTCAAGGAGGGAGGGAGAAGGGGGTATAAATTTTCAGGGATATTGAATCAGATAATCAAATTCTGATTGAATCAGATGTCTCTTGAAAAAGATTAAATATTCATCAAAATCAAAAATCGAAAATTTTCATTCTCGTGAAAAAAACTCGTAAAAAAAGGAAAATTTAAATCGAACAAAAACTTTCCCCCTCTTTTGCCCTCGTAATTCCCTCCCCCGGAACATGAGCTACATTTGGTTTAAATTCACAATGTAATATTATATAGGATGTTATAAAGTGAAAAAAGAATCATATACAACCACTAGAAAAGCCAGAAATGATTTTTGGCCACTAAATCGCGATTTGGGACCACTGTGGCGTACCCACACAATCCCTGATTTCATAAATTGATGTATAAAATCACAAAATAATTTTCCTTTTAACTACACTTATGAAACTTTTTTTTTGTAGTAAGACAGGCCAATTAGTGTTATAAAACGCAAAAGAAATATTTCGGAAATGTGTCTTTTTTTTTTTTTTTTTTTTTTTTTTTTTTTTTTATTATTATTCATTTCAGTGATATAGTCAAAAAAAAAAAACTATTGAAAATTTTAAAATGATTAAATATTGTTAAAAAACGAAGTATTTTGTTCTTCTGAAATTTAATTTTGATTTAAGGTTTATTTTTATTTTTATTTATTTTTTTTTTTTTTACATAAACTTTAATAAGAAACTTAGTAGTGTTAAGATTCAATATTTTTGCTTTGAATGTTTAAAAATTGCATTTAAATTGCATTTGGTTATTCCATACTGCTCAAATTTGAACAGCAAGTAATGTATATTTTTATTTTTAAAAATCTTTTTAAAAAGCGATTAAGATAGCATAAAAACTGAAAATGAAAAATATACGTTTTTATTCTATAAAATTTAATGCTTATATCCTCTGGAATGTATCATTCATTTAATTTAAACATGAAATTTAAATAAATGATTATATTGTAACGTTCTAACACAAGGTAAAACGATATTGTTTACGACAATTATATTGTTATCAAAATTGAAAATAATGTAACTATAATTATTGGAGCTTTTCAATATTTATATAACGCATTTTTTAATACTTTAATAAAAACAAATCTTAGTTTTAGAGGCATATCTTTTTGTATTTTGTGAATTGATAATTTAGGCATTAAAACAAAGTATTAAAAGTTTTATTTTAAGTAAAATAAAAAAAAATGATAGTATACCTGCTAATTTTCTATCATACATGTGTTTCTATTTTATCTTTCAAAGTAAATTAGAAAAAAAAAACAAGGATTCAGTCTTTTCTTTTTTTTGTGTTAAAGGATAAGGGCTATTTTATACTTGTTATTAAACATTTAACGCGCGTCTGCAAATAATTACATACGATTTCAGATATCTTTCTAATATTGCATCATGCACATTGAATTATAGAAGAATTGCATCGAAAATAGTCCTTTTTGGCATTTTGCTGCTCTTTTATTACCATTGTACTATCATTGAAACATTATATCCCCCTTAAAAATTATGTCACACACATGTCAAATTACGGAAACCTTATTATAAAGAAATGTCTTGAAAAAACTTCCAGAAAATAAAACAAAATTGTGGAAATTGCAATTAAATTGCTTCCTTCTTTCCTTCTGCTATACAATGGCCTGAATATTTAATTAATGCATTTTTTTATTTTTAAATATACATTAATTATAAATGTGTATTCCTAAATCTGTATTTTATAAATTTTGAAGTAATCATACATTTAAAAACAAAGCACATTATACGAAAACTGGTAATTAATTTTTTTTTTCAAAATATCGATTAAAAAAATATATATATTTACGAATGTGGCTTTATAAAATACGCGAGCTAATTCTTATTTTAATAGAAGGTACAAAAGCAAAACAGGTTATTGAAAAGAAAAAAGCATTAGTTTTTCAAGCACAATTCATCTAAGATAAAATAGGAACATCATTTTGTTTACGTATGTTTAACTCTGGTACACTATTTTCCATTTCAATTAGCATTCTCTGAAAATTCAAATGAAAAACTGTATAGATTCTTAAGAAAATTGATAAACAAAAAATTGGTCTTTAAAAGCTGCGTTTTTCCGATGTGATTAAGAATTGTAAAGAATCATTCAGTAAACATTCTCTGTTTTAATATATTAGAGCCGTTTGATACATATACTGGTGTGCAAAACTTAAGGACGAGTCCCAAAATGCCAATTTTCAAGGGATTTCCAAGCGATAATTTGCATGCGAAAATTCAAAAGGAAGCAATATTATTCGAATAATTACTATCCCTGCATAACAGCTAATCCATATAACATCTCATTTAGGTCACACATGGGCACAAGAGTCACAGTCACTACGGCGAAACAAAAATAGGAAATTCCATACATTTCTATTATGAGTCCCAAATGACTACTATATGTGACTCCACTGACAGGTTATTGTGACAGCTGTTTTGTGGACAGTCACCAGATGACTTTACAATGTCGTTTCATTGAGATTTTCGTGTGACCTCCCATCTGGAGACTCAATTTCAAAGTGATTGTGAACGTTGCATTATGATAAATTACCAAATTATGTCCCATTAAAGTCACTTGGTGACTTTTCATCACTTTTCACAGTGGTTACTTCACAATAGGGTGTCTGTCACCATTTGACAAAGTCTTGTGACAGGAAGTCACCATGTGACTTTAATGAGACATTATTGGTAATTTATCGTAATGCAACGTTCACAATCACTTCGAAATTGAGTCTCCAGATGAGAAGTCACACGAAAGTCTCAATGAAACGACATTGTAAAGTCATCTGGTGACTTGCCAAAAAACAGCTGTCACAATGACCTGTCAGTGGAATCACATATAGTAGTCATTTGGGACTCATAAAAGAGATGTATGGAATTTCCTATTTTTTTTTTCGCCGTAGTGACTGTGACACTTGTGACCATGTGTGACCTGAATGAGATGTTATATGGATTAGCTGCTATGCAGGGATAGTAATTAGTCGAATTATATTACTTCCTTTTGAATATTCGTGTGAAAATTATCGTTTGAAAATCCCTTGAAAATTGGCATTTTGGTACTCGTCTTTAAATTTTGCACACTAGTGTAATGTGTATCTACTATCGAACATTTAATTTTTTTTTGCAATATACTAGCGAAAAATTTCATTCTAAAAACTCTTGAGTGTTGTTTCTAAAAATATAGTTATTCATTGACATAAAACAGATAATATGGAATGATTCCGTAAAAAAACACAAAAATGGAAATTCGAAAATTAATTTTTGAAATTAGCCACAACTATCGCATTCAAATTCCTATGTGTAATCCTACACAGCAAGTATTGTGAATTTTTAGTTAAATAGATAGTTAACAATTTTTGTTATTATACTGAATTTCTTTAGCAACACTTAACAAATTTTAAAATATTTGCATACACTTCTTGTTTTAGACACAAATGCATCTTCTGAATTTTGTTTTGACTTTGATTTAGATTTATTTATATCAGAAATGCATTGTAAATAGCTAAAAATATAAATTTATCTCAAGAGGTATTTAAATTTAAAAAAAAAGCATTCACCAATCTCTGTCGAGAAAAGATAATTTGAGTTAACATGCTGTAGTTCACCTCAATACTACACACATATAGAGTATTCATAAATAAACGTCTCAGTTCCTTTTGTATGAAAGGTACGTATAGTAATAGAGACTCGAGCACAATTAATGCAATAACCCATACAGGAATGGAAAGCTAACAAGTGACAAAAACTGGGGTCAGTACTAGAATATGCGTTCAGTGCATATCGCGCAGTTGTTTTAATTAACTTTTTGACTCCCATTGCTATTGCAAAATTGTCAGCAAGGATGTCGATATAGAATTTAAAAAGCGATGTTGATTGTACTCAGTGCAATTATTACACATTTAACCCTTTCAAGGACAAGGTATTTCTGCTGCAAAAATGTTCAAATAATTTATTCACACCGCAGTTTAAGAATAAATTTATTTGAAAATAATCAAAAGCTCTTTTTCAGGTATTTTATAAGATTTAAATTGTAGTAAAAAGCTACTGGTGCCAGTTCGCAATCGGAACAGTAAAATTAACTGTTTGCAGGCTGAAAACTGCGCCCCTGAAAGAGTTAACAGCATATGTGCTCCAAAGACGAATAAATGAATTTTCCAATAATCTACAATAAAAGCACATATAATTTTATATCTGAATTAATTTTTATTAAAGATATATATATATTAAGACAGACTTAAAAACATTTAATTCAATAATCCAAAAGGAGTGTAAAATTAACTGGGATCAGGACTAAAATATGCGTTCAGAGCATATCGCGCAATTTTTTAATTATCCCTGTGGCCCCCATTAGTAGCGCAAAATTGTCATCTGGGATGTCCATGTAAGATATTAAAAACGATGTAGTTTGTATTTGTTACAATTATTGCACATCTAACAGCACATGAGCTCCAAGGTAGCCAAAGGAGTAAACCAAGATCATGGTAAGCTGTGGACCGAGGTTCGAATCTAGGTAATGATAAATTTAGTTTTATGAAATGCTAAATAAAATTTAAATATGCACTACTTTTATTATGAGTACCAAATTAAGTGCATCTCAAACAAATTAAATATAATTAACAAAAGATTTATACATAATAGCAATATTTGATAATAGTTATGCTTCATATCTCTTTAAACTTTTCTGATTTACCAGTTTATTCTTTTCTAGTATCTACAGCTATACACAATCCGTTTTATAGTTTTTTACAAATTCTTTCATTTCCACAACTTCTTTAATTATTATTAATTAAGGATAATATATCACTCCTTTTGAGTTATTGTATGAATTTTTGCTCAATTATTTCTTAATATTTTTAATTTCTATATATATATATTTATGTACATACTAGAGAATAATAATAAAAATAAAAATAATTTCGAGATAAATAAAAATAATTTTCTTAATATATTTTTATAAATAAATAAAAATAATTTTCTCTAAAAATAATTTCGAGATAAATTGAACAACATGTTCTCTAGATGAGTTTGATTCTTTATTTGATTGACAATTTTTTAGCTTTCAGATATACTCATTTGATTGATTTTATCTGATTTCATTATTTCTACGTGACCCATGAATTCTTGGTGGAAGAAGAAATGTTTTGCGAACTCTTTCAAATCGCAATTAAATATAATCTTCTCATTACTCAGAGGATATTGATTCAAACCACAGAATAACGCGATGCCTGTGGAATTATTTCTTTCTCAGAATAGCCTTGTTATACGTGACTAGGAGAAATTGGGTGTAAGATTTAATAGTAAAAGTTACTAAATTTGGTAAAATTACAAAAATTATATATACTTAGTTTCTATAATTATATATACTTAGTGCCCATCTTTCGTCCCTTTTCCTTATATCGTTCCCATTCATTTCTAAGCTTCTCTGAAAGTGGCGCCACTGATCAAGCAAGGCAAAACGAACGGAAGATAAAATGATTCATAAATAAAAACTTCACTCGCCAAGACGAATCCGTGTATTATTAATGTCAGATTTCCTATTTTTAGAAGATCAAAGTTCTTGCTACGTCATTTGTAGAACAATATTTATTTTACTCCCCCCCCCTGAATTGAATTTTATAATATTTTGCAATATTTTGTAAGAAAATTTTACATATACCATTAAATTTTTGGAAAATTAAAAAAAGTAAAATTTACTTCGACTTTTTTATATTGATATTATATAGGACAAATGCTCATGTTATTCTAAGCTTGTCAAAACTTAGCGATGAAATTTCTATTCGATATTTCTCATTACCATAATTTTTGAACTAATAATGTAACTTCTAAAATTAAATTTTTTCCCTACCGTATAAGGAAAACCGTACCTTTAAAAATTCATTTATCTGAAAACTTTATGTATGTTTACCATTTTATTTTTCTATTAAAATGATTTTTAAGCATAAATGTTTACAATCTATCTACATTGACTACAGCTCCATTACGGAAAAACACCACTTCCATTTAAAACAATGTAAATAGTTCAGCATTTGTCTACGTTGATAAAGCACCAACGTAAACCAATGTTCAACTAACACATTACTAAGTGATGAAGTTAAACTTCATCACTTAGTAAATACAATTAATATATATATACATAATAGATTAAAATAAAGAATATACTAAACTTAAGGGTGATTCTAAATTCTTGATACAAGCTGTAAGGGTCGGCATGCGACATTGAACAATTATTTATTCTATAGGAATGTATGCACTGAAAGAAATGAAATACTTAAAAATGAGTACATCAATGTACTCCTACTGAATTGAGTATGTTTAGATGAAAAATGATCATATTGTTTTCTTAATTTTGAAACTTCACATATCATCAAATCCAAACTAACGATAATTTTGTTCCCTTAAATGGTTTATTTCATTCATGGTGACATAAAAGATGCTAAAGACATTAATTATAAATAGAAGTTTTCTTGTAAGTCCGTTAAAAACATTTCAAAAATATGCATTAAAATATTTAATTGCTATAAAGGACGTCAAATACTAATAAAAACATTAAAAGATCTCTATAATTTTTACATGTTTCGATTGAATTTACTCAATCATCATCAGAAAAACAAAATACAAATAAACACAAAGATGCAAAATGACAATAAACTATTACAAATGAAATTTATTATTTAATTGAATTGTTGATTGAATTGTTAAATAATTTAAAAATTAAGCAACGTGATACATAAATAAAATATAACGCGCGTGATTTTTATTTATTTTTAATTTTTTTAAATTTCATTTGTAATAGTTTATTGTCATTTTCCTTCTTTGTGTTTATTTGTATTTTGTTTTTCTGATGAATATTGAGTAATTTCAATCAAAACATGTAAAAATTATTAAGATCTTTTAATGTTTTTATTAGTATTTGACGTCCTTTATAGCAATTAAATATTTTAATGCGTATTTAATGTATATATCAAATTATAAACATTATTTTGAAATAACTTAAAAGTACTTGCAAATTGTGCTCTTGCTATAAAAATATTCGATTTGGGTATTTTGCTAATACTTTTTGCTATTTTTCTTAACAAATAATCAATTAAACTTTTATTGTTAATAATTTTGAGTAATTAAATACATGCTAGTATATTTTTAAGGTAAGGGGGATTGAGTAAGGGTAAGGAGGTAAGGTAAGGTAAGGTAAGGGGGAAGTGATTTGCATTTGAACGCAAGCAAGGAATCAAAAATGAGTACATATGACTCTTAGTTTTTAGTACATTTAGATCAGAGCTATTTTGAGTATGTTAAGTACATAAATTTGAGCACTCTTTACTCAATTTTGAGAAACATTTTTTTTTTCAGTGTGGGAGCAAAGACGTATTGAGATATACACACCAGGGGTCCTATTCGACTATTTTATTTTATTTCAAAATTTATCATATACACCAGAAAATTTCTATCATATTATTTTTTTTATTTAAGATAGATATTTCATGATTATAGAAAGAAATTCTTCTTTGAAATTCCCCGGTATAAAATCGAAAAATTTGAATTAAGAAAGAACACCATTCCTATAACTCTTCATGTATTTCCTGTATTTCGCAGATTTGCCAGTTTTGTGGCTTTTGTTAATTCAAAAATATCGATTTCAAACCGGAAATTTTCAAAGATTTTTGTTTTCTTTAAGCAATCACGAAATATATCTCAAATAAAGAAAAGAATAGCATATGAATTATTTTGTTTGAATGAGAAATTTTAAAATAAAAGAAATAGACTTAAATTGTCCACCTGATGTTCGTACTTCTGTGTTCTAGTTGTACCCATATATTTCTATACAATAAATGTTTGTTGCACTCCTGTGAAGCTGCCCTTAAAATTTATAGAACGAGTTAAGAATCACAAGGTATTTGAAAGGTGATACAGAGTTAATAGTACACATCCAAACAAACAACTTTTATCAAATAATGCAGGATCTGAAAAAAAAAGCAAGGATGCTATAACTTTTGGAAATTGTCAGGGCAAACGTTAAAGCTTTATTCCTATTGCGAGATATCGGTATACGAACGACACAAATAGCATACAAATGTGATGTGGGAAGACGAAGTGCGCGTATCCAAATTTCTCCTCGATTAATGCATGAAAATCGCTGATCCGATTGTGTAACTGCCAATTAGAGAAGGGACATGTCGGAAGATGTTACCCCTCACTACACTGTTAAAAAAACAGTGAAATTACAGAGAATCTACTGGTGATCCTTTATCTTAAGTCTTATGTAAAGTAACAAAAATTAAAAAAAAAAAAAAACGAGTTTCAGTTAAATACGAAAACGTTATTCGGTAAATTTAGAATAGACTCTGTAAACTAACACCGTTAAAAGTGTATAATACTCTGTAAATTTACTTTTAATGATGATTATTTAATTTAGTTTTTTAAATTAGTGAATCACTCGAGTTTCAATGAGCTTCAAAGAACTTGAATTTTTGAGTAAATTTGAACTGCAGTATCATTAAACTTTAACAAAATTTTGTTTCTGGCCGTTCTGGGTTTGGAAACAGAGTCTTCATGCCAATGGAATAACACCTTAGTTATTGAGCTAACGGACTTATTGCGATGGATTACAAAATTTGTCTTTTATGATTCGACAAGGAAAAAAATGTTCTCTAAATATAATGAGAGGATTTTTCAATTACTAAATTATTCTAAGTTTAAAAAAAACATTTTTTAAAATCTTAATTTTTTTTCTTTCATATTTCAAATAAAATTACTGATGAATTTCAAAACTGTATATTTTAATTTTAAAATCTAAAAAAAATATTTTTAATAAAAGCGTCGAGATACTTACAGGGAATTTGGTGTAGGATAATGGAAAAGTGTGTTGAATGATGAACGAGAACCTCAATTGAATACGATTAACCCAGAACTAGTGTAAATTTACAGAGAGTTTCGCTTTTTTCCGTGTTATTATAGAAATTAACAGTGTCATATCAGAAAGCTAATAGTCATTTTACTTACGGTAATGAAAATGAAAATATTTGAGAGGCTGAACAATAGAATGGAAGATTTGATTGTATGGACAGCGGTTCCATTACAGGCACTTATTAGTTCTCTGTGTGTTCTTGACTCGTATAACACCATCATCTTCGGCTCCTTCTTTGCGTTTTATTCCCGAACATTCATCCTTTCATTAAAATCGTTTGTTTGAACATGTATTAATACCACTTAAAGTTTTGTGAAACATACTGTATTTTGTTTGTACAATTTCTGCCCTATAAGGATCAAATATAGTAAAAATAATCTTATCACTAAAGCTACATTTTTAATCATCAGATGTTTTCTCCTGCTTTAAATAAAAGACAATGTGAGAGTTTCTGTCAAACATTGGTCGCGTGGAGTAATGGTCCTTGCAGCTTCAAATAACTCAATATTTGTTCATATTTTTATTTCGTTTTTTAATTTTATTTCAAGTAAAGGTTTGAAACGAAGGGGTTTTTTATTTTTTTTTTAATTTTTTTTCTAATTTTCAATGACTGCAATGATATTTTTGCTGACACTGTATATTCAAATGTAATACGTTCGAAAACTGTATTTCATCTCAATGATAGTTTTTTACTTTCTGTTACCTTTACAAAAAGAAATGAAAATTTTCGAAATCCGTTTTTCAACGGATTTATACGATTTTGGTGTCAGACGTTCCAAAATATCTGTTTTTATCAAATGAATGTCTATGAAACTGTAAATCTATCTGACCTATAGTCTGTCTGTCTGTGATATAAATATTATGGACGATTAAATATAAATATTAATATTTAGGAGATTAAATATAAATATTATATCTCTAAAACTAATTCACGGAATTTAATAAAAAATTACATTCAGGTAGTTCCTGATATAAATTGATACTGATTAGGTTTTGGTGTAAATCACTCTGACGTAGGCACTGCTATGCAGCATTTTTAAACGCACCAGCTCTATCTGAAAACCTAAAGCACAGATTTTCATGAAACTTCAGATCCAGTTTATCCTTCACTCTTAAAATGAAAGAGTGGATTTGGCTTCTCAGGAAAGAGCTGTAATTTATTGAATCGTAAATGAGTTGTTTTTTAAATGCTCTACTCATCTTGATTTAGATTGCTTATTTAAATGACTCATCTTGGTTTAAATTGTTTAAAAACAACTCCCTCACTTGAGTTCTTTCAACTCTTTATGAGACACAGTCTTCTAAAACGTGAGATGAGCAATTTTCAGCTCAATTTGAGTTTTATTTTTTGGCTGACATTTTAAGAGAGTTGAGATGAATTGATGTTGTTCACGTATTGGTGTCAATCGCTCATCAGATAGTGCTGCCATGCTGAATTTTCACGATATCCGCAGTAGCTATACATCAAGAATCAATGCACGGATTTTTTTAAATCAAACTTCGTATTTAGTAAATCCTTGATTTGAGCTAGTTTTCATTGCGGTTTATTTTCAATCGTCCAACAGGTGTAGTGGAAGTGTTGATTTTTTTTCCGATTCCTACAATAGCTCATCTCAAGAACTAATGTACGAATTTTCATCAATCTTCACATTCAGATATATCATGTAAAATATTATAGCTATTTATATTTTGGAATAAATCGCCCAAAAGGTGGCGCTTTTATGTTGATTTTTTCCGATATCCGCAATAGTCATAATTGAAATTCTAATGCACTTGATTTCATGCTTTTAGATTCCACAAGATGAACATAAATTGGCATTTAATTTTGAAATGTGGAAGTGAATTTTGAAGCATTAGCATGCGTGAGATAGTAAAATGTTTTAGGACTGCCACGTTTGACTATTTATTTTTAAAGTAATTTCCAAGCATGATATGTTTCAATGTCTATGTCTGTCGCGTGCAATCACATTACGGATGATGAATCTGCTAAAAACAATATAAGTAATCCAACATTCCTTTAGAGCTTCCAAAAAGCAATTTTATATTCATCCATAAAAACAAATTATTAAAATATAAGATTATGTGGGGCAACAGGGCCATGTTTGTAAAATATCTTTTAGAGACTTTGGCAAATCAGCTTCTAAAAACTAATGTTTATTCCTATTAAAATTTGAACCTTTGTAAATGTGTTTCGTTGGGCTCATCTAGCATACTGAAATATTTTCAAAACTATATATACTAAACGTGTGTCTTAAACTTTCAAACAAAAAAAAAAAAGAATTATCAAAATCGGTTCATATTTACTGAAGTTATGAGTAAACAAAAAATACATACAGGTCGAATTCATAAACTCAATTTTTTTAAGTCGGTAAATAAAAATGGATTAATTTAACAGAACTTCAAGATATAAAAATTCCTCGCCTTTCAGTAGCAGAGTCTTGAGTCAGAGATATGATGCTACGATGCGAATGGTGGACATTCTCAGCGTTTATATACATTCTGCTTTAATTTCTTTAAATTTTGGGTCTGTAGCTTTGGTTATTCCAATCATCAAACTCAGTTTGTAAGAGTCCGAAATCGACTTCTATAAAATTTTGAGGAGCCTACACGAAAACTATTTATTTTGCTGAAAGCATGATTATATTAATCCGGGAGAACGCGCGCTTACTCAGGGTATGAATGGTTTTAACTTTACCACCAATAGTCACTTTATTAATACGGAGACAATTCTTACAAATTTTGCGATAAAATAAGTTGAAGATTACTTTAAAAAAATTAGTATTTACAATTGTAAAAACCATACGCACTCCGGGTCTTTTAGGCCCTGCGCGCGTCCTTCCGGGTTAACGAAAATTCAAGGTTCGTCGGACTCGAAGTTCTTAAAACTTATCATAATGTTACTTTTTAAATATTTTAAGGGATATTTAATTTACACACATGAAATAAATATAGGGTAGTCAATGTATTAATCGCAAAGAAATGTGAGACAAAGGAATTTAGATTAAGAATTGTGGTATACACTTACTTACTCATCATACTTAGTATAGGGTAAGTCTTGCAATATTTTGAAAATTGAAAAAAAAATTTTGACGGATTTACACGTTTTAGATAGTGGAGATTCCGAAAAACATATTTTTAGAAAAAAAATTTTGCCGTCCGTCTGTCTGTCTGTCTGTCTGTAAACGCTCTATCTCCCGAACAAATTGAGATAGAGACTTGAAATTTTGTATGTAGTTAGTATGTAAGAATGGGACGAAGCCTATTTAATATCAGCAACCTCGATTATCCGGAACTATTTTTCTCGGACTCTCGAAAAATTCGTTCTGATTCGTCTTTTACGCAGTCCGGTACTACTTGAGTTGTTTGGCGTTTTATATAATTTGTCGAAATTGGTACATCAGCAGTTCTTTAATATAGCATTACTATGTATATTAACAATATTTAAATTTTATTTATAAATTGCAATGCATTGTATAAATAGTTTCACATGTTTTATTTTTATATACATATCCATGATGGGTACGTATTACGGTGGCCTCCAACGACTAGTTTTTGTAAGTAGAAATTTATTTAATGAATTTATATAAAAAAAAAACATTTATTTTAAATCTTCAAAGCATTTTTTAATTTTGATTAATAATAACTCCAATAAACCACATTTTATTAATTAATATTTATTCTACACTTATTTAGTTCAAAAATCAATATTTCCCCTTTTTCGTTTTAACAAAATGTAAATTTACATTTTAAATCGAGAACTAATAACAAAGAACTTGAGATAATAAAATACGTTATTAAAATAAACACAAATTTCTTAGTAATTAACTTATTTCTGAAAGAAAAATCTTCCATAATTGGATTCTTTCCAAGAAATATTTGTTTTCATAAACAAACAACAAATTGTGTATCATTTCATTTAATTAGATAGTATTCATAATATTTTATCAAAATGTTGACAAACAGAAAAATTATATTTCAGTTCCAGCCGGAAGATATAAGTAATTTATTGCTCTTTACATGTATGTATTCATGAATTAAATCATAAATATGCAAATTCATCTCTTGTAAAAAAATTTCTTTCAAAAATCCATGTTTAGTGGATATTAAATTGTATATATTAAAAATAACAGTTTTTATGTCGGTACCTGATATCAGATGAGTAGTTGTTGGATACATTTCGTCATTTGAAATTTTTAAAGAATTATTTAATAATTTTTGCGTTTTTCTGAAGTCGATTCATATTTTCTTCGGTTATATTTTACTTCTAAATCGGATTTCATATTATCATTTTTGTATAATTTGTCATGCATGTGTAACTTCTAGCAGATGCTATTTTTAAAATATTGTTAATAAGTTGCATTTCTCCAAAAAAAACCTTTATTTTATTATTAATAATTAAAAATTAAAATTGTTTAATTGTTTCAAATATTAATTAATGAATCAATTATGATAATTTTAAAAAACTTTTAAAAATAATCTTTTTTATGTGATTGTTACATACTAGCTTTTAGGAGAAGACAAGAATGAATACAATACTACAAGAAATATGCAAACTTTAAGAGCCCTTCCTCGAAAAGTACCCATCAAGATTATGATGGAGATTTGAATCCATACTTACTGGATTGTTTTCAAGAATTTTAATCAAAAAGCCGGCAGCACAAAAACCTAAGGTACGAAGCACAAGAAAAAAGACTTTCTTACGGAAGAGGAAAAATAGCAAAATCTAATTATCAGTATCTTCCTTATTCTTCAACCTCCACGAAAGCATACATGTGCTTGCAATACATATACATTTAACGTCTGAATAAAAAAAAATTATTTAAAGATTGCATAAAATAAACTAAGATAGCCTTAAATACATTTTTAAAAATGCATAAAATTTACATACAAAAAATAAAACATTAAAAAATATTAAAAAATACAAGGGTAAACATTTCGCCAAACTATACTCAAGTCCTCATCAGTACAAATAATTAT
Organism: Maratus speculifer; assembly: GCA_964019185.1. Classification (NCBI taxonomy): domain Eukaryota; kingdom Metazoa; phylum Arthropoda; class Arachnida; order Araneae; family Salticidae; genus Maratus; species Maratus speculifer. Next base: position 169,805,620 of record OZ025298.1, read on the forward strand.
TCATTGCATTGGAACATGCATTGAATAATTATTTGTACTGTATTTGGAATGCTGCTGTCTAACCAAGACATCGTGCTGGACGATTTATGACAAGGAGTGTTGTGTTGATGGAACTTGATGCCACGTAAATTACTATAGTCCTTTTAAGTAACACAGGCGGCTGACCTTGACAAGTTTATCCCTAACTTTTGCCAACTGAGGGGGAAATATTCTATCAATATTCAATCTTCTAAAATATCTGTAGTTCTGTCACGTGTTTCGAGGAAACATAGTCTCATCTTGTCAAGGTCAGCCTCCTCCATTATATAAAAGGACTATATCACCAAAAAATGTCTGTTAACGAATGCATCATCGCAGTTTGCAGCACAACTGTGTATTTTGGCTGTTCATGCAACCTTCGAAAACAGACATAATATGGTGTTTATTGATAAAAATAAAAAATATTGATTTTAATAGCTAATCTCGGTCATTAATGCATTTAATGAGTACGGCCAGCTTATAGATTTAAATTTACTTTTCAGAATGACAGTTGATGAATCCTGTCAAATATATATATATATATATATATATATATATATATATATATATATATATATATATATATAATTTCAAATTTATCAATTTAGCAAGAACCAGCACACCTTCCTCACAAAACAAAAATCCCTTAAAATTGAAAATTCAACAATCAAAATACAAAAACAATAGGCTGCCAGCCTCATCAGCGATGGGTTTTATTAGACAAAAGCAGCCGGACACTCGAGTTTACAAAAACAAAATATATTTAAGTGGCAGTGGGTTTCGGCCAGAGCCCACTGCCACTATGCCGGTATAAATTATGCCGGTTTTGCCTTTATAATAATTATGTTTATACTGGTTCTAAAATATACCTACAGATTAATGGGATTGGTATGGGTACTAGTTACGCATCCACTGCAGCTAACTTATTCTTATTTTTTTATGAATTTCAATATAGTATAAATAAAGCTGATCTAAAATTTTTTGCTTACCGATACATTGATGATTTGATCGTTTTGAATATTAATTCTGATTTTAATGTAATTTCTCAAGAAATTTATCCTGACTCCTTAACGTTAAAAAAAACTAATGAAAATAGTTCGGAGGCTGATTATCTAGATTTAAAAATAAAAATTTTAATAGATAACAAAATACAAATTTCTATTTATGATAAGCGTAAAAGCTTTTCTTTTACAGTTAATCAGCTCGTACACTGGTCCTCCAATATTTCAAAACGAATCTACATTAACATTATAATCAGCCAAATTTTCCGATTTTATAGAATATGTTCAGAAAAATATCTATTTCAAAGTGAGCTTTTTCAATTTAAAAGTAAACTTCACTATAAAAACAATATTCCTCTCAAGTTCATAAAAAAGTACTCTGATTTTGCAGATTCTCTACATTTTTGATCGTTTGCTACTCAGTGACAGCTAAATGACTTGTATTACCTAAAGCCTGCTTAAGGACGGTTTTATGATGATGAGCTGCATTGGGTGGCAACAGACCTGGATTGTTTCTGGATTGGTTTGGAATACGGTTTCTACTTTGTTCTGTTTAAGTTGGTTTGAGTTGTGGCATTGCAGCTAAGTTGGGGATGTGGTTTTTATTCAGAGAACATATTTTGACATCGTTTACAATGTTCCAGGTGAGACATTCGTTTACTATTGTGGCGTAGGGTCCGGTGGGGGGGCGCGTGAATTATAGCCATCGGGTGTTTAACATCTGATTTTTTGCTATTCACCGCTCTGGCCGAAACCCACTGCCACTTAAATATATTTTGTTTTTGTAAACTCGAGTGTCCGGCTGCTTTTGTCTAATAAAACCCATCGCTGATGAGGCTGGAAGCCTATTGTTTTTGTATTTTGATTGTTGAATTTTCAATTTTAAGGGATTTTTGTTTTGTGAGGGGGGGTGTGCTGGTTCTTGCTAAATTGATAAATTTGAAATTATATTTTTAATTTATGTGTTTTAATGCAGCGTTTCGGCGCAATCCACATGAATTTCTATTGTTTATTGTTGATTAAAATATATATAGAACAAAAGATCGTGTTGGTACATTCCGATAAAGGTGCCATGTTGTTGTTCTAAATTAAAAGCCTTGAAGTCTTTCTTGTTTTTATTCCACAAACACAAACACTAACACAATAACAGTTACACATAACATTTAAAAAAACTATTAAAAAATTATCATCAATATTATAAGAAATTCCAGGAGAGCATGCCAAGAATTGCTCTATATTCCGAGACGAAAAATTATTCCAAACTGAAGTAAAAACAATAGCTTTCTGCCAGGTTCGGGAACATTACGTAATGGCGTGAGAGACAGTTAACTCCGCCCACAGACACGTGATACAATAAATTCGTAACATACTGCCCCGCCATGAACAAGGGGTTCATCAAAAATTTTAAGAAAATAATGTTAAGAAATTCAGTTAAATATTTAGTATAATATTATTTAAATTAATATACATTCCAAGTATAGATTTAAATTCAGATATAAAAATTTATAAGAAACAATAATATCTAAGATAATAAAGATTCAAGAGTGAAACCAAGAAAGCAAAGCAAAACATTTCAAAAAGATAATCAAATATTAAAGTAAATTGCTTAAATTTAAATTCAATTCAAGATCAAGCATATATATACATATATATAGTCCTGGAAAGTGACATAAAATGTCCATACTCTATCTAGGGTAAATCATGCTATACTTTTAAAAAGAGACATTCTATACACTAAAAGTCTGAGAACGAATATAATTCTAATATAATATTTAACTATCATATTTAAATCAAGATCACAATAAAATTGCAAATATGAAATTCAAGAAATAATGCAAATATTTATATATTTCAATACTTACTCAAGACATATTTCAGTAAATAAAATTATATCCTAAGGCTAAAAAAAAACAGATAAATATATAGTATAATAATGTTCTAAAATGTTCTGTTACTTGAAAGAAAAAGAAAGAAAAAGTTTTACTTTCAGTTCTGAAGCTCCAAATTGTACAGCAATTGTACAGGTCGTTTTATAATTGATGATTCAGTTTTTATCTTGCAAGCCCTCACCTTGCCATCTCTTCCAGGAAATAACTCAAGAATTCTACCTAATTTCCAAAAATTTCTAGGTAAATGATCATCTTTGATCAAAACTACATCGTTAACTTTAAATTGAGGAATGTTAGTTTTAACCGAACTAGAATGAGCAGATCTCAAATTTAGCAAATACTCATTTTTCCATCTTGACCAAAAAGATCTCATTAACTTTTCTCGATAGTTAAAAGCTTTTACAAAAATTTTCCTGGAAGAGAAATTTGAATCAAGGTGAAGTCTTATTGAAGGTAGTGAAGTTATCCTTTTTCCTAAAATAAAGTGCGCTGGAGTTAAAGCAGTTGGCTCTTCGGCATCACTACCAACGTAAGTAATTGGACGGGAATTGATCATTCCCTAAATTTCAAGAAGAACAGTGTATAACTCATCAACAGTCAGAGAAGATTTTCCAAGAGTTTTCCGCAGGGTAACTTTTACAGTGCGAACCATACGTTCGTAGAATCCGCCCCACCAGGCGGCTCGTTCAACAATGTACTTCCATTTGATGGAATTTGAAGCACAGTAATTTTTCACATCTTCATGATTTATTATTGTCCACATATGTTTCAATTCTTGATCGGCACGCTTAAAAGTACGTGCATTATCTGAAAATACTAACGATGGTAAGCCACGTCGAGCAATAAACCGTCGAAAAGCAAGAAGAAATGTCTCAGTTGACAAACTGCTGACAAGTTCAAGATGAATACCTCTTGTCACTGCACACGTTATTAGAAGAATATAATGTTTAGTATTGTCATATTTCACAAACAATGGACCCGCAAAATCAACACCAATAACCGAAAATGGAGCTGCTTGATCCACTCGATCAGCTGGTAGTGGAGCCACTGTTTGGTTTCCTGGCGAAGAATTGAATTTTTTGCAAATAATACAGTTTTTAAGAAGAGATTTTATCGTTTGTCTGGCTCTAGTTATCCAGTATCTTTCCCTTAACTGAACTAATGTGTGAGCTACACTAGAATGAAAAACTTTTTCGTGGGAATTCCATATTAATAATTTTGTGAACTTTGATTTAGGTGGGAGAATAATAGGATGCTTTTCATCCGTTGACAAATGAGATTTCTGTAATCTTCCTGAAACGCGTAATATATTTTCGTTATCCAAGAAAGGGTTTAAACACAATAAATTAGAATCTTTAGGGATAGGTTTTCCATTTTTTAAGCAACTAATTTCATCAAAATAAAATGCATTTTGCTCAATTTTTATCCAAAACTGTTCTGCATTATATAATTCATCTGACGTAAGAGCACCTTTGTTATCACAGTTTCTTTTCAGTTTCTCTATAAAGCGTAATACCCAAGCAGTCACCCTTAATAATTTTCTCAAATTATTAAATCTATCATTATCAATAATTTTTTCATAAGTTATTGCTGAGCTAACTATAACTTTAGATTTATACTCAGATTCAATATCTTTGTCAATTGGATCAAATTCAACTGCATTTACTATAGGCCAATTGCTTTCTGGCTCATTCAACCATTGTGGGCCATGCCACCATTTTTTTGAGTTTATTAATTCTTTAGTAGGTAACCCCCTAGTTAATAAATCTGCAGGGTTATGTTTTCCTATACAATGTTTCCAACAATTGGGATCTGTGATTTCCTGAATCTCGATAACTCTATTAGAAACAAACTGTTTCCATTTAGACGGGGAACCTCTGATCCAGTGTAATACTATGGTAGAATCACACCATAAATATATCTTCTCGATCCACTTAAAAATATCCTTCAAGTGCTTAACTAATCTTGCTGCTATTACAGCGCCCATTAGTTCTAAGCGAGGTAACGTTATTTTTTTAATCGGGGCTACCCTTGCCTTAGAAATTACCAAATTAGAGTTAAAAGTATCATGTGACGTTTTATATCTAAAATACGCCACTGCTCCAAAAGCTTTCAATGAAGCATCAGAAAATATATGTAACTGTATATTTTCTCCATCTACAAAATCGGGAAAATAATACCTAGGAATTTTGATTTTTTGTAAATCCTTAATTTCAGTACAACATAATAACCACTTATCTTTAATTTCGCCTGAAAATTCATCATCCCAATCCAAACCAAGTTGCCACAATTCTTGCAAGAGACACTTTAATCGTATCAAATAAGGAGAAATAAATCCAGAAGGATCAAAGATTTTTGCAGCTATGTGAAGTACATTTCTTTTGGTGCATTTAAATTCATTTAAATCTGATAATACTGATGTTAAATTCAGACACAATGTATCTTCCTTATTACTCCAGTTAAGACCTAGTACTTTTAAATATTTATCAGAATGTTCATTTATTTCAATTTTTGGATTGGAATTTTTCCACAAATTTTTTAACTCCTCAGAGTTGGTGTCAAACTTTCTCATAGTCATGTTTGCGTCTTTCAAAATAGAAACAGCGTCAGAAGATAACTGAAATGCCTCTTGAACAGTGGAACTTCCATAAAAAAGGTCGTCCACATACAGCGAATTATTTAACATTTCGTAAGCGAGAGGATGCGAAATTTTATATCTCATAAGATGGGTTTTAATAGTCGCTGCCAAAACATACGGTGAACTGGTCACGCCGAAACAATGTCTATTAAAATGATACAGTACTACTGGTTGAGATCTGTCACAATTTTTATAATACAAAAAACATAAGAAATTTCTGTCGCATTCTGAAACCTGTATTTGTTAGAAAGCTCTAGCTATATCTCCACAAAACCCTACCTTATACTCTCGAAATTTCAAGATAACATCTACTAAATCAGCATTTAAATTTTCCCCCGAAAGAAGACATTCATTTAAACTGTAATTAGATGTTTGTTTACTGCTAGCGTCAAATACGACGCGTGTTTTAGAGCTATGAGAAGATTCCTTAATTACTTCCCTGTGCGGCATTGTATACCTATTAGAGCAATTCTCATCACACATTTGTATTATTTTCTCTTGAAATTGTTCTTCCATGACTGAATTATATCTTTTAAATAATGTTTCATCCTTATCAAAACGCTTTTCTAGATACATAAATCTTGTCTTTGCAACATAAAAATTATTGCTTAAATTATTTCGCAAATCTGTTGATTTCCAAAGCAAAGGAGCTTGATATCTACCATTTATAAATTTTAAATTGTTTTGAAAAACATGTAAATTATCCGAAGCTAATTTTGTTTCGTTATTTGACAGGAATGACTCAATGTTCCATAAACATGTCAAATCTTTCTCTTTAGATGAACAAAATACATTTAAACAATGATCAGAATTGATTAACTGGTTATCTGGCAGCAGTCCAACAATCGTTTCGCCAAAAATAGAACCTTGAAAATATAATTTATTGTTTATTTTTGCAAACGATCCTGTCAAAGTTTGATGAATGTAATTCGCACCAAGAAGAATTTGAACGGGATAATCTATTTCGTAAGTGTCAGCAAATTTGATTTCTTTAGAAATGACATTTATTAACTGAGGATTTACATTTTGCAATAATTGAGTGCCACAAATTTCATCAGTAATTAAAGCTTCAACATCAATAGATTTATAAGGAAAAAATCTACTTTTTAAAGTTATTTTTACACATTCAAATTCAGATTCAGTAGGTGTTCTATTAGAAAATGTGTAAATGAAAAGTTTTTCTTTTCTTAAGACTTTTGCATTTAAGGCTTTCGCTAAATCGCTTCGAATAAATGTTTTAGTAGAAGCTGAATCATACAATATTCTAGCGATTATTTTTTTTACTTTTACTTTCGACTTGTACGAGAGCTGTCTGAAGTAACGTCGTATATTTTTTCTTCGAATTCTCTGATTCATGGACAGATGACATAACGGTGTCATTTTCGGGAATTTGTTTATCTTCTTTTATTTCAGAATAAGCATTTTGAACTAAATTTTTGGATTTTGTTTGGGGACAAAACAGGTGGTTATGTTGATAACTCTCACATGTATTACATGGTTTAATTTTCACTTTACAAACTGATTGTAAATGTTTATAAAAACAGCGATAACACCTGCCTTCTTTTTTCAGTTTATATCTTTTTTGTTCATTTGTTAAGATTTTACATTCTAATCCAGCATGGGAATTAGAATTGCAAAAAATACAAGCATTCTTAACAATTGTATTCAATGCAGCCGCTGACGGGAAACTACTTTTTGTTTTAAATTTATACTTAGATTGTTCAGTTTTCGAACGAAATGTGTCCTGATTTTTTAAGGAAGGTCCTGAAATTAAATTTGCAGCTTCTAAAGATTCAATTTCAAATTTTATAAACTGCATCAATTCATTAATATCACCCGCTTTATTAGGATCTTTTTTCCTATGGAATTCCACCACTAAATTATGTGGTAATTGTTTTAACAATATAGGGATTAACAAATATCCTAACTTATCCAAATCAATACCCATAGATTGTAAATTTCGGATACTAACTTCACTTTCATCATAAAGATTCCTAAGCGCTCTAATATTTGAAGAAAACTTAACGGGTTCCAATTCCAGTAATTTGTTAACAAAACAACTTATCAATTGTTCTTGTTTTCCATATCTTTCTCTTAGTAAAGATAAACAAGACTTGTAGTTTTCTTCTTTTAAGGCAAATCCTGCTATTGTTTTATATGCTTCACCAGTTAGGAAAGATTTCAAATATAAAAATTTATCAATAGTGCTTAAAGATTTATTTGAATCAATAGCGCTTTCAAAACTATTAAAAAATTCCAAAAATTTTTTGGGATCGCCATTGAACGTGCTAATGTTGAGTTTCGGTAAATTTACCGAAATTTGTGATTGCGAAGCTGTATTAATATGAGAAATATTGTTATTTTGAACAGATTCAGCTTGTTCGATTTTAAATTCATTTAATTTTAATCTAACACTAGATTTAGATTCCATAATTGATTCATCATACTCAAGGGACTTTTGAATTTCGGTTTCGAATTGTGTTCCGTCTGTAATTATTTCTTCAATTTTTTCATTTAGTGTTTTAAGTTCATTTTGTTTTTCTTCTAAATTTAACAGATATTCTGACAACTTAAATTTATCACTAGAACTTTGAGTATTAGCACTCGAAATGAAAGTTTCAATAGTACTAATTAACTTAGTACATGATGTTCTTAAAACTTTTCTTTTTGCTTTTAATTTCTCAAGCGATTCCATTTTTAACTAGTAACAGAATTAATAATAATAAATAAAAAAGTACGATACCTTTGCTTCGAACTTACTGTTCGAATTTATCCTACAGGATGAGCTCGTTCATGACTATATTCCAATAAAATAATGCAAGGAACTAAATTTCTTTAAGTTCGCGCGTTTTCGGCACCATAAAATATATATAGAACAAAAGATCGTGTTGGTACATTCCGATAAAGGTGCCATGTTGTTGTTCTAAATTAAAAGCCTTGAAGTCTTTCTTGTTTTTATTCCACAAACACAAACACTAACACAATAACAGTTACACATAACATTTAAAAAAACTATTAAAAAATTATCATCAATATTATAAGAAATTCCAGGAGAGCATGCCAAGAATTGCTCTATATTCCGAGACGAAAAATTATTCCAAACTGAAGTAAAAACAATAGCTTTCTGCCAGGTTCGGGAACATTACGTAATGGCGTGAGAGACAGTTAACTCCGCCCACAGACACGTGATACAATAAATTCGTAACATTGATTGTTTTACATATTGGATATATATATATATATATATATATATATATATATATATATATATAAATTTAAAAATGTTACTATTATAATGTTTCTAATTAGATTTTCTTACTTGCTCCACTTTTTTGCGTTGATGTTAGGTTAAGCAAAAGGTGCGGTGAAATTTTTAATGTAATAGTTAAAAAATTTGTATATAGGAATACTAAAAGTATATCTATAGGAGATCATGAATTTCGGTAAAGGTATGGCTCCATCTGATTATGGCCTCTTTCAATCAATGGAACATTTTTTCCATGCTATAGATTTGAATTTTTTGACGGAGTTGAAAAGACATGTCGAGACTTTTTTCGATTTCAAGGATCCGCCATGGTGCTTCCAGTAAATCCGTAATTTTGCAATACGATGGTTGATAGACGAAGACTATGATGTCATCTACTTTGAATAATAGTCCTTGTTGCTTTTCAATTTGCGAACAAAATTTGCAGAACATTTTGCTCAACCTAATAGTAGCATTTGTAGTTTTTAATCGGGATATTTTTTCTATTTTTCAATTTTTTCACTTAAATTGCAACAGCACGTTTCAATAACAAATTACATGCGTTCATCAAATCTACTTATCTATATTATAAAGGCCAAACGTATCTGTGCGTAATGCATACGTCATTTTGCGCATGGCAACACTTTCAAATTTTAAATGAATTTTAGTGTTGCAATTTTTGCTACTAAAAGTTTTTTTAACTTCTTTATGTCGTACTTTTCAATTTTTACACCATCGTGTAGCGAAAAAATGTACTTCTAGATGAAATTTGTTTGAAAGCTGTATCTTAATTTGTTTTTGAAATATTAATTTTTTTTGTAGGTTTTAATACTTTTTTTCTATTTGTGGCAACAGGAGTACTCCACTTCTATTTAAAGCAAATGAAAAAAGGAAAAAATTCAGTGATGTATCTTTATGTTGCCATTTTCTCATTAAAAGGGAAAAAATAAAAATTTAAATATCTTCTGTCATAAAACCTGGTGAATTTCGACTTCATTTACAAAATTTGATTTGCACGTAAAAGAATATCAACAGTTTAATATAAATTTCATCTAATAGCATTGAGACTTCAAGTTTTGAATCGAAATTATTAAAATGCCAATTTTTTGAAACGTGAATACTGATGTGAAACGTACATTTGTAAATTTTGATATGGTGGAAATGATGCCGGGTTTAGATTTCACGGGAAAAAAATTCTATGATTGAGTCAAAGTTGAATAAATTTTGATTTTTATCATTTTAGAATACTAGCATATGAAACTCAATTGGTGATTTTATCATAATAACACATCTTTATTATTTTTTACTGCTTACATGTACGATTATAGTTTAATTTTAACAATTTTTACAACTGCGTTTTATAGAAATAGTATTTTGTTAATTTGACGATAAATATCATTTGTTTAAGAGTTAGACGTACCAATACTTTACTATAACTGATTTTGTAGATTTATTAGTTAATGAAACAGTTCCTTCTTAAACACTTTCTTTCGTCAAAATTTGACGGGTTCTACCTTGTATATATAAAATACAAACGGAAATTTCGGGTTTTCCGCCTACTTCTCCAGTTCTACTGAAGGGATTCCGATGTAACTTGCATCGTTAAATAGATATTATTCCAAGGAAGGTTTTCGTATATAGTACATCGTTTTAGGTAGATTAGTTATAAAATTATGACAAAAAAATTTTTTGGACATTAGGGTTACCATTTGTCATATGTTTGTCATTTGGCTCCGTATGTTAAACTATCTTTCTTAATGAAGTGAAATGTTTAAATTAATTAGAAATGAAAAAAATACAAACATCCCTAAAAAATAAAATAAAATAAACTATTGCTGATTTTATTTAAAATACAAATAAGAAAAAAATCCTTTAGAAATAAAACAAAATAAAAATATTTAATTTAAATATGGGAGCAATCTTTATACGGCTTTAAAGAAATATTCATTGTCAAAGTCGATCGGTTGAATAAATATCTGGTAATTTATCGCCATTTTGCCTATATATTTGGCTCCGGAACAACAACAACAACAACAAAAATACCTAAAATTAAAATTAAATGAAATATAAAGGACGCCATTTTTTAAACGAAAAGTTTTTTTAGAATGTCAAGGTTAATTACAAGAACTGCTATATGTATTTTAAAAAATTACTTGCATCATTGAATAAGTTTGCAACATATTAATATTACAACGATGCATTTTTTTCTTTTTAACAAATTGGGATTTTTTTCGTCTTTGTTTTCGGTCGCAAAGATTGTTCTTTCTAAATGTTTATCAGCTGCGCAACTACATATTATGCTGTTGTTGATTAAATAATTTAAATGGCTGTATTAATTAGGAAAAAAATATGAACCGAGAGAAAACTGTTAATAATTTTATTTAAACAAATATACAGTAATAATTTAAAAAAGGAAACTTACGATTATTCATATGGAGATTTATGGGAACAGATATAATATACGCATCGGGGTACCTAATTGGTACAAAAATGGCATTATTTTACCTGACATGGTAACCTGGATATTGTTGTTAATTTATTAATAAATTGTTTATTTTTTTTTTCGTTTTTAATTGAATACAAATACGATGTTTATAATTTAAAAAGGTAAAGTTTTGAAAAAATTAAAATTTTTTTCCCAACATCTTGAAAGAGCTGAGAAGATGTTAAAATGAAATTTTGTCCCCATCATGGGTTCCTTCGCCAATCGTGCCAACCAGAACGGGATATGGAACTCTTCTGTTATTCTTTTGTACTTTTAATGAAATGTACACAAAAGAGTGTATTTTAAATGTATGTAATATGGCTATTTTAAATGTATATATTCTACATGAAATGACAGAAAAATTTATATTTTAAATGAACTGAATACATTAGAAATGACAAATATGTAAATAATACGAATTGATTATTTCCAGCTGAGCGAAAAATTGCCCAGGCCGGGAATCGAACCCGGATACTTGGCTTACAAGGCCAATGCTTTACCTGTTAAGCTATCTGGGCGATAGCCGGCTGGGATTTTTCGCTCAGATAACCTTTATTGGTCGTAACATCTGGTCTCTCATTTGAAACAGCTCGCAGAATAAACCGCAGGTAATGGAACTCCATATAACGATGGATACGTAGATATACTATTATTTTTATTCTGCGAGCTGTTTCAAATGACAGACCAGATGTTACGACCAATAAAGGTTATCTGAGCGAAAAATCCCAGCCGGCTATCGCCCAGATAGCTTAACAGGTAAAGCATTGGCCTTGTAAGCCAAGTATCCGGGTTCGATTCCCGGCCTGGACCATTTTTCGCTCAGCTGGAAATAATCAATTCGTATGATAACTTTACGAATCAGTTTGATTGTGTTAAAAATAATAGTATATCTACGTCTATTTTGCAATTTATTACATTTGCTTAGCTAAAATGGTGCTTTTTCTGAATTTTTTATAGCAACCTATATGAAAAATGAAGAAAAAATATATTGGTAGCTAAAAATAACAGCTACGTGGTTTGTTTATAATGTCAGAAATATTGCTAACATTGAATATGATAATACAACTATTCTGCAAGTCAAACAAATGTACCATTAAAATGACACACAAATTTACGCCGGGAAATTTGCAGATGTACGTATTTACGTCTAACTGTAACAACTGAATATAAAATCAGCATAATTGGAAAATATAGTTTTAGTTTGTAACATAACTATTAAATAAAGAGGTAAAATTAAATAATCGATTCTACCGACGATTGTCGTAAGTTGATTGGCGTGGTTTGGCGCCTAATGAACTTTAAAATGGAGGGTTAAAATGATCCGAGGTCTTTCATAATGGAATTTACAGAAAACTGACGTAATGGGGAAGGTCTTCTTTTTTTATTGGATACATTTTGATAATTTTTCTTTACACCGATATCGTGCCAATGTATATATTAGTCGCTATTTATTTCAATTCAAACATTCAAAATTTTTTTATCGCAAACTTTATAACTTGCTATTTACTGAACGCGCTTTTTTCTTTTTAATTGTTATTAAATTGAAAGCATGCAAAACTGTTAAATTTACTACTTTTTGAATCAAAAATATATTTTTACTGAGTTATTACTTACATTTTTCCCTGTTTGAAATACGAAAGTTTTTACTGCAATGCTAAGAGACAGTTGCAATTTCATTTTTTCCTTATCTAAATCTTAACTACTGTTTAGATTTAGATAAGGAAAAAATATTCGGTACTACTTGGTTATCCCGTCGACTGAAAAACTAAATGCCAATAATGGATTATAGTGAATGTGACATTAAGTGACATTAAACATGACATACATGTTTAAAACGTCATCAGGTGATTTTTAATTGCACTTTTTTTTGATGAGTTGCAAATTTATTTCTTCTTTCGTTATTTAAACTGAAAATCATGTCAACATGTATAATTTAGTTATTAGTTTGGCGATATAAATTGGCGAAATGGTTCCGCGGTATAACCACGTAGTACCAAATATTTTATTGTAAATGTTCGTTTGCTCTTATATTTGCTATATATTATTTGTTTAATAAAATAGTGTTCGAAACTATACAATTTTTATATTCTATATTTTAAAAATGATTACTTTTGCCGAAATAATTTTAAATAGTTTAATACGTTTCATTTGGCACCAACTTTTATGATTAGCAACAAGACTGATATAATGTAAACATAAAGAGCTTTTAAACTGCAGCGTGTATAATATCATTTACAGCCGTGACATGGATACACAATAAAGCTACTGGTAAATAGCTTGAAGCGGCAGAGATGTCATATACGCAGCACATTGGGGCGATTTTTTTCTGACGCCAATGTCATATATGCATGTGGTACTTAATTGGTTTCAAAGTGTTATGATTTTACTTGATATGGTAACCCGATGTTGATGTTTAGATATTTATAAATTGCCTATTTACTTTTCTTTTTTAAAATTATTTAAATTGTTTTGTTCTATATAGTTATTAATTATTTTTTTATTTATTGTTATTGTTCCATTTTTTAAAAGTATACATGTAATTGGTATTAAAAAAGTTGGAAATTGCACGTGAAGCGTAGCAAATGAGGTGCGTTCGTACTATAAGTTTTAAAATATTCAGATCTTTCTGATATAGTAGAGCGTACTTTGGATACAGTATAGTAGTCGAAATCTTTGTGTTCCTGTAAATACGCAGGGAGTAATTTTTATTATACTTCATTAACGTATATCTTATTCATAAAATGTGAAGTAGGTTAATATAATTAAAACACGCCCCAAACAATGTTTCCCCGTACAGCATTATTTAGTGGAATACATTTGTGTGGCCCTGTAATTTAATAATAAATATTCTCTGCATCCCAGATTGTACAGAATGTAGATTTTAGTACATAAATCATAGATTCATAACATGTATTTTGTTCAAATGAGTGTAACACCATTAAAATGCATTTGAAACTTTTTTCCCATTGATCGTAATGTAACGGAATACTTTTGATTGTCCCTGTAATTGATCTATGCATCCGATTTTCATAACATTTGAAATGACGCGACAAAATTATGTAATAATTAAACGTTTTAAATTTCAAACGATTAAAATGCATTTGAAACTTTTTTCCCCATTAACGTAATGTAACGGAATCCTTTTGATTGTCTCTGTAATTGATCTATCCATCCGATTTTCATAAAATTTGAAATGGCGCGACAAAATTATGTAATAATTATATATTTTAAATTTCAAACGATTCGGTTGGATAGTTTTTGCGTTGTTATATGCGGACGGACAGACAGACAGACAGACGGACAGACGGACGGACAGAGCGACAACAATAGGTGCTACGTATTTACATAATTACGAACGTACCTAAAAACGAATTATTCGCTAAATTGGTTTTCGAAAAAACTACGCCAACGTAGCGCGTATATGACAAGTGTGCCCTTTATCCTAGCATTGAGACGGTAAATGTATTTTGTTTAGTAGTAATTAAAGTAATAATAAAGTAAAGTAGTAATTAAGGTAATTTAAAAATTAAGATCAGAAAAATTCTATAATTGGAATACATGTCCAATTAGTTGAGTTTAGTGAGATTGCTTTGGTACAAGTTAAATACATTTGTTGTTACCGTAATCGTAAATCACGATGTTCGTGCGTTGAAAATTCTTTAAATTTGCCTCAGTGTGATGCAATTACGGCATTTATTCAGCAGAGATAACGAAAAATAACATGCTATTTCATTATTTTTAATTATCATTTTTGTCATAACGTGAAATTTATCTACTTCTACTTTATACATAAAATGAAAAGCGGTATTTCGTTCCAGTAGTTGATAACCCGAGTCCTGTAGATTTTTTTTTCTTTTAAGCATTTAGCATACTTTACATCGTTTTATACACTTATTTATTGAATTATGGGTTAAAGTTCTATAGTCAGAAGAACTCATTTGTGGAATATTATACATTTAAAAAAATATTAGGTGTATTTTGATAAAACTTGCATTTTAATTCTGATAATTTTTTAGGAATAGTTTTAGTATATTGCATTTTGCTCTAAAATGCTCAGTTATAGTGTTAGTCATTTATTTTGGAGTAAATTTCTATGGTCAAGTAAACCCGATTGTGAAAAATTAGTCTTAATAAAAATACTAATTGACGGATTTTGATGAAACCTACATTTCTAAGATATATAAACATTTTAACGTCTGAATTTAAAATATTCAATTAGGAAACACTAGACGGACTTTAATACAATTATTTAAAAAATACACAAAACAATTAAAATGAGAACAAACGTTTCGCTATGCACCACATAGCCTCATCAGTATTCATATAAACTCAGAACAAAAACAGTGTGCATATACCGGACACTACATCCGGAACCGACATTGTTAGATAAATTTTCAAGAGTAGTTTTCGGAAATTGCTTTGGGTTATGTCGTTTACCAACAAAAATTACAGTAAAAAAATCAATGATTCGTCTGGAAAAGTGGACCAGCGTAGCGGTCGACGCCTACTAGTTAAAAATAAAAATAAAGATATAAGTTTTCTTTTTTTTTTGGTATTATTTATTGATGTCATTCGTTTGTTTTTAGGACATTATTAATGCTATATGTTTCGTACGGGTACCACTATTTTCCAGGTGAAACACCAGTCTTTTTACATAAAAAATAAACCTAATTCAAATGCGTGAAATCACGACTTAGTTACGGAGATATTTTCTATAAACAAATACTTGTTACTACAAATTTCCTGATCTCTAAATTCCCCGACGCATTTTTAGAAAGAATCACGTTTTAAGCACCAGCCTTGGCGAGTTGGCGAAAGCGAGACGTTCAACTAGCTGCATCGCCAAATACAAAATAAACTAAATTTAAATGTGTCATAAAACATATGATTAATAGAATTATATTTATTACAAGAGAATCTTTACTACTGTTTTTAATTAACTTCTCAATTTCTTCGAACATAGCGAGTTAAGGAAATAATATTTTTGAATTGAAAATTAAAAAAAAAACACAACCTATGTTTAGATGGTCTGTAAATTTAAAACATTTTCTGAAAAATTAATCTGAAAAAGCTCTAAGCTATGTTTTAATCGTAAATAACGGTGAATAATATTTCCTCATATTATAGTTTTTGCTGGATAACATTTACGAAAGAAGCAAATAAACAATAAGCGCGATCTCTTTGCAGAAGGAAGGGTTGATATTCGCTAGGCGTTTGACGTCACAAAGAAGAAAGTGTGCGTGGCATTGACTTCATCTCTGCTCTGGCGATAAGGTGCTCAAAACGTGATTCTTTCTGAAAATGCTTCCAGGACCCGTACGAAAAATGACTTTGGATAATCGTTGGCAAAATAAAAAGAAGTTTCATATTTTCATTATATCGGGAATATGATTAAATAACAGAAATGTAATAGTTTTATAAACATTTTATTTATCCAGTATATTTCCCCACCTTTCGACTTCTATTACATTTGTTATAAGTTGTTTGAAAACGTGTATATAAATGTTCAAACTATTCGAAAAGTTTAATGTCAGACATTTTTTTACATTCATTTACTTTTTATACGGAGAATAAGTGAGATGAACTCTGAAGGAATGGCAAATCTACATTTACAAAATTTTTTATGTTCCTAAATTAAGCAAAAGAAAAACATTATTTCGTACTCTTTATAGAGTAGGTTTTACCAAAAATACTGTTTGAGGGTTTAAATAAATAAATGTACCTTCCTTTAAACAGAAATAAGTAGCTCATTAACTTGAAAATGACTTAAACTTTATTTCTTTTTAAAATGAGAATCCAACAGCTCTTTAATTTATGAGACTAAATATTTGCTCCTTTTTTTGAAACTTAGGCTCAAATAAACTTATCATATTAAAAAATAACCTTTCAAGCTTATGTAATAATAGTTCCTCTATCCATGCAATGTAGTCGGTAGTTAGCTTATTGTGTCAACCTTTAAAAGTATAGTATCAGTTTATAATATTCCGAGCGACAAATTCAATTCATGAAAAACATTTAAAGCCTAAGTGAAATTTTCAGTAATGTCATTTGTATTGCAATGTATAACAACAGTATAAAACTAATTTATATAAAATTGTAAAAAAAATAATTAATCAATATTACTACAAAATGAAAAGTTAGTAAATTACAACATAAAAGCTACTACATAAATTAGACCATAAATATATGGACAGAGTATTCCATCCGTCAAGAATTTGAAAATCCTAAATATGAACTTATAATTCTGAAAAAGAATGCTGTTTGATGTATAGTAGTAATAGGAAATTAATTGGCCGCACATTTATAAAAAAAAGTGTCATCTATACTAATAAAAGAACAAAACGCTCTGTCTGTCTGTGTGTGTGTCTGTATGTCTGCGATGGCTAGCAAAATCTACAGCACGTACGAAGCTCAAAAATTTTTTGAGAGTAGCCCAATGTCTCTCCTGATGCACCTGAAGCTCAGAATTTCAAAATTCTATTTATTAACTGAGTAATTAATTAAATTCCAAAGCTCACTCTCATAAAAAATCGCCTTTTTTCGCTTTTTTTCCCTTTCATTTTCTTATGGTTGATTGGTTGCATAAAATTTTCGCAGAAATAATTGAAAAAGCTGGGACAGACCTTTAAAATTCATAGACTGGCAAACTGTCAATTTAAATGAGGATTCTTTTTAATCACAGTTGCTGTACACCATGGAGAAAAAGATAGGTGGGGGCGAAATAAACCGAAAAAAAGGTTTGCAATATTAAACCATTTATCGCTGAAATTAAAATGTCTCAAACAAAAGCACGAGGAAGGAATTTTGTATTAATAAAAAGAATTGAAAGAAATGAATTACAGCTGAAGGATATTTTACGAAGAAATAGTAATTTTTTCAAATGTTTTTTTTATATTATATTATTTAGGTTAAATTGCATTTATGTTATGGTTAGAATAAGGATGTGTTACAATAAAGTGAAGGCTAGGTTACATTTCTGTTATATTTAATTTACGGTAGGGTACTGTTAAGTCGCTGTTAGGTTACAGACAGGTTCTGGTTACGGTACAAAAGTTTAAGGTTGGGAATTTATACACAGAGTGAACATTACGCAAGATTTAATTAAAAATAACACTTACTTTTGTTAAATAGCTCTGAAATTATAATACTATATACCAATCTTTTAGCTACCATCGTGTATCGATTTCATTCATGGTATAGTCGGATTTAAGAGTGATATAATTAGTTTGAAATTCAAAATATTTTACTTGGGATTTGTATGTGAAAATAATAATTAGTTACGTGACTTAACAGTGATTTTTACGGGTAAATATCAACTTTTTAACACGAAAATCATGCAATCGCACAAAAAAGTGAAGTTGGTTTCCGTTTCTTAGGAATCTGTGTTTAAATATATCTTATTATGTTAATTTATTGCCTTTTAAAGCACTTTGTTTCTACAGTCTATTGATCCTGAAAGTAAAAAAATATCTGCTACTTTTAATACATCAGGCGCCACTAAGAAGTGTTTCTTCAGACAATGTGGTGCCATGAAGATTTTTCTTTGTCCTAAATAATGTCCTAAAAAATGATCATTGTATTGTTTGCTTAGAAGGCGGATGTATGCTATTAAAATGTCTCGTAATTGTGTTAATTCCAGTGATAGTTTTTGTTATACTTCTGGGAAATTTATGAACAGAAGAAACATTATTTCTTTAATTATAATTGCCTATAAAAATTATTTTGGATGCGACATCGGCTATCAGGATAAACCAAATGCAAAACATTTTTGTTGTTTTAACTGTTCTATCCGTCTTCCAAAATGATTAAAGGGGAAAAAGACTCCAGTGCTTTTCGTCATATCAGTGATCGGGAGAGAACCTAGATATAATTTAGACGATTGCTATTTTCCAACAGCAAAAGTAAATAATTTTAAATACCAGAAGAATCGATCTCAGAATCGATTCTGCTGTGAGGTCAATACCTCAGATTGACGGGTTTCCTGTGCTACAGTCGCCTGTATACTGCAGATGTAAAATGACTTGATGAATGCATGCCATCCTGTAGTCATGAAAGTTAAACAGAAATGGATTACATTCCACCGCACAAATATTTGGAGCATAATAATATGATGAAATTAGAATTGAATTATCTCGTGCGTGAATTGGAGTCAAGAAAGAAAAAAGCCGCATTTCTAGTATTTCTCGTGGAATGTGTTGGCCAGTAAAATACATATTTCTATGTACAGTGACAGCCATATAAATTTCATAGTTTCCTGCGTAAAAAAGGCGAAATATGCTTTTGCAACGATATTCGAATTTGTGTGGCATCATTAAAAATTTATATCACAAACCAAAGGACTTTCGTCTTTTTATTGATGCGTCTACGTTCATTCTAAAATAAGTACCCCTTTACATTGGAAATAAATATAACTTCATTCTTATGGGAATATAATATGCTTCAGGGGAAAAGAAACATATGATATCCGGAAGAAACTATTTTTTGTGTTAAAGTACAATGATTTTATGAGGAAATTTTTCGCAGGCGTGATTGTTATCGCATAACATTATTGTGTACAAACGTGACGTCTCAAAATTATCTAGAACCTGCGATAAAAATGTAACTAACCAACATTTTGTGGCATCAGTGGACATATTGCTCCTACTATTCCATATCAAAATGGGATTGATACAATTTTTCGTGAAAGTTTACGGATGGTAAAGCATTTGCTTTTATCCGAAACTTGTTTCGATCAATATCGGACGAAAAATAAAAGAAGGCGTATTTGTAGGCCTAGACATTCTAGAAATTATGAAATAGGACCAGTTTGAAAGTATCCTTACAACTATCAAAATACCTGTGCATATTTTCTCATAAGGCTCTCATAAAGCTACAAATTACAAGGGTATAAATTTAAAGTGTAACTTTCCTTTACTCAAAAGTGTATATAATTGGAATATTAGCTTTAAGAAAAAAATAAAAACTCAATTTATGTTTATCAGTGTTATTAAAAAGATTTTTAAAGGTTTTCTTTTTTCGTTATTTTTCTCTATTCACTGTAAATGTTACCATAATTTGAATTTAAGTGTATCCATACATCGTTTCCTGAATAATTGTATGAAATATTAGAAAGCATCTTACAATCATTTCATGAATTTCTATGCAAAGACTATTCTGAGTGTTAACAATGCATGTAATTAAGATGAAAACTCTAAGAACTTTAATTAAGTAATCGGTTCATTAGCAGATCTCATATGAACCTTCTGCTCCGTGCTTGTTGAAGTGATTTGAATAGTTTGAGTTCTGGAATTTATTAGAAATTAAGCTAATATTTATCGGACAGAGAGCAAAATAATTTATTTCTAATCTACTATATTATTGTATTAATTCAATAAAAAATAAAATTTTACCATAGTCATTTTCATTTTAGGCATATTTACGTATCTGTCAAATACATGAATCATACGATTTTTTAAATATTGGTATTCATTTATTTTCATAAAAGCTGGATTTTTAAAATAAGTTTAGCAAAATTATTTAAAAATAAAATTCTCTTTTAATGCTATCAAAGAATGTCATTATATATATGATATTTAAATTTTTCAATGGAATTTTTACGCAGTAATTACATGCATTTCTTAATATTAATGTTTGAAGCTTTATTCAGTGCATTTTGTTTTATTTAGCTAGCAAAATTCACACGTTAACCTGGTCAGACTTTCAGAGAACTTTAATTCAAACCAAATATATTGGTTAATTTCACATGTTCCAATGTTCCAATGTTCAACATGTTTAACATGTTCATAATTTCCCATGTTCTGCATTTGGTTTTAAAAATATGAATTTCAATTATTTCCAAGTACACTGGCAGAAGCAGGTTACTTGAAAGCTTATTGAAAATTAGATATTTTAAACGCTAAAATATATACTAAACGTTTGTATTTTAACACAATCCTTTTATAATATCTAAACACATCGGATTTATATCCCTTACAATACAGTTTAAACATTCAGATGGACAGCAATCTTTTTTACAAAATAAAATGTGTTAGAATTTCGACAAAGTTTGTAAAAACAGTGCATTTCTTAGCGATTTCGCTCGCTTCGTACACATAGACTCCAAAAATTGATTTGCGCAGAAAATAAAATACCAAGTAGCATATGTATTAACTTCAATTTTTTTTAATTTTTTTTCATTTAAAAATATAAATTCAGGCAAAATGAAGTAAATGATGAATAAAACTCTACAAATTCCAGGTTCAGCGCATGTCTTTCCTCACTGGCCACTTCAGCATGTAGCAAAAAAGCCAGTAGTTTTTTTTTTTTTGGGGGGGGGGGCGTGGGAGAGGGGGGTTATTCCAAGTAACTCATACTTTAAGAATTCTTCGAAATATTATAATTTTTATTATAAAAAAATATTAGTTTATCAAGAATATGAGCAAAAACACGATTAGCAGACTCCAACCCTTTTTGTAAAATTGAAAAATAAGTTATAATAGTTAAGACAAATAATGCAGCCGACATATAATATGGTTAATGTATTAACTAAGTATACAGAGCAATGTTTTTTTTTCGAAAATCTCATATACATAGCTAGAATATTTTGAAAACTATCGTCGACAAAACAGGTCCGATAACCGCTATTCCAAAAAAGAAGCAAAAATATGAGGGACTGTATCCATGTGCACATTCACTAGTGTATAATTAGTATATAATAATTGATAACACGTATACTACTATTTTGGATATAAGTCCTCATCTTTTTGCCAAGTTAAGTTTAAATTAAATCTAAATGAATTCTTAATTTAGATTAAATTTGATTTAACTAGATGCATTACCTTGATTTTTTTTTTCAAATTGAAATTTAAAACTCATTGGTCCGAAATTTGTATTATATACGAAAGCATTTACTGTATAGACATATAAACATGCTTCATCATAGGCAGCAATACGTATGTAGTATAATTTACTGCTTTACTTTATGGATTGCAAATTAAATTATGTTTTTTTATTGAATTTATTAATCATTATTACTACATACATATTTTAATTTTTTCTTTGAATAAACCGTGTGTACAAATTTAAGGAACTTATCATTCCATTATTTTTATTTTCAAAATCCGTTTTTTTTAAATTTAACATAGTATTTATAATAATAACAATAATAAACAACCAAAATGTCAGATTACTTATTATACATGCGTATATTGCTATCTTATAAAAAAAGTGACGCATGATAATCGCGATTTATATAAATGTTCTTGTAATCCTTTGCACTTATTTTCGTTTATACATATTTAAAACATTCAGTATTTTCAGTATCAATTCATTTTATTATATCTATAAAGAAAAACAAAATATACATTTTCCCAAACAAAATTGAAATTGTAAATTCACTTGAAAACTTTTCTTTAAAGCAGAAAATGTTTTCTTTATTTAATAGTTCTTATTACTGAAATATAAACAGTTTTTTTGTTTGTTTTAAGAAAAGAAAAATACAAACATAATTGTAGAAAATCTTAGAAAGAATGTTAAAGAAATTTTTTTGGTGGCATTCCTCGATGTTTAAATCAAACATTTTCATTTATTTTTTTCTTTAATTTAAATCGTTTTACCAAACGAATTCAAACTATTAGAAATGCTATAAAGGAAATTTGAAATGTATTGCAGAAATAAAATAAATTATTACATCACTACATTATTTACATTATTACAGAGAGAATTTGACGAGAATAAATTTTTTTTAACAAAAATGCAAAAGTATCATTTTATATATTTGTTTGTTCAAAATATATTTTTGATGGAAGACGTGGCTGAAACCACAGTGGTATTTTGTATTTATTAATTAAATTTTATTTGTACTGTAATCAACTTTTTTTTTTTTTTTAAGGCGAAGGTGGACAGTCGTTTTTTTTTTTTTCATTTAAACTGATTCGGTTGAAAATGAAATATGTGATTGCATTTGTAGTTATTTATGGAAAACTAAAAATTTAAGGAAACTATTAATTACTTTGTAGTTATAAATTATAAATTATTAATTATTCAAATAATTAATAAATTGAAAATGCTCCATGAGTATTTATTTCGCATATAATATTTATGAGATGCTTTTGAAACCTAAGAGTAAAACCTAGTTGAAATCCTAAATATAAATAGAAAATAAAAATTAATAACAATAATAATAAATGGAAAAACGAAATTTATATTGAAAAAATAATGTAAATCATTCCTTCGATAAAGAATTTACAGCCCATGAGTTCCGAAGTAAAATTAAGTTAAATAATATTTCTTTTATATAGTATCAGATAATTACACAACAAATTTTAAAGAACCTGAAAAATTAGGGATGCGCATGGAACATTTAGAAAATTTAACATTATCCCGAAATATTCATTTTCAGAAAATCCACTTTTAAGTTCGAACTATTAGTATTTCAATAATAAAGGACCGAAATACCATATAATAAATGAATATTACGTTTTATACATACACATATGCATGCAATAAAATTTTGATTATAAATATGTAAAAATCGGACATTTTTATAAAAAAAAAAGAATATTCATCACTTTACCATATACTTTCGCATTAATGCTGTGTTTTAGTTGATTACAAAACAAAAGTGCTCCAATCGCATTCCTTTCGCATATATTGTGGTAATTTTCATTTAGGAGGTAATTTTCAGGCCCAAGAATAAAACTGGGTATGAATTATAAACATAAATAGAAAATAAAAATTAATAAAATAATAATAAGAGAAAAAAAAAGATTTTTATCGTGTAAAAACACTACAAATAACTCTTTTGATTAAGAGTTTACAATCTATGAATTTTGAAGTACAATAAATGTAACTTGTATTGCTTTTATTTACTGTGGGGTAATTACATAAGAAATTTTAAAGAACTCGGAAAATTAGAGATGCACATGGAACATTTTAAATCATATGAAAAACTGTTGGAACAAGAGAGAAAAGTAGAGCTCGATCTAAAAAATGTTACTGTAAAAATTGGAAAATATTTTTAATCTAAAAAAGTGAGTAGAAAATAAATGGAATCAGATTATCTGTAAAGCTCATGCAATTACTCATTTTTTTTTTAGCGGAAAATGTGGACTGAGCTGTACTGGTGCTTTAAAATTAGACAGGGAAAAAAGGCATTTTCAACACAATCCATGTTTCTTACATCCATAGCCAGTTTAAAAGTTTGGGTTCATAACTATAGGCGAAAAGCCGGTGCAAAGCATTCCAGGGGTTTTTGATACGTGAAAGATCAAAAATTCAAATAAATACAAAACCTTTAACATATTCGACTCAACCATATATTAAATATTTGTGTTCAGAAATACTGATCTACATCAGCTCCTCAACAACTCGACTATATTGCTATATTTTAATTATTACTTCAATGTTTGTATTCGTTTAGTATTGTGGAGCTTAGCTGACTTGAGACAACATAACTATATATTCTACTGACAGCTTTGCCCAATAATCATTTTGAGTGGATAATAGTATGACTCTAAATATAAGGCACCACTAAAACTTAGTCCACATTTTCAGCTAACAAAAATATGGTTAATTTCATGAACTTTACAGGTAATCTGATTCCATTTCTTTTCTACGCACTATTTTCATTGAAAGTATTTGCGAATTTTTACTGTAGCATTTTTTAGATCGAGTTCTACTTTTTCTTGTCTCTGGTTCCACCACTTTTTCGTATGATTTCAGTACTTTTTTCAGATCATTTCAGGAACTTGATCATTGAACTTCAACTAACAAATCTAATCTAATATTAGTATTCATTTAAAATTATAAGTAGACATGTAAGTTTGGCAAAATACCTCAAAAAGCGCCAAGTTTGCGTCACATTTACCGAATAATTTTGTTTTCATATTTGGCGATACATCGCCAAGCTGGCGCCAAACTTGACAATATTTGGCGACACCCCGACAACAGTTTCGCGCTATCTACGCAGATTTTCATTTGTCCATAGGTATCTACGCAGATTTTCATTTGTCCGTTGGTTTTTCAGATTTTCATTGCTCTATTTCCAAATCGTTATTTTTTTTAAATAGAGAATGATTTTTTTTCTAAATTATCCCTTTGTAATTGAAATATGTATATGAAAGTAACTGTTTTGACTTCGAAAACATTCAAATAAAGGTGCGATGTTGTTTTAACATATATTTAGTTACAGTTTATACATATGCTTATGAAAAATATGAATTTTCAGTTTCAAATGACGTCAATTTTAAAAATGCAAATGTCTATCATGAGAATCTAAATTTTTCTGTTCCCATAAAAATAAAAAAGAAAACGTGTTATCATTTCTTTTTTAAATTATTGTGCCTTTTTTTTTTAGTTGGTGGAAACTCAAAAGAAATGATTGAATTAGCAATTAAAAGGGAGAGATTTCTATAATGTTAAATTATGAAAGGCATAGCATTATATAAATTTTAAATGGGTGCCATTTTCTAAAT
Source organism: Maratus speculifer (assembly GCA_964019185.1). Lineage (NCBI taxonomy): Eukaryota > Metazoa > Arthropoda > Arachnida > Araneae > Salticidae > Maratus > Maratus speculifer. Next base: position 169,831,348 of record OZ025298.1, read on the forward strand.
ATTGGATATTTTTTGACAGAAATTTGAAAGCCACATACCTAAATAAAGCTTTCGAATAAGCTGTTACACCTCGATGAATTTTTCCTGGTTCAGGTTAAATTGAGTTGTTGTCCTTTTATCTTGTTTCACGAAGAAAAAAGTGACAAAATAGGGGTTCTGGATCTCCATAACTAATCGGTGGTTTTGAATGAAATTTAGTTAATAAAAATAAAATAAAGGAAATTTAGTAAACTTTGAGATCTAGAGTAGGACACTTCGTCTTTTCAAATTCGTAGCGAGTCGATGATTGGGTCAAAGTTATTAAGAGACAAACTTTATACTTTAACATCAGAGATGCATCTGAGCTCTACTATACAACATCTATCGTGAAGTACGATATTGACATTACTCGGAAATTTTCATTTTGAGAAAATCAATTTGTTAGAAATATTGGAATTCATTATTGAATAACTTGAATTAAAATATATGCGTATACAATGAAAATTAAATAATAATTATGTAAAAAAAGAAAAAAAAAACTATTTTACTAAAAAAATACTCATCGCTTTACGAGATACTTTCGCAGTAACTCTGCGTTTTGGTTAATTACAAAACAAAAGTCCTCCATGCGCATTTCTTTCACATATTCCACATATCCGCAACACAACTCCAGATATCGTTAAGTCAAACTGTTGCCAATTACAATTAATAAATATAAACTAAGAGGAGAAAACAATCGACTGAAAACATTTGTAAACAAAGTACAAACACATTGTAAACAAAGAGACCAGCTGATCAAAGTGGCTCTTTAAATTTTATAAAAACATTAATAAAATCCATAAAAATCATTCTACCGCAAAACATCGACCTGAAAATGGTAACTTACAAAGTCATGATTTGGGAACAAAAAGTATTTTTCGAAATTTTGGATTGTTTTGGTCGATTTGAAGATCACCTTCGCCTTAAGATAACAACTAAACATATTTATCAAAATATTTCTAAACATATTTACTTCTTATTTAATCTTATATGATTTTTTTAATTTATTATTCTTTATTCCGAATACCTTTTGAAAATGCCCTGCAAATTCTTACCATGCTCAAAATCGATATGCATTTTTCAAGTCATCTATGAAATTTAAAAGCTAATCAAAATTTAGCAGCACAACAATATTTTCTATTATATTTGTTTTTTACCAGTTTGATTTCATAAAGTATTTATATAAAAGTAGATTTTTTAGAAAAAAAGAATTGCTTCGGATAAAGAATTTTTATACAAATGCAATTTCGCTGCCATACGTTAAGTGCGTACATTTAAAAAGAAATAATATACTTCGATTTCTGAAATTAGAATCAAAGATGAAGTTCATCACTGAAAATATAACACAATATGTCGTTTGAAATGTATGAGTTTATGTTGCGCTTTATTCTTCAAAACCAGTGTGATGTGGACTTTTGTTTAAACGTTGAGGTTATTCGTTTTAAATTACAGCGTGTGTTTGCTGTGTACATAGCATTTAAACACGAATTATTGTTGGATTTGTACCCGATGGGCTATATATATATATTATTATACATGTAGTTAATTGTGGATTTCCTTGGATTATTGATATCATTTTCTATTTCAATTGAAAAAAAAATATTTTTTTTATTTATTTACTCCCGTGGAGTTTGAAATTAACAAATGATTTTTGGTTTCCAATCTGCACTGCTATCAAATGATCAAATTTGATATTTTTCTCGGAAAAACTTAATTTAAGCGCAATACAGTCTTCACTATCAGTTAACGTAACTGATAATTTCAATTCCAAAATGACTTAAATAAAATCTAAAAATACCTGTGCTTTTCAATTTTCTCCGTTGTATCGTCAAATCTTACATACACTGTAAAAAAAAATTCAAGAGGTTACTAAAAATTTTTTAGTAAATTTGTATTCCACAGAATTTTTTAGTAACCATTACAAACATCTTTTTTTTGCAAGTGAAACAAGCATTTCTTTTGTAAACTGAACAAAAGAATTTTTTGTATAACTAACTTAAAAATTTTCAGTATGAGCCACCAAGCAAATTTTAGTAATAGCTCCAAAATTATTTTTAATAACCATTACGTGCGCCCGAAAGGCAGGAGGTTCCTTCGAGCTGCATCCAGACTTCTGAAGCGGAAGATTTTCGGCAAAACTGCAACAGATGGCAGCACCAAACATTGCTAACTGCTCCGACAGGATTTTCATAATCCCTTTACTAACGAGTACTTACACTACATATATACGGGGCGTATTTGGCCAGTATCGAACCCGGGACCTTTTAGTCTGGAGTCCGTTACTATAACCACTATGCTATCAAGGCCACACCAAGTGAGTTTCAGTAATAGTTATTAAAAATATAAAACTATTAACTCTCTTCGTTGCTAATTTTTTTCTAGTAATTCTTACAGATTTTCGTGTAACCGACTAAGATTACAAAAAATTTTTTAGTAGTTACAAGGATCACTAAAGTTTTTTTAGTAGATCGACCTTTTTTTTACAGTATAGATGTTATAAAAATTTAAAAATTAAAATTAATGTCTCGAAAATTTAATTAATTTTGAATATTCCAATACCATTTTTGAAACCTATAGATCAATACGAATGATTGGAGTTAATTTTATCGTCAAACATTCCCTATTTTAGGAGAAATAACTGTAAAATATAATAACCACTCGTCTAATAAGTCATTTCATGTTATCGTTTCATTAAATTCGTTTCATTACGATTTTATATATACAGAGTAGACGTAAATAAATCTTTTAAAGCTATCAATTAAATAGAAAGTAGACCAGTACGAGGCTTTCTCACTGCAGATCTTGAGATTACTTACAGATGCGCTTTTCCGTTAATTTTTAATTAACTGTAATCTCTTTATGAAACGACTTATTTTAATAATATGCAATTGTACAACATCAAAAAACACTTGAAAATTTTTGCGAGAAATACCCCATCCGTTCGTGTACCTTTATAGTATATACATATAAAATTGATGTTCACATCAAAAATAATATAAAAGATGATACCCATTTATATCAACTAACCTGGGAATTGGGAGTTTATCCTCTTGATGTGATAAAAATCAAGTATGTGTTTCAGAAAATTCCATTTTTGTAAACCAGACATGATTTCTCAAGCTAAACATTCTGTATTTTATAGATTGTCACTGATTTCATTATTCGCACGAGACATATATTTCTTTGAAAGTGAAAAAAAAAGTTTCTTATATGACACTGAAATCTCAATTAAGTAAAATATTCTCGTTATTTAGCGGATATTGTGTCAAGCCACAAACTCAGAAGAAGTTTCTGCAATTTTCCTTTTTGTCGAAGTTTGTACGTGACTAGAAACAAAATTCTCCTTTCATTCAGAGATGCGAGTGTGTAATACAAAACAAAATACGTCAAACAGAATTCTTTCGATATAGCAAAATGGTTTATTTCCATGCAGTTTGTTTTAGAAGAATAATTTGAATAGATTTTTATAATAAACATCACGAGTACATTTTTTACACTTAATATATCCAGTGTATATGTATGTCTTTCATCAATATATAAAATCTCTTGACACAGGAAAATGGTTTCTTTCCATGCTGTTTGTTTTGGAAAAATCATATTAATTAAATTTTATAATAAACATCATGAGTATATTTTTACGCTCAATATATCCAGTATCTATGAATGTCTTTCATTAAAGAAAGACATTCATATGATGTCATGAAAGTAACTTAATGTCATGACATGATGAACAACTTCACATATCATGAAAGTAACATAAAACTTTATCATTCTTCTAAAATAAGTTATAAAAAATTAACAAAGTAATTAAAAAAGTAATAAGGCATATGAAAAATTAAAAAAATATATATTGTTACATTTCATAAAAAATACTTTAAAAATGATCTTACTAGGTGATTGATTTAATTATTAAGCCAATTTCTTTAAAAGTAATTACATAAAAATAGACATTTTACAGGAACTTGAGAAATCATTTAATATTATTCAACATAAAATTAATTATGTAGATTATAAATGGAAGGATAAAAGTACATATCTGCTTGTAATATTTTTTCAATTTATACTTAAATTGCTAAACGCTGTGAAAATATAGCACCCGGATACAGCATATAATAATTATAATAATTACTTTAATGTTAAATATTCAATAAGAGCTAAATAATTTTCCATTTGAAACATCTTAAATAGTATTTATTTAAAAAGGTATATTTCTAGAAAACAAGTGATACTGGGAATAGTTTACTTAATAAAAAATAATATTTTATTTAAGCATGCATGCATGCAGATTCTTTATGCAAGCAGATTCTTTAAGCAAGCATGCATGCAGATTATAAAGAAGGAAAATTATTTTAAAAAGTTCATCAGAATAAATGATTATAAAAATTTCTGCATTATATGTTTTATACAGTATTACAAGTATACAATCATTATAGTATTTTAAGTATCAGCTTTCATTGTTTTATTTATTTTTCTTTCTTTTTTTTGTAAATCTTATGAATAGATAATTATTTCAAATAATTTCTGAAATTAGCAAATTACAATATATAAAATTGTTTTTTCCTTATCTTGTTAATAAAATATCAGAAAAAATAATAGATTTCGGTCAGTAATTTTTCAAGAAACATATTTTTAAAATGAATATATTAATCTCTCAGCACCGCAGCTGAAACAGTTGCTAAATTTGCTTCACAATGTATCTGTGGTAAATTGTATCCTAACGCCCGTGTTGACAGATTTAAATAAAATCATAATTTTTTAATGAAACAAATGGTAAAAATTTTAGCAGTGAAATAAAATAAATAACATTTACGTTTAAAAATATATATATTATTTTTTGAACGGAAATGTGCTGTTCTAATACTAAAAGTATCTGTCATTGAAAATATCTACATTAGAATATTAAATTCTTTATTTGAATTGTGTTTTCCTTCCTTGTGTTGCCATTTGGGATCGAAAATTATAGGCAAAACGGATATTGTGTGAAACTATAACACTATCAAAATTTTAAGAAACTTTTTTAAAATAAAAAAATGCACAAAAATAATCATTATTGTAATACAGTTAAGAAATAAAGAAAGAAATATGAAGAAAGTTATCTTTATCCAGTCTTGTGTAAAATTTTATCGTCATAGTCATTAAATAAGTAATATAATAAGCAACATTAAATAAGTAGACCAATTATACTTGTATGTTATTGTGTTAAATTAGAAAGTCGAGACACATAGCACATTTTTAAGCTTTAAACGTTCTTTCAAAAAAGTTCTTTTTAATTTATGTTATAAGTATTTACTTTGAAAAAAAAATAAAATCTTGCAAAAAGTACTTTGTTATTATTTATTGTGAAGTTTTAAAAACCTTTCAACACATTGTAGAATGCTATATCAGTAATTTTTAAAAATCTGGTATAAAATGTACACGCAATTGTTAACTATTTATTTATCATCATTTTAAATGAACAATAATATTTTTTCTTAGTATGCTAAAAATTTTAAATCTTTTTAAATCAATAACTTTTTTGAGAAAATCAACAGTTTCTTACTGATTTTTTTTAAATAAAGAAATCAATTATTTAAAAAAAATAATTTCCAATTAATGTTTTATTTCGTTATCTAATATATCAAAAACACGATGTTTAAAGTACTTTCCATATTTCTTAGTTCGAACAATAAAAAAAAATCATGGTTTTATTATTTCAATTGAATATCATGTACCTGAGTTGTATAAGCTATTGGTAAAATCCGATTTTTTTTCCAGTTTTCAATGAGAAATTTTCTGATTACATATGAAGACCCTAGAAGCCAAGCGGTATAAGTGACAAAATTAAAAAAAAAATGAATTAAGTGAACAAGCTATCTGGAAGTCTATTTATTTGTAGTTAAAGATGTGTAGTAAAGATCTTAGATGTAGGATCATTCTAATGAGGTGCCTCCGAGATTAGTATTGGGTGTTCATTGTATAAGATTAAAGAGGGGGAATGGGAGGAGGTAATCCCCCCCCCGTCTTTAGGTTTTTCACGCAAAATTTACCGATTTGCTTGAAATTTTGTATATAGGTTTATTCTGAAAAAGTGATTTTCTGAGTTGTTTTTGGAATTCACTAGATAAGTATTAAAGGAATATAGGGGAAACTACCCCTCATAATTCATGTAAATGGTTTTTCATGCAGAATTAACCGATTTGTTCCAATTTTCGGATACAGGTTCTTAGTAATAAGAAGCTTCGCTCATTTGTTGTGGTGTTCTTTTATTAATTATATAGGGGAGTACGGGCGATTACATCCCCCTTAAGTTAGCTTAATAGAGTTTTATAATGAGTTATCCGATTTGCTTTAAATTTTGGATGTAGGTTCTTTCTGATTAGTTGAATTTCTGAACAGTTTTGGAGGTTTAATGGTTAATTAGAAAGGAGGAAACGGGGGACAACGTTTCTTAAATTACATAAATGGGTTTTTATGCAAAATAATTCGACTTTCTTCGAATTTTGGATGCAGGTTTATTATATGACAAGGAGTGTCCCTGACTCGTTTTGGGGCTTAGATGATTAAGTAAAAAGAAAGGAAATGGGGGGTACTTCCTTCCTTTTTTCGAAAGGCATTATTACATAAGGCTGTAATATACAATTGGTCTGCAAAGCCTGTGAGCTCTATGCCATAAGTTTAACTGGGCATCATTCTTTTTATTAATTTCTTCGTTTCTATTATGAAGAAACCGCAAATGGATCTTATACAAAAGACTTCCCCACTTTTTCCAAGAATTCAGTTCAAGGGGACAGTATTGAAATTTGAACGGAGCCTTAAAACTCCCCACGAATTTGATCATTTATACAAGGTGGTTGGTTCAAAAGGTCGATTCCATACTGATTTATACCAAACAAAGTATAAAGATTATTCGCCCCGTGTGACATTTTAAATGTCATGAACTGGCATTTTATAACGTAGGTAACGACTGAACATGGGAAAGACAAACGTATTCTGTATAGCTTGAGTCACTATAAAGTTATTTCTTTTAACTTCAAACTGTGTGAATGCCTCATATAGTCTTTGGACTTCAAGTAGTTCAATTTTCATCGTTACCAGGTTTCTATTTCTTAATAATGAACTATGTCAGATGAAAATAAAGTAGAACTTTTGACATTGATGGTAAATAGATATTTACTGAAAAATAATTTATATTCATAGTAATGATTAGACATTATTGCAGTTTTAATACAATATTTATTTACTTGTAATAAAATTCAATCGACCCTTCTAACTTCCCTTAAGCCACTGAATGCGCTACAACTGAAAATATGTATTTTTAAATTGGCACACCAGGGCGTGTATTTGACATTTTACACGTTTTGTGACACATGTCAAACCCTTTTTGTATCACCAGTATAACTGTTTTAATGTGTAAATATACGCATTTATTTCTTAGAATGTAAATGTGTTTTTTGATTGCAATCGAAAATTCAATATTCTAGTAAAATATTCAAATATAAACAGTTACTCGTCATCCTTATCATTTAATACAAAGAATTCATAAAGAACTATGTCACATTTCAACAATTCCAATATAGGATGCTAATCTAAAATAGCCCTTTATCTTGCATCCAAGTTGTATTATCTGGAATAAATGAAGACTTATTCACAATTTAAAATGTAGATTAGTTTTAATGTCATATACTTTATCATTTTAACAACTGAATGTTCTTTTCAAATGTGAATGAAGCTTAAATAGATTTAACAGAAGGATTTGTGTATCAATAATATATTCAGAATGAAACTATTCATTTAATTAAATTATACTGTCTTATATTTTCAGTTTTAACTGTATTCATTGATTAATGTGCCATATAGGTTACGGATCGCTTTCTTTAAACATGATAGTTTATTTAACTCCAATTCATGCATGTTTCCTTAAAAATTTCATAAATGTAAAGAAATTATTCGTAACGCGTTTATTTTTTCTACTTAATATAAACTACGAAATATACTTTTTTAGTTAAATTGCAATGAAAGGATGTTTATGCATAATAGATAATTGCGTTAATTTTCCCTGGTGGAAAATGTTTAATATACAAATGTTTTTGTTTAATGATCTAAACAAGTAAAGCTAGAATTAGCATAGGTCTGAGATACACATATGTCCAATGTACACCACCTCTTCCCTACTCATTTTTTTAGTTAATAAAAATAATGCTTAATAAAGTGAAATTCAATTTTTTAAAAAGTATTATTTGCTTATTCTAAAAAGAAATTTGTTACGAAAGCCACTTTTAAATAACAAAAATCTGGTATTCTTCCGAAGAAAAAAATTTTAATACAAATTTTGTACAAATGTTAGTAACAAAAGCTCACTTCAGACTGAGCAGAGATACATGTGAAATATTTAGGCAAGGTTACAGACAAAATGTGTAGCAGTTTCTATAAAAAGGAATATCGAAATTTAAATATATATATATATTGAGTAAATTTAATACAATGTTTATGTATGGATCGTTTATGTGTGATAGAAACAAACTGTATTGCTTAAAAAAATTCACCCTCTTGCCCTCGTAGAAGCGAGAATAATGTACCATTCAAAAAAAAAAAAAGAGAATATTCCTTTTAACTGCCCTTAAGTTATTTAATGCACTACAAAGGAAAATGTATATTTTAAAAATTGTACACCAAGGCAAGTATTTGGCAGGTGTATTTGTCATTATTTCACACGTTTTTTGACACATACAGACAAATCGTTTTTGTATCATTAGTATAACTGTTTTAATGTGTAAATTTGCGCATTTATTTCTTAGAGCGTAAATGTGTTAATGGTTGCAATTAAAAATTCAATATTCTAGCAAAATACTCAAATATAAACAGTTATTCGTTATTCTTACCATTTAATACAAGAAATTCATAAAGCACTATGCCACATTTAGACAATTCCAATATACGATACTAATCTAAAATGGCCCTTTATCTTGCATCAAAATTACTTTATCTTGAATAAATGAAGACTTATTCACAATTTAAAATGTAGATTAGTTTTAATGTCAAATACTTTATTATTTTAACAACTGAATGTTCTTTTTGAATGTGAATGAAGCTTAAGTAGTTTTAACAAAAGGATTTGTGTATCAATAATTTATTCAGAATAAAACTATTCATTTTATTGAATTATGCTTTCTATTATTATTTTTTTTACTGCATTCAATGATTAACGTTTTATATAGGTAACGCATCGCCTCTTTAAACGTGCTGGTTTATTTAACTCAAATTAATGCATGTTTCCTTAAGAATGTCATAAAGGTAAAGTTAATACTCGCAACACGTTTATTTATTCTACTTAATATAAACTAGAAAACAAACTCTTTTAACTAAATTGTAATGAAAGGATGTTTATGTACAATTGATATTTGTGTTAATTTAAAATCATACAAATACAAATTCGGACTTATATGAATATTTATCAATCCAGCAATTCAGAGCTAGTAAATGTAAAAGTTACAAAATTACATAAACACAGCAATTCTACTTAAACCAACACAAAATGCTGAAGTCTGAATAATAATAATAATAATAATGATGATGATGATGATGATGATGATAAAAACTTCTTCAATATGAGAAAAAAATAACAGGAAAAGTATTTTTTCGCTTGTGCAAACATTATTAATTATCAGTTAATAAAGTTTAAGTTATTAGCAGAGCTAGAGCAGAAGGTATAACCCATCAGGAAGTGAAAACTAAAATTATTTTGCTCATATGAATATTGATAGCGAATGATTTTTTACACCGACTAGCTGCGTTTGGAAATGTGATGAGATACGAATCAACTGAATAATGAACTTAGTAAAGCAGTCACTGTAATAAACAGCAATGATATTGGTGCGACGCAGAATGGTATTTCCTGTCGTCTTTCTGTATTTTAAAAGGAATCCATGAAAATTCTCAATACGCCAGAGATGGCTCAACTTGGACTGTAATTTAAATTTAAAAAATCACCTATAAAAATAATAAACTATTCATGGACTGACTTACAGTGCATTTCATCCACGAAAAGCGTCTGGTACAATTTGCATTCGACATAGCCATGTGACACATAAAATCCGTGTAAGCATGCTACAAGTCGCCTCTGTAAACGTTTTTATGCACAAATTATCAAGTTGATTAATGTTATTGTGCACTCTTGGCTGGAACTGCTTTTTTTGACATTTCAATCTTCTTCTTAAATTAAAATTCCCTAAGTATTCGTAAAATTATTTTTTTTTATTCTTTAAAAATTATATTGAGATATCCACTCCTAATGCAATAATATTGACCTTAGAAGAAGGTCATTTAAGTGAAATTATAACTGTTAACAACTTAATTTTAGTTATTATTAATATCAATCTCTTCTACACACACTGAGAAAAAAATATATCGTCTTCGCCTAGAATGAATAATTAGCCACTTTCTAAGTAGCTAAACTAGAGCTGCAGATGACCGAACTGTACGAACAGTTTAATCAACTAAGCTGAATAGACGAAAGTACCTAGCATTTCTAGTTTCTTAACTTCCTTCTTTTAGTTTACAGAATAACTAAGTAACGAGACGATATCGAATTGTTTCAGTAACGAGAATTTATCACTTGATTTCGGTAATGGTTCCATGAACAAGAGTTAGGGTTAACAAATAAAACCTCTTGTATTTGCATCTATTTGAACAGATTTTTAAATGAGTTTGACAACGAGAATATAGAAAAACGCCCTTTAATTGCAGTAGAAGACACTAGAATTCTCAAACAAACGGAACTAAAATTTATAAGGATCACATAGAACTATTTATTCTAGAACCATAATTTAGATTCCAAATGCCAGAACTATATTTTTTCAGCGTATGTGCACTATACTACCAACCCTGTAAGAAGCGATAAATAACGATAAATAGTTTTCATGGTTTTATTACTGCTTTTCTAATAAATTACAGAATAACAACAAAATGACAAGGAAATTCATAAAAACAAATGAAGTCAAATATATTCATACATAATTTAACACAAAAATAATACTGAGATTTTTTATTATTGTTCTTTTGAAATGTACGCAGACTCTCTTAACATTACCTAATTTAGTACTATTATGCATTTTATTTCTATGTTAGTGCAAGTGAAATTCTATTTAATTCATTATGTGAAAGAAACGATCAGAAAGAAATTATCTTCAATATGACAAATGCATTCAATATCAATAAAACAGAAACCATTATATTATAGATATACTCTGATTTTTTGTGGATATATGTGCATTTCTTTTACTTAAAGAATAAATTTAATATAGTTAAATATTTATAAATTAATTTAGGATGAATTTGTCTAATATTTAATATCGCTGTCTTTTAAAAAGCAAAAAAGTCAACCAAAAGCAAAGAATCGTTATCTAATTGTATTTAATTTTTTTTTCATTTCCGTGTCGTCTCCAAACGTGCTATTTTAAAACAATTTTAAGACGATTTTCAATGAATTGAATGGATTTTTCTATATCTGTATTTTTACAAGAAACTTCAAATAATAAGAATAAAATTAACATCCACATTACTTTTTAAAGGAAAATGTTTTTCTTTAGTGTACAGGATCTTGTAGAAATTATTATCTTTTCTCCCAAACCTGTGGATATTCGGTTTGCGTATAATTTCCTGCCCCTTTTACTTATTTATTTATTTATTCTGAATTGCTTATCAAATGCTGAATTTTCTGTTGTATTTTAGCAAAGAAAATATAAATTATAAATATAAATAAGAAAATATAAATATGGATTTTAAAGACGTTGACAATATTACAACAATTTTAAGTAAAAAATAACGGTCAATAGTGAATGAATTGCACCGTATTTACACAGGCACTTGGCTGTCTCTGACTATTGTTTATATTTCTGGCCTGTTTCCTTGTAATCATTTTCAAAACTTAAAGATCCGACATAGAAATTTATTATATAGTATTTTTTCAAAATAGAATTTTATTCTTCAGAAATAGTGCTAGACATAAACTGTAAAATATTTTACCTATTACCAACTTTGAAACTATAGAATATTTAATTTTCCTAAATTATTGACATCAATAAAAGCAATTAAAAAATATTTTCAATAGAAAAAGCGATGTTCTACAAAAATCTGTGTACATTAAATCCCTGTACTCTAAAGTTATAACCATATGTATGTCACTAGCCACCAGTGTGGTGCATCTGGAAGATTTTTATAACGAAATTTTCAATTCACATAACAAACATTTTATTGGTAATTTACTTTTAATTTATTTATGGAGCATCAGTGATCTTGTAAAGTAAAAATAAGAGTGAAAACTTTCTCGTAAGTATATGGCGTGTCTAAATAAACAAGTTGTTAAAAGATATCCCAAATCGCACGAAGGCTTCGTTTAACATTTTTATCAAAGCAACTTATCCTTTAATTAATAATTCCAAATTGTTATTTATAATTATTAATTTCTTACTTCTGGTAGCACTAATGAATTATTTTAAAATAATTACAAAAAGAAGTTATTTATTTTAATCAAGTTAAAAATTTTCAAATCAAATTTTTTAAATAAAATCCAAATTCTATTTTTTAATCCGAAAAAATAGCGAAGATAGAAATAAAATTTTAAATTTCTAAAAACGAAAAAAAAAATCGTTAAAAGGAAATATAAAGTGCTGAATCATTAATTAATTGCAATAGATTTTTAAGTAGAAAGAACATGGAATTCTAAAAAATCTTATGAACGTCAATGATTAATATATATATATATATATATATAATATAAACCCTTAAATTAGCCGAAATAGAAAACGAAATTTCTTTTAATTAAACCCATCTTAATATGAAACTTTCAAAGTCCAGCACCAGTGCCGCTAATCAGAACCTTCTACTACCTAGTTAGATGCTATACCTCCAAGCTAAGAAGTTTACTCACAAAACGTTTAAATCAAGGTTCTCCTTTAAAACTTAAATTGTAACGGATAACATTGGAAAAATTATTTGAATTAAAATAAAATTTTCTCAAATTTTTACGATTTGTCTTAAGACCACAGGTATTCAGCTGTAAGTACACGAATTTGGTAATATCTGACTCACATGAACTCAGACACTTTCGTTCAACGTCAGATGAACATCAAATGAAAAGAATTTCGTTTATCGTCAGTTGAATGAAACCCCAAAAATCAACCAGATATCAGGACATACGATCCGTTCGCCATTATCATTAATGACCAAAATAACATGATGTACTTCATAAAAATCAAGAGGTTAATTTTTTTTAAATCAGTTTTTTTAATGAAGATTAATAACCGATTAAATTGCACATAATATGAAATGAAATAAATGTTAAAATCTTTAAAAAAGTTTCCAAAAATGTTCGTACACTGTAAAAAAAAAATTCAAGAGGTTACTAAAAATTTTTTAGTAAATTTGTATTCCACAGAATTTTTTAGTAACCATTCCAAACTTTTTTTTGCAAGTGAAACAAGCGTTTCTTTTGTGAATTGAACAAAAGAATTTTTTGTATAACTAACTTAAAAATTTTTAGTATGAGCCACCAAGCAAATTTTAGTAATAGCTCCAAAGTTATTTTAAATAACCATTACGTGCGCCCGAAGGGCAGGAGCTTCCTTCGTGCTACATCCAAAAGACTGAAGTGGAAGATTTTCGGCAAAACTGCAATAGATGGCAGCACCAAACATTTCTGCCAGCTTCGACAGGATTTTTTTAATCCCTTTATTAACAAGTACTTACACTACATACACTCGGGGCGTATTTGGCCGTGGCCAGTATCGAACCCGGGACCTTTTAGCATGAAGTCCGTTACTATAACCACTATGCTATCAAGGCCACAACAAGTGGGCTTTAGTAATAGCTATTAAAAATGTGAAATTATTAGCTCTATTCGTTGCTAACTTTTTTCTAGTAATTCTTACAGATTTTTTTGTAACCGACTAAGATTACTAAATATTTTTTAGTAATTACAAGGATCACTAAAGTTTTTTTAGCAGATCGACCCTTTTTTTTACAGTGTAGATATAATATATACTATAACGATATTTATAATGCTGAAGTTAAAAGCATTTAATCCGGGTAAAACTTTTAAATAAACAATATATGTGAATATGAAAATTTATAAAACTGATCCATACATTTGAAAATTTTATTATTAATTTTTTTAATTTTAAAATAAAATGAAATTTAAATATATTCAGGAATTGACGTAACAAAAATTTTCCAAATAGTTTAAAATTCTCTGTGATAAATAAAAATAAATTTAATTATGTTTGAAACAAAATAGATAAATATTCAATTTTTACTTAAATATATTTCTCTCACCTTACACCAAAAATACTGTAATAATGATATTCCGTGCATGTTTATTTCAAACGTGGTTAGATTTTAATAAGTATCTAATTTGTCATTGATTACATGACATTGATTACATATCATGCATCAGTTTGTTTCACAATGATTATATCTGTAATAACATGGAGGCTTCTGCAGATTTGTATCGATATCCAATTAAAATATTCCATGCATGGATAATCATGTTTCGATGTTAGAAAGTAATAAGCATATCACTATTATTATTATTTTACATTCTGAATTTGAAACGCGTTTAATTAAAATCATATAAACTAGTGATGCAATATAACTTGTTTACTTCAGAGATTAGAATACACTTCCAGTCAGATATCGGAGTAGAGCTTTACTTTTTCTTATATTAGATTTAATACACTATATTTATTATTCTTTCTTTTATCAAAATAAAATTAGTGGATGTGAATAGAGTTTAGTCATGAATAATGAAATACTAGTTAAAGCAATGTTACTCAGGATAAAATCTCGTGCATTTTTTTATTAAAATTCTAATTTTAATTAAGTTCTTACATAGATGGTAGCAGTAAGTAATTTATTTTAAAATAATTACAAAAAGAGGTTATTTATTTTAATCAAGTTAAAAATGTTCAAATCGATTTGTTTAAGTAAAATCCAAAATTCCATTTTTTTTTTTTAATCCGAAAAAAATATTGGAGATATAAATAAAATTTTAAATTTCTAAAAATGAAAAAAATAAAATGTTAAAACGAAACATAAAATACTGAATCATTAATAAATCGCAATGGATTTTAAAATAGAAAGAAAATTGGATTCTAAAAAATGTTATGCTTAAATTAAGGATTTCAAAATATCTAAAAAAAAATCGTTTGCAAATTCCGGTGTCAGTCGATAATTTCTCATTTACCTGACAGATTTTGCCCGTGCCGGAAAGGGTTGAAAAGTTTCCGAAAAATTACGTAGATGTAATATATAATATAATGATAGTAATAATGTTGATGTTAAAAGCATTTAATTCGGGTAAAACTTTTAAATAAACAATATATGTGAATATGAAATTTCATAAAACTGATCCATTCATTTAAAAATTATAATATTACTTTTTTAAATTTTAAAATAAAATGAAATTTAAATATATTCAATAAATAACGAAATATAAATTTAACATAAATAAAACAGTTTAAAATTCACAGTGGTAAATAAAAATAAATTTAATTATGTTTGAAATAAAATGACACAAATATCCAATTTTTACTTTAATATATTTCTCTCACCTTACACCAAATATAATGTAATAATGATGTTCCATACATGTTTATTTCAAACGTGGTTAGTTTTTAATAAGTATCTAATTTGTCATTGATTACATGACATTGATTAAATATCATGCATCAGTTTGTTTCACAATGATCATATCTGTAGTAACATGGAGGCTTCTGCAGATTTGTATCGATATCCAATTAAAATATTCCACACATGGATAATCATGTTTCGATGTTAGAAAGTAATAAGCATATCATTATTATTGTTATTTTACATTCTGAATTTGAAATGCATTTAATTAAAATTATATAAACTAACGATGCAATATAAATTGTTTAGTTCAGAGTTCAGAATACACTTCCAGTCAGATATCGGAGTAGAGCTTTACTTTTACTTGTATTAGATTTAATACACTATATTTATCATTCTTTCATTTATCAAAGCGAAATTAGTGAATGCAAATAGAATTTAGTCATAGATAATGAAATACTAGTTAAAGCAATGTTACTCCGGGATAAATTTTGGTGTATTTTTTAACTAAAAAAAACTCACAAAACAACGCCGTACCTCTTTAATAAAAATGAAATAAAAAAAGTAGAATAATGTAGTGTAATAAAAATTTTCTGAGAAAGAAAGAATTTAAAATTTAATTTGAGAATTCACTTCCTATTTCTCCTAAAACAATTACTAATAATTATTTAAATTATGTTTTTATTATTTGAATAGCCCTATCATTATTATAACTTTAAATAATATTTTAATTATAAACTAACAATGCAGTGCAACTTGTTTAATTCGGAGTTCAGAATGCATTTCAATTTCGATATATAAAAATAGGATTTTTTTTTTCATATTATATTTAATACGATATGTTTATTATAGAAAAACAAATTAATAAATGTAAATAGAAGCTAATAATAAAATACCAGTTATCTTACTTCAATGTAAATTCTAGTGCATTTTTTAATTAATAAAAACACATAAAATAGCTTCATATCTTGTAAATAAAAAAAATGAAAAAAAAAATATAGAATTAAGTAGTGTAGTACACATTTTCGGTTTAAACTTAAATAATAGAATTCGCTTCCTATCTTTACTAAAACAGTTATTAACAGATATTTTAAAAATATTTTATTATTACTTTAATATATATATCATTATTATAACTTTAAATTATATTCTAATTATATAAATTAACAATGCCGTGTAGCTTGTTTAATTCGGAGTTCAGAATATATTTCTATAAAGATATCATTTTTTCTCATATTAAATTTAATACAAAATGTGTTTTAAATTTTCATTTATTAAATAATAATAATAATGCAAATAGATGTTGGCATAGGTAATGAAATACTATTTAAAAGATTGTTATTTCGGGATAAATTCGACTATATTTTTTTAATTAATAAAAACTCATTAAATAATATCACATCTCATAAATAAAAATAATAGAATTACGTTGAGTAGGAAAAAGTTTCTATTAAATCAAAAATTAACCGGGAGGAATAGGTAGCTTTCATATACCTTATTTATTTAGATATTTATTTTAAATCAACTTATATTATTCAAACATACGAAGCTCAAATTTGTGGAACACGATTATATGAGATTGAATACTATTTTTTGTCAATATTGAATATTAGTAAGAGTTTTCAGAAATCAGTCGTCTTTTATTCAAGCTGGTTTTATTTTAAGCTTTTTATAAGATCACCATATTCCACAGTATAATAAAATGCCTGCCATTAAAAAAAGCATGATGGGTAAAAAAAAGAACGACGAGCTAGGTCAAAATCTTAATTCATGTGCAGATGCACTCTCACGTCGAAATACGTTGATATACAGTCTTTTAATAACTATAAAACCACTCAGATTTTCCAGTTTTTTCAACAAAGAAAATATTAGTTTGAATTTAAAAGTAGTTGTATCAGAAGAAAAAACTCTAGAATGTTTATTTTGTTCAGGGTAAAAATTTGAATAATGTTTTGTTTCTTGCCAAACGATTTTACACAAATCCGCTGTTTCATAAATATAAGACCATTCTCATATTATTAATTAAGCAAACGATTTTCTTTTGAACTCAGAGTTTAACTGTAACCTAAACACTCTATAAAGTTTTAAAAGAAGAATTAAATGCAAAAAATCTGAATTATATCTAATGTAATATGCCTCGTCGGAGTAAGCTCTCTGAAATCGTAGTGAGAAGAGTACGGTTCTACGAAGAAAATGGAAAGTCTGAAAGTGAAATAAGTAAAATTCTTAATCGTTCTAAATCTGCGATTCATAATGGTTTAAGTAAAAAAGAACTGTATGGATCGCATAGTGATCTGGTCATAAAAAGAAGTTATCAGATCGTGATAATTGGCAAACTGTCAAACTGGCAATGAAAAAATATCAGTAAACTCGTAAAATGGCACAACTTATACCTAAACAAATATCACATGCAAGTGTATGGCGAAGTTTGAAGCCTAATGTTGGGGTTATTTGTTGTAAATTAAACAGTAAACCACTACTACTAAAATGTCACAAAGAAGTTCGTCTTAAGTGGGCAAAGAATGTCATGTTCTGGAACTTTGCATTGAGAAATATATTGTTTTTAGACAAAAAAATTCAATCTTGATGGTCCAGATGGCAATAATTACTACTGGCAGGATTTGAGGCAAAAATCTCGCCAGTAGGCAGATGAGAGGCGGTTCCGTTATGGTGTGAGACACATTTTCATATGCGGGAAATTGTGAAGGAATATCCAAAGAGTTCAAGAGAAAATGAACTCGAACAATTACCAAAGAATGCTGTTTTGAAGTCTGTACCCTTCAGACCACTTTTAGGAGGTGCAAAATTGAAGTTTCAACAAGATAATGTTTCCAGTCATTCATAGAAATCAACAAAAGAGTGGCTTAAAAGAGAAAAGATTGATGTTTGACCTTGGCCAAGTCGAAACCTTGTCATAAATCCCAAGCAAAAATATTTATACTAATAAAAGTAGTAGGGATTAAAAAAATTAATTTTAATGAAGGAGGCTGTTCTACAAGATCGTTTATAAATTTAATTTAATTTAATTTTTTGTTTTAAGTATTGCTCCACCAAATATTTTTACAGTTTCATTCAAAGTTTAGGAAGTGGATTCAAAAGTAGTGTGTCCCCTTTAAAAGAAACTAGATCCAAACTAAACGTTCTCATCGCTATAGTTTAGAATTTTTCTTGATGAGCTACGATAACTTTTGACATAACTGCAATTTTTGTTTTTGAAACAACGTATATTTAACTATATGTAATTGTACTATGGGTTCCAAAAACTTTTGAAATGTACATCATTTGTATTTCTCTTTTTATAGCAAGTACAAAGGAAAAGTGATGTTAATATAAAAAATGACATATATATTGGTTTTAATCTATATTAGTTAGAATTTCCCCAAATAAGCCAAAAATACAGTTATGAGGGAGTGATAATTCGAACCAAATTTCCATTTACTCTTTACCATTATCTGAATTGAGGTCAGATAATGGGCTTTAACTATATTTATCTATATACAGTAGAGGTTGATGATAAAGTGATGAGGTAATTTAGCTTTATCACTCTTTCATCAGTCTCTACTGAATGCAGATAAATATTATAAAATATTAATTAATACTGATTTATAAGTATTTAGATATAGTCAGATAATGGGCTTTAACTATATTTATCCATGTACAGGAGAGGTTGATGATAAAGTGATGAGGTAGGATTTTAGCTTTATCACTCCTTCATCAGCCTCTACTGAATGCAGATAAATATTATAAAATATTAATTAATTTTGATTTATAAGTATTTATATATAGTTAACGTCAACAAAACCTAAACTCAATTTAGATAATGGTAAAAAAGTAAATGAGAGTTTTGTTAAAATTCATCAGTTCCTCATAGCTCTTATTCTGTTCAATTTGGAGAGAATCAACCATTAAGTAACCCGGAAATCCTAAATTTATCCCCTAGTTTTAACGCGATTTTCCAAGCTAAAAAAGATGTGTAGCATATAGATTGTCAATGGCTTCATTATTTCCACGCAGTATTCATTTCTTTGGAGGTGAAAAAATATTGCTTCTGGATATTTTTCTCCATGCTACTGAAATCTCAATTAAATAAAACTTTCTCGGATTCACCGGATATTATGTCGAACCACAAACTCAGTCGAAGTTTCTGCATTTTTTTTCTATTACCGAAAGCTGTACGTGACTAGAAATAATATTCCTTCCAATTCAGTGATGGAAGTGTGCAATGAAACAAAATATATAAAAGAAAATTCGTTCTGTACTAAAGAAAGTTGATTATTTTCAGACTATTTGTTTTGAAAATTCCTAAATTTTTATAATAAATATCATGAATACATTTTTTACCTGTAATATGTATAGTGTATATGTATATCTTTAATCAATAATTTAAAGTGACATGAAAATTTATCATTTTTCTAAAATAAGTTTTCGCAGGAAAAATTATTTAAAAAATAATTTTTAATTTTATTTATTAAAAAAATTCTTAAGTGGACTTTGAAATATTTTTTTTCTAAATTTAACTGTCAAGGGCACAAGTGTGCATTATAGCATATGTTTATCTCACAAGAAATTTAAATAAAATGGTAATATGAAAATAAGGCATTTTCTTGAATATTTTGTGTTTTACATATAAAAATATAAATCCAGAAAAAAATATTTTCTAAATTTTAACCGTAATGTAACACGAAAGCTGATTCAAATACATAAAAGACTTATTGTAAGAGTTGGAAATAAGGAATAGAATGATAAATTTAACTGAGTTTCAGGTAACTTTGGTACTTAATTCCAACTGTGTTTTAAATGCATCAGGCGATTTATGACAATACCAGCCGCCCTTCGCGACCAGTTTGGTCTCTTTCAAATGTATACTAAGCATTAAATCATATTACTTTTAATATAATTTATTTGAATTACATAGTTTTTTTTCAAATTAGAAGATTTTGCAAGACAAATAGGCACAGATTTCATATACGCACCACACTGACGCAATTACAACAAAAGGGCAATTGTATGTCTCATATGGTAGCCAGGTTATCGTTGTTTATTTATAATTAAATCGTTTATTTACGCTTATTTTCTTTTTTTTAATTATATATATAGTTTTGTTGTATAATTATTAACTAAACATTAATATTATTAGTATTTCCTTTTTCAAATAATGAAAAATAATTAAATATATACGTAACTGGTATTTTAAAACAAAGCTTTCGCGAAATTGGTGACAGAAAAAATTCCCACCAATGTGGTGCGCATATGACATTTATGCCGAGAAATCAAGAATTGGCTATTTTTATGCTAGCCTGGTGCAGGCAAGAAATCGTCAGATATTGTACCCGTGTCCGTGACATTTTTTAGTATTTCATTACTTTAATATAATATATAATAATATAATCCTTTCTCTCATTTCATTTATAATACATAACTTTTATTTGAAACTTAAAAATTATTTTTTTAAACATGAGAACAGAAATAAAAAATAATAATGATATTTTGAAGCTCCATATTTGCAATCACAGACCAAAAACTAAATAAATCCAATTTACTCACGGCCTAAATCCGGCCGAAGGATTTGTACACAATAACCAATGATATGTGTTTTATTTGGAGGTTGCCATTAAAAAATTAACAAATAATCACAATCATCTGCACCACGTACGATAGCGTAATATATACATAGATTATCTCAAATATCCGTATATATCTATAATATTATAAAATAAAAATGTACACTCTTTAGTTCACCCAGAGCTATTCAAACGACTAAAGTTTAATGAAAAGCATTTTATTGCGAATAATTTGATTTTCAATTTTTTTTTTTTTTTTTTTTTTTTTTTTTTGTCCTCTGAATGCACATCAGATTATACATCATACAGTTTATAGACAGATTTTATCATCATATGGAGTGTTGTTGGTCAGTATAAGAATATTGACTCCCTTCAGATTGAAGTATTTTTTTAATTACCATCGTGACATCGTGCTTATTTAATTGAAAACCAGAGTCAGCCACGACTCCCAAGCTCTTGGAAACCAATTGCTTTTCTTCATGGGTAAGGATTGTCGTACGACCCACAGACTTTGTGTTTCTTCCAAGGCAGTTATTAGCAAAAATACTACTTAGCATTTGAAATGTTGCAGCTACTAGTTTTTCATTTATGCCATTATTGACTGATGCTGCTGTCTTTGCCTCATTCTTTTGAGTATAGTTGCAATTCTGTCAGACCCTTGGTTTTATTTGTCGTTATTAATCATTTTTTTTCTGACTGCTTAAGATTTATAAGGAAAAGGGGAATTAATCGTATGAATAAAACACGCGAATAAATATGTTTATACATATTTATTCGCATATTTATTCTTTTATAAGAGTAACAAACCAGACCATCTTGGGAAATTAATTGAGAAATTAATTTAGCTAATTGCCAAATTACGAAAAAATGCATACATATCGGGCTTTTCCATGCATGCACAGTTAATTGATTTTCATACACATATCTTATCAAGTATTTAATATATTCCTGCTATAATTCCAATATGCAGTTTTCTACTGCACTTTGTCAGCTACATAAATAAACTTGTAAATTTATCACAGAGACATTTATGAATATGAGTAATGTGCTTAAACTAATGCATGCAACTAAAATGAATTCAATACTCATTTAATATAACATAAAAATATTTTCAAAAATATATTGTTATTTAGGTTATCTTATTTTTTTTAAATTATTAAATTATTTATTACACCCCTGGCCCCCTCTTAACTAAATTTTCACTGAGAAGTATGAACTCAAATATGTTCTCTACATTTTAGAATTTCAAAAACAACTAAATAAGAATTTCAGCAGTAAATTCGCAAAAAAATCTAAACTCGAAAACATTCTTTCATTTATTCTTAACGTTTGGAAATTGTTGTACACATGCGCACAGATATGTATATACGAAGTAAAAAGTCTAAAGTTCGGACATTCAAAGATCGGAAATGTCCAAAGTAGAGACTTTTCACTGTCAGTATTCAAGATAAGAGGGAAAAAATGTTAAAAGGTATTAAAAAGAAGGTTTATAGCAAGGTAGTTTCATTACCGAATCGTATTTCACATCTATGTACAGAATAAAAGAGAAATTTCTTAATGAAAAACCAAAGTTAATAAAACAAAGCAGCTCACATTAATTGAAATGTTCAATAATTAAATTCAAATTTGTTCTTTAATTATATATATAATCTTTTAAATAAAAGTTTTTGTTTTAATTTCATTTTGTTATGATTCATTTAATGAAATGCTTGTTTAATTTAGGATTCAGGTTTTGTACAAGTATCATTATTTTTCAGGTAAATCATCAGTATTTTTTATGAAAATATAAATCTTGTTAAAATACGTGAAATTTTGCCCCATTTAAGGAGAGATTTTTCTAGAAAAAAAGAAGAGTATAGAAGTATAGAAGTATAAAAGAATTTGCTGGTCTTAAAATTCCAGGACATGTACCAACCCTGGTATTGATAGTTGTTGCATGCAATTTTTAATATCTGAATGTGATATTTCACCTTTTTAAGAAGTGAAATTAATGTTTCTGTTTTTTTAAAACCAATATGCTTGATGTGTTAAAGCGTGGAGAAATTTGAAGTTCTTACTTGGTAAAATCCAAAGGATTCCGAACTGAACACTTTGTAGTGTATTTATGTATATCTATATACTAGCTATTCTTGGCAACCATTTCGATCTCCCTTTAAATGTTTGCTGAGCATCATGTCATTTTACTTTTAATTATAGCTTAATTTATTTACTGAATTCCTTACTAAATCATAATATTCTAATTGAGCAATCAACAACTGTGTATTTTTATGTTAGACACGAACGGAAGATAAATCGACAAACATTGTTCACGTCGCAATTTTAATAGGGAATTAATTTCATTTAAAATATCACTCATTTTATTTAAAATGCATTATAAAACGGAAACATTTAAATTCCATTACTTTTACGCATGTCTGTCTTTTCTTATTCATTTTTTTATTGTTAAACCTTCACATTGAACTTTAACATCAAAGCACAGATTTAATTTACAACGCGAGAAAAAACTAAGTGCCAAGTTAAAAAATTCTTTTTTTAATGGGCGTTAAATTAGTGAAATTTGTGACCTTGACAAAATTATTTCCTCTCACATAAAAAACGAAGTGGTCAAACTATAACTGTTGATGACAGAAAAATGACATAGGCTATTATTATATAGATATATGGTTTTTTTTCTTTGTATTGTTTAAACTTTATACAGTGAGAGTCATAAATATAAAAAAATAGACTACGTCCGTAAATACTGCCCTTAGGCACATACTTCCAGTTGCAAAGTGTCATAAAAAAAAGTGGGACAAGTGATGACATAAATTGCAACTCCAAGAGGGGTGTGTTTGAAAAAAAAATACGAAAATTAAATTTTTATACAGCTTCCATCGGACAAAAGTCCCAGTTCTCAAATTATTCCGTATCCATTCCTGAATTGAAAAAAAAATCATCTCCTTAAGTAAAAATCTCAAAGAGAGATTAAAATCCAAATTTCCCCAAAATTCGTGACTTACACCACTTAACCATGCCTCTAAGCGAAGTGTACTTGACTAGTTTTGAAAGCAAGTAAGGGATTCTCCACAAATTGTGTGTTATTAAATGTCGGTTTAACCTTTTAACGATCATAGCATTTTTATTGCTAAGATGTCGAAATAAATGACTGACACCGGTAATTAAGAACAAATATATTCCTAAATAAGAAAACGTGATTTTTCGCATACAAAATAAAAGGGATATTTTAAGATAAAAATACCGGTGTCAGTGTTGCGTATCGGAACTAAAATTTTGTGGTTTCGTGGCGAAACCAATGAACGTTAAAGGGTTACGACAGTGCCTCTGACTTGGACATAAAAAAGCAGCGGACATAATTAACGCTAAACTTCAAAATATACCGGTAGTGTGCAATAGAGGGTGCATGGGTCGAAATATCGAGTTTGGGCCGAATTAAAAAGAAAGTTAAAATCATGGCCATGCATAACTGAATTTCTACATATTTTTTATGTCGGTATGATTAAAAATTGCTTCACATGGGTGAGTTCTGACTAAAAATACTGATTATAGCTGTTTCTTTTTTTCATGTTTATAATTTTTACTTTTAAAGAAGCGCACAAAGTTGTGATATTTTCGTTTTTCAATGTATCTTTATTTATGCTATGCTGTTTCCCTTTTCCTTTAATATCGTTTGGTACATAGTAATATTTTTAAGAAGGAATATCATAGGAAAGGAAAAAAATGCGTGACAAACAAGTTCCTTTCTTAAGGTGTATAAGTGCTTTCATTTTTTCACAGATGTTATTGTATTCCCTTTGCATGAATCTTTTCCCTTTAAAACAGGTTTGCGTCATAGGCATATCGTTTTTGCCGGTTTTACATTTTTTTGTACCCCTTCAGATCTACCATCCTTAAAAAAAGTATTTTTATTGTGAAAAAAATGTCAATTAAAAAATATGTGCATTTTTTGTAAAAAATTTTAGACTGAACTTATTTTACTCATATTTGCACTGATAAGATCAGTCAGAGACAATAATTTTAAAAAACATTGTGTCGAGACCTTAACTGGAAATTTTACGCCTTGCAAACCCAGGAAAAATGAAGCCAGTCCATGTTCAGAATGAAAAAACATATTGGGTCTGGTCGAGTCTTCAGAAAAAAAAATAAAAAGATCCTGGCCCTGGTTTGGCCAGGCCCCAGAATACAGTCTTTTTTTAGAAGCGTCGGAGGGACAATAAAATGCCTGAAGTTGTGACAGCTAAAATTATAAAAAAAATTCCTAAACAGTACGTTAAAAAAAGCATTAATTTCAATAACTGTCAGACATTCACATAGTATAGAAAAGAGGTGGAAACAGCAAAATCGTAAATGAATCGGAATTTTAAGTTATTGAAAGAAGTTATCTTTTCTTTCACGTGTAGTGTTTAAAAAGCATTTAATTTTAATTAGAAGCCAATTTTTGTTTAAATCTTTGAATGCGTTTTCTTGCATGATGCATTTGCAAATATAAGAAATAACGTGCAAAATTTTCTTTTTTTTTATTTTACATTAATTTATTTAATATATATTTATATTTGAACATACGATTTTTGAAAAAAAAAGTTACAGCCTTTTAAAAATAAATATTGCTATTATTTTTAAAATTAATATTTTAAAAAATTCCTGAAAGAAAACTAAAATTATATTTTCCTCTTTAACTAAAGGAAAAGAAAAAGAAGTAATTGAAACCCGACGGATTATGTTTCGAGTTAAAACGACTTTTAATTACTCTGCTCTATTGTTTCGCTATTTATGACTCAACCTGTATAGCGTTCTCTTAAATAATACCACATATTACTTAACAAACATGAAAGAAGCATTTTTTTAAGTTATATATAAGTGCGTTTGTGTATGCAACCGAAAAACAATACCCCATTGACATTTTCTAATCAATCAGTTACTCGTCATTCTAAACATTTAAGAGAAAGAAATCATAAGGCGCTAAGTCAGATTTCAATAATTCACATATGCAATATTAATCCATAATGGTCTTTTATTCTAAAACAAATTTACATTATCTAGAACAAAGTCATTCATAATTTAAAATGTAGATTAGTTTTAATATTAAATACTTCATCATTTTAACAATTGAATGTTATATTAAAATGTGAATGAATCTTAAACAGATTTAACAAAAGGATTTTGTTGTCAATAATTTATTCAAAATCAAACTGTGTTCTATTCATTTTATTGAATACCGCTGTCTGATATTATTATTTTAACTGCATTTATTGTTTAATGTGCCATATAAATAAAGCATCGCCGTCTTTAATGAGATAGTTGGTTTAAATACAATTTATGCATTTTTAGTTTAAAAATCCATAACTGTATAGATATTTCTATCAAAACCATTTCTTATTCTACTTATTTTAAATTAAGAAATCTAATTTTATAACTTAATTCTAAAAAAAGATGTAAATATATATATGTGTTAACAAAAATATAAGATTTAAAATTGTTTTATTTAAATATTTACCAAAGCAGTAATTAAGAACTAGCAACTATAAAAATTAGGCTTTTCAAGCAAAAAAAACATTTTATGTAAACATAGCTGAAACTGAAGAATTTAATCGTAAAACGTTTCTTTTTGTAAGTGTTTAGAATAAATATATTTGCCCTAAATTACAGTACATGTGATCGCTTCTTCTTTTGCATGATATACTGAAAAAAAAAATTAACTAAAAAAAGAAATGTAGAATTCTACATGTTTATATAATAACGAAAGCTTTATATATTTTAATATTAGGAATGTTCTGTATATATGCAGAATCAATAACTGAAGTTTTCGTATTCTAATACAGAACAGATCATAAAAAAATGTGTATTGCACTGAATGAGATGAAAGTCTGATTTAAGCTTAGATAAAAAATTTGATTCGTCGTTTCAAAAACGCCACAAATAACTTTTTTTTTTTTTTCAAATATACTTTTTTGTTGCAAACGCTTCTTTAAACGTAAAACTTCGATCTGGATAATCACAACATAAGTGGACTCCTTCTTTATTGTACAATGCCTCCTAAATCTCATACATTTATTAAATGATAGAAGTCAGGAAATTAAGTAATTTTTCATGTAATATCAAAGATGTTGTAGCCATAACATTCGATTTCATACAACTGCATGTGAAAGAAGATTTATCGTGAAGAAGTATCCATAGAAGTATCCATAGACTTTATTTTGCCGTTATTTTTTGAATTTCATTAAATGTTTTCGAAAGCTTAGACTTAAATTTTGAGCTCAAAATCTCAATAGTTGGGAGTGGTTAAGTAGCGTAAACTGAACTGTGTTCAGAAGGGAGGACGAGGTCCAAATTTCAAAGGATAATAAAAAAACGGAAAATTGGTCGATTCGTTTGCACTTTTCGCTAAAACTACTCTTTAAATCAGTATTTTCTTGAAAATAAATTTTAAAGATAAATTTCAGAAAATGTCGATATAAGGCGCCTTAGATTTCGGAGTAACGTACAACTATTTTTAACCATTATTTTTTGCATATCATAAATTTTTTTAGAAACTCAGACATAAACTTAAATTTTCAGCTCAAAATCTCAATAGTTGGGAGTGGTTAAGTAGCGTAAACAGAACTGTGTTCAGAGGGGAGGACGATGTCCAAATTTCAAAGGATAATAAAAAACGGAAAAAAATGGTCGATTCGTTTACAGTTTTCGCTAAAACTACTCTTTAAATCAGTATTTACTTGAAAATAAATTTTAAAGATAAATTTCAGAAAATGTCGATATAAGGCGCCTTAGATTTCGGAGTAACGTACAACTATTTTTAACCATTATTTTTTGCATCTCATTAATTTTTTTAGAAACTTAGACACAAACTTAAATTTTGAGCTCAAAATCTGAATAGTTGGGAGTGGTTAAGTAGAGCAAACTGAACTGTGTTCAGATGGGGGGAGGAGGTTCAAATTTCAAATGATGATAAGAAACGGGAAAATTGGTCAACTCTTTTGCAGCTTTCGCTAAAACTACTCTTAAATCATTATTTTCTTAAAAATAAATTTTACAGATAAATTTCAAAAAATTCCGATAGAGGTCGCCTTAGACTTTGGAGTAACCGTTATTAAAAAAAATAACGGTTAAAAATAGTTGAAAACTATTTTTAACCGTTATTTTTTTAAATCTCATTAAATGCTTTCGAATGTTTAGACTTAAATTTTGAGCTCAAAATCTGAAGCTTGGGAGTGGTTCAGTAGCGCAAATTGATCTTCGTTCAAGGGGGGAAGGATATAAATTACAACTCCTGAACACAGTTAAGTTTGCGCTTCTTAACCTCTACGATCGGTTCAGAATTTGAGCTCAAAATTAAAGTCTAAGCTTATGCAAGCATTTAATTAGATACAAAAAATAACAGTTAAAAATAGTTGTGGTTACTCTAAAGTTTAAGGTGCCCTCTAACGGAATTTTTTGAAATTTATTTTTAAAATTTATTTTTGAGAAAATACTGACATAAAGAATACTTTTAGCGAAAATCGCAAACAAATCGACTAATTTTTCCGTTTTTATAATCAATTGAAATTTGAACCCCCCCCCCTCTTTTTTTACACAGTTCAGTTTACGGTACTTAACCACTCCGAACGATTCAGATTTTGAGCTCAAAATTTAAGTTTATGTCTAAGCTTCTAAAAAAAATTAATGAGATGCAAAAAATAACGGTAAAAATAGTTGTTCGTGATTCCAAAGTCTAAAGCGCCCTCTATCTGCATTTTTAACTTTATTTTTAAGTTTATTTTCAAGAAAATACTGACAAAAAGAATTGTTTTAGTGAAAACCGCAAACAAATCGACCAATTTTTCCGTTTGATATAATCATTTGAAATTTTGGACCCTAAACTTTAATGGCGCCTATCTCCTTCAGAAGACGTTTGTGACACTTAGTTTCCTATTTAATATTATTTGTCTTAATGTGCTCTATCATCCCTTAAAGTTTTGACCAAGAGTTTAGATACACACTGTATATTTTAGAAATAAAACACAAACTATCGGAGACTGGGGAAACAATTAACAATACACATTTTTCATCATTATTGCTATGATTTTTACCCGCAAGTTATAATACACGAATTATTGCTCTTGAAGCCAGTAATGAAACCGAATTAACTCAGAATTTGTAAAAAACGAAAAGAAATTTCTAACGACGAAAAGAAATTTTTAAACATTCTTAATTATAACACTTGTACTGATCAGTGATCAGTAATACAGGGGGTATAAAAAGTATCTATGACGTTCAAAAAGTGACTTTTAATTAAATTCATCTGCAAGTGATTTCAAAGAATGTTTCAACAGAAGAAATATCAGTAATTGTTTGTATTCATTTTGAGGATTAATGTATAAATTTCTGCATCCGTGTATTCCCTGTATTAAATTTTTATTCTCAACAGCTTTCCGGAAATCCTAAATTGCATCTTGCCAAATTGCTTAACTCTTAATTCTAAGCTTATTAACAGTTTAACTGTGGTAAACACGTTTATTTAGTTTAGGATGTAGATTTTTTTAAACAATAAAATCCGCAATTATGATCTCTAGATTAAAAATATATCTGTTAACCTTCTCTCTGCCGCAAGCAGATACATTCGATCACTAAGCTGTAGGTTTCAACGCAATAGACGAATTATCTAAAATAATGTAATTCAGCATATATAATGCAGTTTTAAAACATTTTGTTATGCTTAATACTACCAAGGATTATATTCTTATAGATAATAAAAAAATCATGTTATGTTTTAAAAAAATCTACTTTTTTAAGTTTTTTTTTTATTTTAAGGAAAAGAATTGCGAATTTGCTATTTTTTTCGGCTTTCAGAGGGGTTAATTCCATGCAAGTTGTTTTTTTTCAATCGTACAGAGCATATAGCTCATTAAATGTTTACTTTTCAACAAGCAAAATTTCCACTATCAAATTTTCTTGAAATGCTTTTACAACATTTTTAAAGGCGACTATGACAATAACTGTGTGTTTTATTTAAAAATAGCATACTGTATATAAAGCTGTTATGTTAATCCATGTAAAAAATTTAAAACTTATTTCCCATATTGAAGCCCATTTATAATTTTAAAATAAAAAGTAGAACTTATTCATTAAAAACGCATTTTTTGTAGTATGCAATTTGTAGTATAGAATAAATTTTAAAAAAACTTAGAAACAGTACTTATGTAATTTCTGTACTTATCTAAAATTTTATATTGAATTCTAGAAAATAAAACATAAATAGATGTTAAAAATGCTAACAAATGTTAGAATAATTTTAAATAAGAAATTATTTCAAGATTCACTCCAAAATATACGCTTGTACTGGGCTGTCTGTCTTCTCGCCTTATCATTTTGCCTGCCACTTTTTCATTACTTAAATATACCTGATAGAAATTTACGAGATAGATTTATTCAAAATAGATCTTTATTCTTCAGAAATACTGTTAAACATAAAATGAAAAGTATTTTAGTTATTAGCATTTCTTGAGCTCTTTTACTTTTTCATATTTAGAAAATATCGATAACATTGAAGGAATTAAGAAATCACAATCTACAGAAATAACAATGTTTTGCAAAATTTGGTATGTATTAATTTACCTGAAATTAGTAATTTTTTAATTAAAATTAATGTCCCATTAGAATGAACATAATATTAAACGGAATGAATGTTTACATAACAAAAGAAGTTTAGAAAAATATTCAAGAACGTATTGTATATTATAACGATGATAATAATGCTACTGTTAAAAGCGATAAATTCCAGTAGAATTTTTAAATAATCAATGTATGTGTTTTTCAAGATTTATAAAATTAATCCATATATTAGAAAATACCATTATTACTTTTTTCGAATCATCATTAAATATATAAAATTAAGATAAATGTAATTCAAGAGTTAACTAAATATAAATAACAGTGGTAAAATTTAGAATAGAAAATAAAAATAATTTTAATTATGCTTAAAATAGAATGACATAAATATCCAATTTTTACTTAAATGTATTTATCTGTCTTTAAATCAAAAACAATGTAATAACGATATACCATACTTGTTTAATCACAAACCTGGATATATTTCAATGAGTATCTAATTTGACATCAAGTAGTATGGATTTCATTTCATGTATCATTTCTGTAATAATGATAATATCAAAAAAGGTTTTCCAGATATATGTCGATATCCAATTATAATGTTCCATACATGGATAATCATGTTTTGACATGTCACTATCATTATCATTTTATATTCGGATTTTGAAATTTAATTTCATTTAAGTTTCATAAACTAACTGTGCAGTGTAATGTGATTATTTCGGAGATCAAAATACATATTCTCTTTAGATTTCGAAGAGCTTTATTTGTTTCTTATTAAATTAAATGAAGTACGTGGATTAAAATTCACTTTATTAAATGAAATTAATGAATGCAAATAAAAGCCGGTATAGATAGTGACATATTATTTTAGAAAACTTTACTTCTGGATAAAATCTAGTGGATTTTTTTAAACAATAAAAACTCAAAGAATAACTGAATATCTTATGAAAAAAATGAAATGAAAAAAAGTTCACGTACTGTAATAAGAATAAAAAAATTTAGAAATCAAGAACATAAAATTTGATAATTCATTCCTATTTCAGCTGAAACAATTATTAATAATTATTTTAAAACACATTTTTATTATTTTAATATCCTTATTTTTATTATTATTAAGTTTTCGCGTTATTACTTTTAAATTTTACAAAATTTGCGTAAGTCGCACACTCTGAACTTTTTTTTAAATTTTTAATAGTCGGAATTAAAGGATTGAAAGTTTTCTTACAAATTTTATGGAAAACAAATTCACGATGCACAAAAATTTCATTTTAATCTAGTAACACTTGCTCTGGTTTTATTATTTCTGACGATTATGTTGATCAATTATATATTTCGTTGACCAATTATATATTATTAGAGAAATGATATAAATATATATTAATTTATGTATTTAACGCTTAATGCATGCATAAAACGTTTATATAATAGTTTATAATAATTATTTTTGCATTCTCTTAGATAGTCAAAAATGGAGAATAACATGCAAAATAACTTTATTTTTCACACTTAAAGAATCTATAAGTATCTTACGCTAACGTACGTAACACAGAAATCGCGATTATTTGTTAGGGCGTAATGGCAACGCTCCAACAAAACGCATCTCATTGGTTATTGTAAAAGTCCTTTGTTCGATTTCGCAATTGTAAAATGATTGTTTTAAGATGTACCCATGATTCGTACTTTTGTTATTGTTAATAAATTTTAATATTTTAGCATATTTAATTGAGTTCTATCTGAACGTGTTTGATATTTTGAGCAATATTTAATATTAAGGGTAATAACAAATTTGATACAGACATAACACCAGGATTGTTTTCGTATAATATGTATGACGTTAACAGGATTGAAGAAACAATACAATAAGTCAAATTCGATATTGCTAAAAATTGCATATTTCAAAATATTTATTGTTTGAAAATGTTAAGCTAAAACAAAATAAATGACATCTTAAATTGATTTCTATCAAACATTTTAAATTTCCATAGTGATTCTTCCTATGATTTAAATAAAATGTAGATAAAAAAAAAGTTTCAGTTTTCAAAATATTTTACACCAATTTTAATAATTTTTAAACCTAATGCATTGCTTGTTGCATATTTAATCGAATTACATTTTCATAAACGAATTGTTCATGAAAAGCATTTGCTCTTCTATTCTACGCACGAACTTCCAAAGCCAAAATACATATATGTACTTGATACATTTTCAGCTAATTTCATTAGTTCCACGTGACACGTATTATTATTTTTTTTTGGAGATGAAAATGTATCCTGACAGTTCTATCAAAGCGATGTTTAATAAAATCTACTTATTATGCCAAAGATAATGTGCGAAGCCGCTTACAATAACTGCATTATATTTTCCTTTGTCAAAATTTTCAAAATAAACTTATTTTTATATTACATTCTGCAGTGAAAGATATTAGTTTTATTTTTCAATTCTTTTATGCATGCCATATTTTCAATTTCTTAAAAATAGTATATATATATTTTAGATTTCTAATATTTATTTATGTATTTTATGTTTACATGTATATGAATATTTTGTTATAACTGATTTCTATAAAATATAGTTTTTAAAAAAGTGAGTAAATTTCATTTAATACAATTTTATTTCTTGATTCTTTGAAAATTTTTGCACATTTTTTATACATTAATAAATAATCTCTTATGTATTATTTCAATTAAAATTGATGCTTTCATAGCTGAAAACTTTTTTACCGTTTATTTTTGACTGGGAGTTCCTAAAACAAAATTTATATATTTCATAAAGTATGTCTGTCACTCAAAGCATATTTTTTATTGTGAGAAAGAAAAAATATTTTCTAGTTCCTTCAAATTGGAGCTAATCAAGGTTTTCCTTAAGATTATCTTCAAAACGTCAGTCTAAAGACAGATAATTTCTTTTTTAGAAGAAATAGACGTGGTTTAAGTGAATGAAAGAAATATAGAAATTTATTTAATTGTGAAAGTTAGTAAAATTAGTAAAATCGATAAAATAGATATTTCGGCATAAGATAAATTTGTTAGATAATGAATAAAGTCTCAGAGAAAATTTTGTCAAGAGGGCAATAAGGAAGGCAGTACTAAATTTAATAATAAATTAATATTTGCATCACCCATGTAACAGGAAATTATCAAAATGATCTGGCATCTGTATTAAATGACTGTATTAATTGCTTGGGTGTTTGAATTAATTTGCTTAAGTAGTCTACTACTATTCGTAAAAATGCAAAATTTTATGTAAAAAAAATCGAATTTTTAACCTATATAATTTTTAGCAAAATTATCAAAACTTTTCGAAAACTTTAAAAACTATAAAAAAAACAACTAACTCCTGTTTAAACAAGAATGTTTGTGTATTCTTTTTCGAAGTTGAAAAACAAGTTTTCTAGTCACCCCTGTCAGACAACAAACTATCTGCTGATTCGCTGGAACCCTTATCTGTTATCATACAAAGGGACAACTTCAGTATTCTGATAGTCTTTGAGTTGAAAAGGTGTTTTTCTTCCAGTCTTAAAATACAAGGATTTTGTGGCTCATTCTTACTGCTTTTCTTAAGAGGCAAGTTTTCTTCAATATTTTTTTCTTAAAAGGTATATTGTATTTTATATTAAAGTGTCACATTTCTAATACACTGTATAAATGAATACTTTATACTTTTAGGGTCCACTTCTGGGTCATTAAATATCAAGTTGTTCCAGTTGTGGGCCACTACTTTATCCGAGAAGAATCTGAAGTGAAAAAAGGACAATTTATACGCGTCTCAATAATCGGAGGAAAAAGAAATACAGGAAAATATGTATATTTTTGTGTAGTTCAAGAAATTAAAGAAATAACAATATTTTTTCAAGTATTGAAGTCAACTGGTAATAAAACAGACATTGCCATTAAGGAAAATGATGTCTCTAGCATAAATTGTTTCGATATAGTTGGAGTTACTGCAACCAGAACTCAGACAAACAGATATTCAACTTTGGTATTCTTTTAGTAAAAAAAGGCTGTAAAAGAAAAATAAATGCAGTTAAATTTAAATCCCACTCACATTAATATTTTTTCTTTTTTCTTATCTTTCTTTTTTTATATACATAAATGTAATATAGTTTTGCAATAATTTCAGCATTTAATTACCCTTTTTTATTATGTATATCTTATTATTTATCACTACTGAAAAAAAAACAAATAGGGCAGATATATTTTTTAAGTTATAAAATATTACAGACTGTTCGAAAAAACTAAAGAGAAGCTGAAATTGTTTTGCGTAATTATCAAAATTTCTAAATATGATTTCATTATTGTGTATATTTAAGTGTAGAAATGTAAAAAAAAAGTATAATCTCTGTACAGTACACATTAAACTCAAGAATAGAGTGGCCCACTTCTGGGGGGGGGGGGGCACTACTGGAGCATCAGAATTTTACTATGCCCACTACTGGAGCATAGAGGAAGGTAACATTTTTTATTTTTCATTTTTTCTAAAGAATATATTTTAAAAAATTGAATGTTTTTTCTGATACATGAAAGTAAGGACTAGGCTAAAAATATATATGTTTTTTGGAACTCACTAACACATTAATAAACAAATATTAATTAACAAATGTCCTTATGTGGCCCCCTACTGGTGCATTTACCTTATTTAAATGTCTGTAAAGACAGCATAACACATTTCCTTATTTACTTCTTTAAAGTTGAAAAGGGCTTCCGCCTTTTTTAGTTTTTATTTTATTTTACTTATTTAGTTAGTTTTTTATTATTTATTTATGGACAAGAGGTTATAAATTAAAATACGTCTTTTTGATAGATTGAAGCCAACACGCGATGCATATTATTTATGAGGAAAGAAAAAACGAATATATAGTTCCTTCAAATCTTAATTAATTATGATCTTCTTGAAACTGGGTCGATATGCTTCAACACCGCACCCTGAATACCGCAGATAGCCATGTTTTACTTAAATGATTGAAATGTAAAAATGTATTTAATGGTAAAAGAAACTAAAATTTTTAAAATCAGTAAAATAAATATTTCATCAAATGAAGAAATTTTGTTGCATATTCAATTCTTTTTATAAAAAAGCTAATGTATTTAATAATATAAGATCTTTTATTAAAATCATTTAATATTTTTTAATTGTGAAGTTTCCTAATTACGCTGTTAACGTAACACATACATTTCATTAATTTGCGAGCATAAAGTTTCTAACAGTCTGAATCAAAATTGTGGTACACTGTAAAAAAAAGTATATGAACAGTTACTAAGATTTTTCTAGTAGATTTCCATTCAAAAAACTTTTCATGTAATGGTAACGGAAAAACTCACGCAACCTTCCTTGGTTATATGACGTTTTTCTGTTATAGTTATATGAAAAGTTCTTGGAATAGAAATCTACTAGAAAAATTTTAATAACCTTAGAAATTTATTTTACAGTGTATCAGTACGTCACCTGAGAATAATAAGTTTCTATCTGTGTTTTTATCTGCTTTGTTTAAAAAATGACTTGTCAATATAGAAATGTTCCATTTCTATCACTGAAGGCATTTCTGGATTAAAATATTGTCATAATACAATTGTAATGTCATATGTAAATTACATTATGAAATTATTTTAATCCAGAAAGTTAACGTATTTAATAATATAAGACCTTTTATTAAACTATTTCATACATTTTTAAATTGTGTAGTTTCCTAATTACGCTGTTAACGTAACGGGTATTTTTCAATACTTTGCGAGCATAAAAACATACGCAGCTGATTTCTAACAGTCTGAGTCAAAATTGTGATATCAGTAGCCGAGCGAAAGGCTACTGACTATATTTAACTTTAAACCTTGCTTCTTGGAAGTTTTTGTAGTGTTGTATTCGGACAGACGGATGAAACAGATGACGACTATAGTGGCTACGTATTTCTATACTAATAAAATCCGTGCTCCTCTGTCTGTCTGTCTGCTTGAAGCCGATTACAGTTCGCAACGCGGGCGAGTTGTAAGTCGCGAGAGGTGTCTTTCGATTGGAAAAATTCCGGGGAAGTCATTTTCGAGACCGTGGGACCAAAATTAAAAAAGGTTATGAATTAAAAACCCCTTGGGAATCGGAACGAAAAATATCTCAATTCCCAAACGGAGCTCCGAAGCAGAACACTGCGCCACCTTGCGGTGAAGGACCTGAACGTTTCCCCTTTGGCTAAAAGAAGAAACAGCCGAAAACCGCTTTTTCTACCGGCGCTAATTGCGTTTTTTTCCGCATCAATTTCTTTGACTTGCCGTAGAATATTTACCGTAGTTTTCGCTAAAATATTGAACTTAGAAATAAAACAGGACTATCGAAACTTTTTTTTGCGCATTTTTTCTTAAACCATCATGCAGACAGTTTTTAAAGTAGAAAAAACTGATTACATATTCAGAATCTGCGTAAAAATCTGCTTCTGATGAACTAAAAAATACGAAAAAATGTCTTATGGGCGCGTAGTGCCCACCGTGCAAAACCAAATACTTTTAACGGGACTATGGGCGCGAAGCGACCATAGCTCCGATCCACAATCTTTTTTTTTTTCAAGTGCACGTGGCCCACAGTGAGAAATCACATATTTTTAACGGGACCATGGCTCTTTAATTTACTTTTTTTGTGCTTGAGGATTCGAACACCAAGACTTGCTTATTAAACGAATTTTTTTGCTTATTATATACTGATTAATACCGAGGTTCGTTTGGAAAAAGTGGCCCAGCTAGCGGGCGTAGCTCGCTAGTATATAATAACGAACGCATCTAAAAAAGTTTTTCGTCCATATTTTGCAAATTAAAATTTAAAAAGCACAGGGTTTTTTTTTCTCCTGATGACAATGGCATATATTTTTATCACAGTATCTAAGAATAATTAGAACATTAGATTATTCGATAAACTTCAGAAAATGTAATTCATTTTTTAATGTACTCATGTAAACTTCATATACTCAAGAATGTTAAATCCAGAGAAAAGTTTTGTTGAATAAACAAAAATTTGTTTGGTCCAACAAATCTTTTTGTTTAAATATGGGTCAATGGAAATTTTGTTTAAATAAACAAAAAAATATTGTTGTTTTTTTTTTTTTTGGCAATTTTTCGTCTACAATTTTCAACCGAAATACATAATAACATAATAGTAAGGTCATTAATAAAGTGTTTATAGTCCAAAAATTATGTTAATTCTTTATAACTGTGTAAATCAATTAAACAAAATTACGCGAGAGAGTTAAGTCTACTGCACACCAGTTTAAATTTAGCAAAAAAATCAACATTTTATTGGAATCACAAATTGAAAATACTAGACTCAAGACTCAAATTAAATTGATGAAATTCTGTTAAAATTTTATAAGAGTGTTAACAATATTTTTTTATTTGATCAACAAAACCGATTTTATACTTTAAAAAATTCGCTTAAAAAAACCAAAATATATTCAATAAAATACATTTTGTAATTCTAATCAATTCCGTTTTCTGTGTGTAAAATTTTACATTAATCGAACTTTATTTTACTGATAATAGATATGC
The DNA here is from genome assembly GCA_964019185.1 of Maratus speculifer. NCBI lineage: Eukaryota > Metazoa > Arthropoda > Arachnida > Araneae > Salticidae > Maratus > Maratus speculifer. Next base: position 169,869,635 of record OZ025298.1, read on the forward strand.
ACTTTTAATTATATTTACAAAACAATTTTAATCACGATCTAGTACATTAAAATACACAGTTAGCTTCGAAATTTTATTCTTTAATACCGCGAATTAGTTTTTCTTTTTCTGACATTATATTCTCTGACTAATACCCTTATATTTGGCACATATTTTTTGGCAGTATCTATGAATGTTTTATGAGCATATTTAAGTTATACGATAAACTTAAAAAATGCAATTCACTTTTTCATATACTCAAGTAAACTTCATACACTCAAGAATGATAAAAGTTTACACTAATTGAATTATCTTTTACTGATAATAAATATGTACTCGTAACTATATTTACAAAACATAATTTTAATCACGATGTAGTACATTAAAATACACAGTTAGCTTCGAAAGTTTATTCTTTAATACCACGAATTAGTTTTTCTTTTTCTGTCATTGTGTTTTTTGACTAATCCCCTTATAGTCCAATAAATCTTTTATGCCTAATAATTTTTTGTCTATTCCTTGTCGGATTACGAAAAGTTTTTTTTTTTTTTTATAAATAACTGTACTAATGAAATGTCAATAAAATAAGCGTGTACGAATTGGAGTTTTTCTAACTAACTTTATTATTTGGAATCCAATCTTCATGTTAAATATTTATCAATGTCTATATTTTATATAACAATAAAAGATATATACATGTTAATTTACAATAAACGGGATAATTTTAATTTGTAGGTTAACTAATATTTTAACTGGATTTTTATATAGAGAGATATTTCGCTACTATAAACTCTGCTAGAATAATAATTACTTTCTTAAAGAGATTTTACATTTTATCAGTATTTTATATTATAAAAATAATATTCCTGGCTTAAGTTCATTCACAGATATACAAATTTTTTTGGCGGTCTTCATTTTTGAGTTATTGCCATATGACTGACTATCAACAATCTGTGTGACGTGATATTTTTTCTTTTTCAGAATGATGTTTGCGATTGAGTTGCAACAAGCACTAGGTGAACATCGACGGATTATGGAACATTGAATGTTGGCAGGGGCGTAAATCCCGGGGGGGTTTGGGGGGGGGCGACACCCCCCCCCCCAAGAACAAATCAGTCGGAAAATTCCCAGATCGATCGGAAAAAATATGTTCAGTCGGAAAAAAATAGTATTGCGTATTAACCAATAAAAACTTATAAATTGGAAAAACCGAAAACACAGTCGGTAAAACTCTTCTTCAATCGGAAAAAATGATATTAACCTATAAAAACTTATAAATTGTCACTCTGAAAATTTCCTGTTCCATCGGAAAGGGCATGTTTAGTCGGAAAAAATAATATTACGTATTAACCTATAAAAATTTATAAATTGGAAAAACTGAAAAGTCAATCGCAAAATCCTTGTTCGACTGGAAAAAATGGCATTAACCTATAAAAACTTATAAATTTAAAAAACGGAAATATCATTCGGAAAACTTCCCGTTCCATCGGAAAGGGCATGTTTAGTCGGAAACAATAGTATTACGTATTAACTATAAAAATTTATAAATTGTAAAACTTTAAAGTCAGTCGGAAAAATCCTTGCTCGATCGGAAAAAATGGCAATAACCTATAAAAACTTATAAATTTGAAAAACGGAAATATCATTCGGAAAACTTCCCATTCCATCGGAAAAGGATGTTTAGACGGAAAAAATAGTATTACGTATTAACCTATAGAAATTTATTAATTGGAAAAACGGAAAAGTCAGTCGGAAAAATTCTTGTTCGATCGGAAAAAAAGCAAGCTTAGCCCAAAAAAACTGTATTAACCTATAAAAATTTATGAATTGGAAAAATATTGTTGTAGTTTTTATTTATATAAGAAAAACGAGTTAGATCAAAGAGAACCTATAAAATTTTATTCTTAGTCTGCTTTATTTCCCCTTGCAGATTCTAATTACAAAATAAGAAAAAAAATTTAGAACGAAGAAAACATAAATTTATTCTTAGCTGGAAATATTATTAATAATTAATTAATTAACTAATTACTAATTTAATTAATTAATTAACTAATTAATTTAATAATAATAGTTAATTAATTTAATTAATTAACTAATTACTAATTACTTTAATTTTCTAATTAATTAATACAACTTATTAATATATGGGTTTTTATTTTTTCTAATAAAACTACTCAGAAAAATTTTGATTTGTCAAATATTGTGGACTCGGAAACCTCGATATGAAGAAAAAAAAATGTGCATATTTAAAAATGTGCAACGTTAATGTTATTTGTAAACTTGATGTTTTGGGTGAAGCCTTGGTATTCTGAATTTTTTTTTCTGTGCCTTTTGACTTCGAGAAATCGAATTCTACCTGTATTTATTTATTGTTTGGAAGTTTTTAGTTTAGTCTCGAAATTTTAAGATATGCTGATTGAAGTGAAAAAACTCCTATATCTTTTTTTTTTAAATCTAAATTTTAAATTTCGTTAGAAATATTTATCACAGAATTTTTGTAGTATCCGAAGAAAATTCAAAACTGAATTGCAAATATTCAGTTTATCATTTTAAATTAAAAATTATACTTATAATAATAAACAAAAATATTTGTGTTTGTACCGTTTTCTACAGACTATCTTTTTTCTTCCAGTCTTTGACGAAATTCACGTTTTTTTCTACGATCCTTTGAGGAATGTAGCGTCTTATCGCATACTTTAATAAAATTCACAATTTATGGCGAAATTTTGACGACATTCACATTTTTTTCCAGGATTTGTTTATGAAAACGGCATTTTTTCGCGATCGTTTGACGAAATTTACATTTTTTTAAGATCTTTTGACAAAACTTAATTTTTTTTCGCAATTATTTCACAAAATGCACGTTTTTTTTTTCTTTTTTCCATGATCCTTTTTTGAAATTAATATTTTTCTGCGAACAAGCAACGAAATTCGCATTTTTCCGCGATTTTTTGACGTAATTTGTATTTTTTCGTGATCATTTGCATTTTATTTGCGATCCTTTACCGAAATTCGCGTTTTATTCGCAATCCTCTGACGAAATTCGCATTTTATGCGGGATCTTTTGCCAAAATTTGCATTTTATTCGTGATCCTTTGACGAAATATGCATTAATTCCGCGGTTATTTGCGACGAAATTTATTTTTGCAGCGTCTGTTAATCGGAATTCGCTATACTTTTCTATATCCGAATTTCCAGACTGAGGACCGATGTTTCATGGTTTTCGGAAGCGAATGCTTTAAAGTTTTGGAACAAAATCACGCCAGAATATGCCAATCGGTCGCAGAAAAAAACGGGCAATTTGACTTTTTATTTATTTATTTATTTTTTTTTTTTGCCACATTCCAAACTTTAATTTGTTCCAATTTGTTTTATTACATACCGATTTATTTTGTTACTAAATGTAAAAAAAAAATATTATAGTACTAAGAAATGAATGAATATGAATTTTAAAATTTTCAGTCTTTAAAATTTTGGCTATTTTTTATGTTGAAGACGTACACGGGTAGCAGGATTCCTTATGCGTAACTCAATATTTGCATGCCTGTCTATAGTGAAATCTATGTGAATAAGCGTGGCATACTCAGAAAAAGTAAAAAACGGACAACGAATCTCCAGATCCTCAATCCAGTTTCATCAGTTTTTGAATATTTAGAAACAAGACTGCTATCAAACAAAGCAGTTTAGAGTTCCAAACCATAATTTTCTACGCATATTAATCATAGTACTTCACCACTGATATTTAGATAAATACATGAATATTTGTAAAAGAATCAACATCAGTGCTTTAAAACTTATTTGACTATCTATACTGAACATCGTACATGTGACTTATGTGCTCGACACTGCAGCGATCTCTATCAGTATAAAGCCAGTTACTAGCAGAAAGTAACTCTGGCTTGGCCTTTTGCTTGACGCTAACGTTCTAGCTCCTTGATTACGAGATCCCCAGATAAAAACCAACTGTCGCTAATTTCCTCATTGGTGACTCCGAACAAGCACGCAACATTCAACAACAACCAACGCACAGCAATCAACTAACCTCATAATCAACAGTGAAAGCACCAAACAAAATCTCTCAACGCAAAGCCTGTTTACGCTACACACTATGCGTACAACAGCATTCATTCACGAGTGAATATCGCGCGTCAGACGTCAGCAATATGTCTTTTACACTGGGAGGATACTCCTGTAGCGATCTCGATCAGTATAAAGCAAGTTAATAGCGGAAAGCAACTGGCTTGGCCTTTTGCTTGACGCTAATGTATTCGTTTCCTGATCACAAGATCCCCAGATCAAAACCAACCGGCGCCAATCACCTCAACATGAAGCCTTCTTGTAAGTCATCATCAATATACAGGGACGGGATAGCACAAGGAAATTTTACAACCCAAGGTATATACAACCAGGAGCTCCAGACAAAGAGGAATGGAGCAGCAATGGAGCAATGAAGCCAATGGGATTCGAACTCACAACCTCCTACTCTCAAAGGCGATTAACTGCGTGGTGCTTTAACCACTGAGCCACTCAACTATCTCGATACACTGAGTGATAATTATCTTGAGTACCGTATTTACTCGTATATAATGCGCACTTTTTCTCCCAAAATTTAGGGCAAAAACCCTGGGTGCGCGTTATACACAGACAATGTTTTTACTGCTTTATGTAATCACACGACTATAATAATACCCATACGAATATCCATGAATCAAGAAATGTATTCATACAGGTAATTAAAACTGGAATCTTAATGAATAGAAGCATTCCTGCATCTTTATTTCACTCCTTATCCTTTTTTACACAAAAGCGGTAGTAACATTATTTAAACACTACTTAGCAATCCTCATCACTGTTACTGCTTTTTATGTAACGGCAACAGCAAAAATTCATGCAATCGATACAAATTTGTACTATACATAAAAAAAAAATCTGCAAGGTCAAAAAATTTTTAAGAAATTTTTTTAAGAAACTGGGAAACCCTAGAACTTTTTATCTAACTGAGATCCAAGTAACAGATAAAATTTTAGTAAGATTAGTATAATTTTATTTGCTAGATTCATTTGTAAAGCTACAAATTTCTATAGATTTACAAAAACTAGTTTTGTAGATTTATCTCTCTCTCTCTCTCTCTTTTTTTTTTTTTTTTTTTTTTTTGTATAGGGTAGCATCCCCAGTAATTGGCACTTTAAGAATTTGTCTTTAAACTTACTTCAATTTTCATTACAAAGAAATAAGACATTTACTTGGAAATATTTTTAAATCAAAGAATGCATATCTGTGTATCTATACTGCCCACTAAAAGCATCAAAAAAAAATTGAAAAAGTATTTTTATAAAAATATATTTATAAAAAGTTGCTGAAATCACCAGTAATTGGCACCTAGAGCACCAATGTACGGCACCTTGCGATCCAGTAATTGGCACATGTTTATATTTAAAAAAAAAAAAAAACTTTACATTTTGCATTGGGTTCAATCAAAACTGCATATATTTCAAGCGTTCCAACTCCTATGGAAGAGCTGTCCTCGAGATTAAAGGCGGGGCCAAGGCATATACCATCTAGCGGCAGGGGTGCATAACTAGAGGATTATTAAGTAGATTGCAGTTTCTTTTGTGTGAATGGCAACAAAACGTTTTTGTTTCTATAAAGCAAAGAAAGTAGACTTTCCCACTCTAAGATCTTTGTATAAAGTTTTACTTTAAAATAAAGCGTAGAATAAGTTTTAGGTTTGAAATATTGTAAATAAATGTAGAATAAATAGGTGTAGTACGTCTAAATATTAACATAAAATATACTAAGACGAAATTTAACTATGCGAGACAAATACCATTGATTAAAATATGTTAGATTTTAATTTTGTTTTTAATGTAATGAAAGATGACTCATTAAATTTAGTAAGTAGTATGAAAAATTTTGAAATACTGTCACATTTTACTAAATTCTTGATGAGCTAAATTATAGAAAATGGTATACACTGTAGTATTTCCTATGATAATATAATGTTTACCAATATTGGGAAATGTATAGAATTTAGTACTAAATAAAATATTCAATTTATCTTCATTTTTCATTTACCAATGGCAGACGATAAAAATTTTATGTTTTCTTGGTCGTATCGATTTTTATTATTTAACTTGCAAACATTTCATTCTTTTAATTTAAAAACCTATTTCATTATACGTATATTTGGAATAACTTTTATTTTAAATGTATTTATCAAATGTTGTTTTGATAAACAAAGAAATTTTGTTAATTTATTTGTTTAAATATTTAACGGTCTAGACAATAATTTTCCTAAAATCGTAGATTAGACTCTCTCTCTCTCTCTCTTTTTTTAAACAGACAAAGCTATTTCGAGAATTTATATTAAAAATTCATACATATTAAAATTTAAATACTCTATGCATATATATTAAAAATGTTTTCCTTTTAACCTGAATAGCTTGCATGAAATTCAGGTCTACAATATTTACAATTTCAAAATTATATGAGGAGAAACAGACAAAACCATTTCAGAGAATACCTGTTAAAATTTTAGACATGAATTTCAAATTTGCACTTAACCATGAATGACGAATTTTGTTGTTTACCAGATTTAATTAAAATATTTTTTGTTACAGCTTGTTTTGATAAAAATATGTATAGTTAAAAAATAGTCGCAATGTCGTTTTCGTTTCGGGCAAAAAGCAGAGTTTTTGCTGCATTAGGTGCTTTTTTTCCCGAAATTAAGATGATATTGTGAATAAATATATATATTATTTGCATATTTTTACCAAAACAAACTGTAACAAAAAATATTTTGAATTAAATCTGGTAAACAACAGATTCATCATTGATGGTTGAGTGAAAATTTGGAAAATATGTGCAAGAGATGCGGAGATAATAAACATCTGCGCACATATGACGTCAAGCCGCGCATTCATTTGCACCTCTGCCACCAGCTGGCGCAACCTGTTAACTTACGACAGATTCCAGCATTAAGTTGGAACGCTCTAGCAGCTCTGGGTTCAATCGCTTTAAATGAATTTACTGTAGATTAAGATGCCATATTTCAGGTTTTTGAGAGTAAGAAATCATCATATTAGTCTGAAATGTGAACACTTTAAAACAATACAATATACTTATATTAATACCCAGTAATTGTCATATGAAGCTTTAATGGATTCCAATTATTGATAAAATTTCATATTTTCAAATAAAAGCAAATGATAAACAAAATTAGTCTATAATTTTAAAAGTACTTCCAAAATAAATGGTCTAATCTCAAATTACGTGGGAATTCCTTGTAATTGGAATAGGTGCCAGTCATATGAAGCTTTAATGGATTCCAATTATTGATAAAATTTCATATTTTCAAATAAAAGCAAATGATAAACAAAATTAGTCTATAATTTTAAAAGTACTTCCAAAATAAATGGTCTAATCTCAAATTACGTGGGAATTCCTTGTAATTGGAATAGGTGCCAATTACTTGGAACTAGCAAAATAAGAGCACCATTAATTGGCATCTATCATTAATTCAGAAATCCAAATATTTGTGTCGAAAATACTTTTACACAATAAAAGTAACCCTTTTTAACTAAACAAAACTGTTGTCAATTAAAATTTTCTTTAAGCCAAAAAGGAAGCATTTGCAACAAAAATGGCTAATTTGATTCAAGCCATAATTGTTTCTCTTTCCTAGGCACTATTGTCATCTAGTAGCATAAATCAAAGTTATAATCTTTAACGTAAATGAGCATATAACAGGTATATGGTCTTGCATTTTTAAAAGACTGGATATAAATCTTATTTTAGGACATGTTTGTAGGATGTGCCAATCACTGGTGCATGCCAATTACTGGGGATGTTACCCTAGTGTACAGATAAAATTTTAGCAAGAATACAGATTTCTGCAACTTTACATTTGTAAAATTACATTGAAGAAAAAAAAACAATGTAGACGTTTTTAAGTATTTCTTTCGCAAGTGACGTCACCATATCATGTCACTCACTCCCTACACGAAGCCTAAAAAAAAAAAAAAAAAATTCGACTTCTTTTCTAGCCTGATGTAACATTTGTTTCAATTTTCTTTTCTGAAATTCATTTGATCATTCATTGCCTTACATGTCAGATTTATGGTGCGTTTTATATACAAGATACAAAAAATTGCCATTTTTTATCATAGAAGGCGGCAGCCTTCAAGTGACGCAGCTTTAAGCCTACCATCGTCATAAGGTATCCACGTAAGGTAGATGCGGAACTTCATACATACAGCTAACTCAACATCAAAGGAAATCGGAAAAGCCGCCATCTAATAACTCAGCAAATATTGGTCAGAATGGTCCAATTCTTAGGTGCGTTCGTAATTATGTAAATACGTAGCACCTATTGTTGTCGCTCAGTCCGTCCGTCTGTCTGTCTGTCCGTCCGCATATAACAACGAAAAAACTACCCAACCGAATCGTTTGAAATTTAAAATACATAATTATAACATAATTTTGTCGAGTCATTTCAAATTTTATAAAAATCGGATGGATAGATCAATTACAGGGACAATCAAAAGGATTCCGTTACATTACGGTCAATGGGGAAAAAAGTTTCAAATGCATTTTAATCGTTCGAAATTTAAAACATATAATTATTGCGTAATTTTGTCGAGTCATTTCAAATGTTATGAAAATCGGATGTATAGATCAATTACAGGGACAATCAAAAGGATTTTGTTTCATTACGGTTAATGGGGAAAAAAATTTCAAATGCATTTTAATCGTTTGAAATTTAAAACATATTATTATTACGTAATTTTATCGAGTCATTTCAAAGGTTATGAAATTCGGATGTATAGATCAATTACAGGGACAATCAAAAGGATTCCGTTACATTACGGTTAATGGGGAAAAAACTTTCAAATGCATTTTAATCGTTTGAAATTTAAAACATATAATTATTACGTAATTTTATCGAGTCATTTCAAATGTTATGAAAGTCCGATGCTCTGATCATTTACAGGGACAATCAAAGGTATTCTATTACATTACGGTCAATGGGAAAAAAGATTCAAATTTATTTTTATGATGTTACACTCATTCGAACATGATAGAATTTGCATGAATCTATGAAATATATATACTAAAATATGCATTCTGTACAATCTGTGATGCAAAGAATTTTTATTATTAAATTACAGTGCCACACAAAAGTATTCCACTACATAATGCTATACGGGGAAACATTGTTTGGGGATATTTTAATTATATTCAACTATTTCACATTTTATGAATAAGATGTACGTTTCTGAGGTCTAATATAAATTACTTTCTGCATATTTACAGAAACACAAAGATTTCGACTACTATACTGTATCCGAAGTATGCTCTACTATATCAGCAAGATCTGAATATTTTTAAAACTTCGTTATCGTACGAACGCACCTCATTTGCTACGTTCACGCGCAATTTCCAACTTGTTTTAATATAGTCTTATATTCCCAGTCTAATCCTATCCTATAATTTTTACATTTCTACGTGCCGTATATTTTTAGATCTCGATATTCATTTTTAAACCGAAATCGATGGTGTTTGTTCCTGATAATGAGATCTAGAAAACGGGCTGGGATATTTTATTAATACTTATATATAATATGAATATCTTTAAGATAGAGTGAATAAGACTTGCCTAGTTTCTAGGAAAACTCTTGTTTGTTATATATTGGTCTTGGAAAATTGGACTACATTAGCTCGCGGATTACATGTTATTCTATGGGTTAGCAGACAAAGCAGGAGTGAAAAGCCTTATGTAGTTATGGTCACAGTTAAAACACCCAAATCGGAGCAATAAAATTTTTTTAAACTACAAAAACATCTTATCATGTGCTTTAAAACATTCAATATATATATACTAAATCAAATTTCTATTTATATTGCCTTTATTTTTCGTAAGAAGAAAATATTATGTTTCTTACATTGGATATTTTTGCATTTTGTGGAAAAAATATTTTGAATCCTTTTTTAAAATAGGAAAATATTTTTTAATTAAAAATATTCAATATACTTTCGACTTATGATTTTATTTTTAAAGTTTACAAACAAAAATTATGTTTAATAATTTTAATAAGATTTTCATGTATTCATACGCGTTTAGATAGTTTTGTTTTGAATCGTAATCGAATTCGCTAGTGGTAAGCTGAAGTGGCTGAAACTTCCAAAAGCTACGCGCGTCGTCGAAAATCAACTGTAAACATTGGATTAGAAATATTAAAAAATATATAAAGCATCCCCAAAAGTAAGTACGAAATCTTAATTATCGAGGTAGTATCTGATGTAATTATTCCCGACCCAGAGTTGTTTTTATTTACGACATTTTTTTATCTGTTTACATTATAAATACATGCTTCCTGACGTGTCTATGAAGCGCATTAGAAATTAAACAATTTACTATTTTATTTTGAGTTTTCTTAAAAAAATAAATAAATAAATAAACAAAATTTTTCGTTTTTAAGGAAAATCCAGGTTAAATTTAAGGTATGACAAAATGAAAATTGTTCCCAATCCCGTGTGTAAAATAATTTATTTGTGAATCGTTTGTATTTAAGTTAACGAAAATTGCCTCAAAATAACATCTTTTTCGAAATATGCATACCTATAGCTTACTTTTAATTTTACATTCTTTTCAGATTAAAAAAAAAGAAATAAGCATCTCAGTATTTAAATTTTTATCAAAATTTTACTCTTTAAAATTTTCGGGAATTTCTGATGTAACTTATACTTTTTTTCGCCCTTATATTCAACTCTTATTCTTTCGTTACACATATAAATAACGTTAAGAATGTTTTTAATTAAAGTGATAAAGGTTTAAAATTTCAAACTTTGTCCACCAAATTTTTAATCAATCTTGTTTTTATTTACAGTAATACTTGATTATAATCCTTTTCCATTCAAGTACATTTGTGTAATAGAGACCAATTAGCAATGCAATTTTGTTTATCTCTTAAAGAAACTAAACAAAAATTCACATTATTAAAGACAGCACAATTTAAATAAAAAGTTATGACATTGTGGAAATTTGGATATGTTTATAAAATGATATACTTGTTTACAGGGGCAGATCCAGAGGATCATTTTGGGGGGGGGGCGATACCAAGAAACATAGAATCAATATAGTCATAATTTCTGTTCATAAAATACCTCCTTGTACAGTTATTAAATGAATGATCAAATGAAATGCTTTTCTGAGATCTCATGAAATAGGCTTTTTTTCTGCGAGCTTTTGACTAAATTCGCGACTCTTTGACGTAATTTACATTTTTTGGCATTTTTGACGAATCTCGCGTTTTTTTACCCACGATACGCTGTCAAAATTCAGGGGTTTTTTGTGATCCTTTGTCAAAATTGGCTCTTTTCTGCGACACTTTGACAAAATTAGCAATGTTTTGCAACCCTTTGAGAAAAGTAGTTCATTTTTCTGCGACCTTTTGACGAAATTGAAGTTTTTTCTGCAACACTAACAAAACTCGTGCTTTCCCAGCGATCTATTTCGAAATAAGCGCTTTTTCTGCGACTTTTTGACGAAATTCGCACTTTTTCGCAGTGCTTTGATAAAATTAGCGCTTTTTCAGCAATCTTATGTCGAAGTTGGCGCTTTTTCAGCGATCCTATGTCGAAATTCACACTTTTTCTGCGATTCTTTGCATACCTTTCTTCAAACCCTTTGACAAAATCAGCACTTTTTTCGCAACCTTTCGACGAATTTCACTCTTTTCTGCTATACTTTGACAAAATTAGCATTTTTTTGTAACCCTTTAAAAAAAGTAGCTATCTTTAGACGAAATTCGAGGTTTTTGCGTGACACTTTGACAAAAAGATGTGCTTTTTCAGCGGTCTTATGTCGAAATACGTGCTTTTCAGCGATCCTAGGTCAAAGTTTGCGTTTTTTTTTTTTCGCGATCCTCTGTCAAAATTAGTGTTCTTTTTTCTGACCCTTTGACGTAATTCACGCTTTTCCGTGATCATTTGACGAAATTCACGCTTTTTTGCGATACTTTGATAAAATTAGCACTTTTTCAGCAATCCTATGTCGAAGTTCACAGTTTTTCAGCGATCCTATGTCGAAATTCGCATTTTTTCAGAGTTCCTTTGCCTTCACTTTTCGCAACCTTTTGAAAAAATTAGAGCTCTTTCCGTGAACTTTTGATGAAATTCGAGTTTTTTATATGACACTTTGACAAAACTCTCGCCTTGTCAGCGATCCTATGTCGAAGTTCGCGTTTTTTATGCGATCGTCTGATAAAATTTGCGGTTTTTTTTGCGACCCTTTGACGAAATTCGCACTTTTTCGCTGTACTTTGACAAAATTAGCAGTTTTTTGCAACCCTTTGAAAAAAGTAGCACTCTTTCTTCAAACTTTTGACAAAATTCAAACTTTTTGCGCAACACTTTGACAAGAGTCGCGTTTTTTCAGCAATAATATGTCGAAGTTAATGTTTTTTACGCGAACCTCTGTCGAAATTCGCATTTTTTCCGTGACCCTATGATAAAATTCGCGCTTTTTCACAAAAACTTTGACAAAATTAGTGCTTTTTCAACAATCCTATGTCGAAATTAGTACTTTTTCCGTGATACTTTGGCTTCCCTTTGACAAAATTAGCTCTTTTTCCACGACCTTTTGACGAAATTTGCTATTTTTCTGCTATACTTTGACAAAATTAACGTTTTTTTGCAAACATTTCACAAAATTCGTGCTTTTTCCTCGACCTTTTCACGAAATTCGAGCTTTTTCCACGACACTTTGACAAACTCTCGCTTTCAGCGATTTCGTGTCAAAGTTCGCATGTTTTAACGATCCTTTGTCGAAATCCTTCTTTTTTTGCTCGACCTTTGACAAAATTCGTGCTTTTTCCGCGATCTTTTGTAGAAATTTGCTCTTTTTCTGTGACACTTTGACAAAATTAGCACTTTTTAGTGACATTTTAATGAAATTTGCGATTTTTCTGGAACAATAGAATGTCTCCAACGAAGTTGCAGAAATTCCTTTCGAAAAAAAGTCTGAATTCAACACTAGTTGGGGGGGGGGGGGTGATCCCCAACCCCAACAATTTTCATTTTGTCATACCTTTAAGAAAACTCAAAATAAAATAGTAAATTGTTTAATTTGTTTTGCACTCCATAGACATACGTCAGGAAGCATGTATTTATAAAATAAACAGCTAAAAAATAGTCGTAAATAAAAAAAACTCTGGGTCGGGAATAATTACGTCAGATACTACCTCGATATTTAGATTTAATACTTACTTTTGGGAATGCTTTATTAATTTTTTTAATAGCAAATTACGTCCATAAATCATGTAAAATGTAAATTACATTCATTAATCGCATAAAAATCGCAAATTATGTCCATGAATCACTCATAAAAAGCGAATTTCATAAAAGATGGGAATTACATCCACAAATCACTCAAAACGTGAATTATGTCCATGAATTGTTTAAAAAAGTGAGAATGACGTTCAGAAATTGTATGAAAAACACAAATTATGTCTATGAATCATGTAGTAAAACGGGAATTATGTTCATAAATCGCTCAAAAAACACTAATTTTGGCAGCAGAAAGCTGAAACGCAAATTACGTTCATAAATCAATCAAAAAATGCAAATCACTTCCATGAACCTTGCAAAAAAATACTAATAACATTCATAAATTACAAAAAATGCGAATTACGTCCAACAATTGGTAAAAAAAGAGAATTACATTCATAAACCCTATAAAAACACAAATAATGTCTATAAATCGATCAAAAAACGCAAATTTCGTCGACAGAAAGCTCAAAAAATGCAAATTGTGTCTACGAATCGCATAAATATAGCAAATTACATCCATAAATCATGTAAAATGTAAATTATATTCATTAATCGCATAAAAATCGCGAATTATGTCCATGAATCGCATTAAAATGCAAATTGGGTCCATAAATCGCTCAAAACGTGAATTACTTCCATGAATTGTTTAAAAAAGTGAGAATTATGTTCAGAAATTTTATGAAAAACACAAATTATGTCTATGAATCGTGTAGTAAAACGGGAATTATGTTCATAAAGCGCTCAAATAATACGAATTTTGGCAGCAGAAAGCTGAACCGCAAATTACGTCTATAAATCGCATAAAAATAGCGAATAGTGTTTTGCATTCATGAATTGCATAAAAAACACAAATTACGTCCATGAAACGCATAAAAACATGAATTGCATTCATAAATCACTTCCATGAATCGTGCAAAAAAGCACGAAAAACATTCATAAATTGCAAAAAATGCGAATTATGTCCAAGAGTTGTGTAAAAAAAGCGAATTACATTCATAAATCCTATAAAATTACAAATAACGTCAATAAATTGATAAAAAACACATTTCGCCGACAGAAAGCTGAAAAAACGCAAATTATGTCTATGAATTGCATAAAAATAGCAAATTACGTCCATAAATCATGTAAAATGTAAATTACATTCATTAATCGCATAAAAATTGCGAATTATGTCCATAAATTGCTCAAAAATGCAAATTACACCTAACTTTAAATTAATTTCCAGAAAGTTTTTGGTTTTATACAAGTTTGCCAACAAGAACCTACAAGTTATCCTGAAACCCATTCTAAACCAACAAAAATTTAATGAAAAGATAAATTTGTCCAAGAAAAACAAAATAATTTCCATTGACATACATTGACCAGAATCGAAAAATTCCTATTGAAATCTATCCTATACAATCCAAAACCAGAAAGAAAAAAATCTCTCCAAGAGATTTTCAATCTATCTGCTGCAAAATAAAATACATTGAAATGCAACTGAACAAGGACCTGAAAATTACATTTGAAGTCAAACCGAAACCAGATTCAACTCCCCCCCCCCCCCAAAAAAAATATCCAACCATATCTCGATTCGGGAAAGAAAACTTAATTTCCATAGATACGCGTGATCAGAAATCTGGAAATTCCAATTAGTCTATGAGTTAGCAAACCTTAATTCGATCTGAAAAAAAAAAAAAATTCTGACAATACACACTGACAAGCAGAGTTGTATAATAAAGACGCACGCCATGTGCAGAAAATTTTATGAAGAAACAATTTTTATTTATTTATTTCGACAAAGAATTGCGTAAAAAAAAAGTGTATCTCAACAAAGAATCATGTAAAAAAACCCAACATTTCGACAAAATACCACGCGAAAAACCTAAATTTCGTCCAAAGACCGCAATAAAAACATTAATTCAGTCCATGAATCGCATAAAAAATACGAATTCCATACATGAATCGCATGAAAAATGTGAATTACATGCATGAATTGCATAAAAAATGTGAACTACATCCATGAATCGCTAAAAAATAAAAGCAAATTGCATAAAAAATGGGAATTACGTCCACCAATTGCTTAAAATGTGAATTACGTCCATGAATCATGTAAAAAAGCGAGAATTATATTTATAAATTGTATGAAAAACGCAAATTACGTCTATAAATCTTGTAGTAAAACATGAATTATGTTCATAAATCGCTCAAAAAACACGAATTTTGGCGGCAGAAAGCTGAAACGGAAATTACCTTTATAAAACGCATAAAAATACCGAACTGCATTCATGAATTGCATAAAAAATGTGAATTACGTTCATGAATCGCTCAAAAAAACGCAAATTACATCCATGAATTGCATAAAAACATGAATTACGTTCATAAATCACTCAAAAAATGCGAATCACTTCCATGAATCTTGCAAAAAAATACTAATAACATTCATAAATTACAAAAAATGCGAATTACGTCCAAGAATTGGTAAAAAAAGCGAATTACATTCATAAATCCTATAAAAACACAAATAATGTCAATAAATCGATCAAAAAACGCAAATTTCGTCGACAGAAAGCTCAAAAAATGCAAATTATGTCTACGAATCGCATAAATATAGCAACCCAGCAAACACAGAACTAACAGAATGGTACAAAAATTATATCTTTCGACAAGTACTAGAGGTGTTATTTCGATAACAGTGAATCGTAACCTAAAAGTATCGATTCTGTCCTTTCCTTCGATATCTTTGGCGATACTTTCATGCGTTGTCATGATGGCGCCAGAAATATGACACCACGACGAAAATCGGCGATGTAGATGATACGTGTTTGATACAAATACGTAGGAATTCCGACACTTCTGGCATAAAAATGATAAAATAAGGGCACAAATTTGATATTGCTGATATCCAATGAGAATCATTTTGAACGTTTTTTTAATGCCCATATGATAACATTTTGTGCCGATCTAATGACACTTTATACACATGTCGGCGGATACTTTTAATATATATATATATAGATATTTTTTTTTTGGTAGTATCTATACTATTTTAATCCTTTGAGGGCTAAATCACTTCCATTGCTAATATGTTGAAATGAATGACACTGGAATCTTACATGTATATTTGTAAAGAAGAAAAAACTAAATTTTACATACATCAAACTATTTTTTTAATCAAAATTCTGGTAACATTTGGAAATTAAAATTAATTAGTTCCATAAATATACAACCGCCTTTGAAAGAGTAAAAAAAAATATTCCAGTTATATAATTGAAAAATGATTAAAAAAAAAAAAAAAAAAAAAAAAAACTTGATACAATCAAAGTTATTTTTAAGACCTTTTTTCAAGTTTCAAAATCATAAATTGATGCAAGATTTTCTCTAAATTTTATAATAAGGAAATCAAGCTTGCGTTGTTTTATTGTGGAAAATTAGGACTGAAGAATTTCTTCTTCTATATTTTGCAATTAGCACATTTTGTAACGCTGTATTTAACTTCACTTAAATTTTATACAGAATCTCTGTGTACTGCTTAGAGAATCTTTTAACATAAACATTTTCTTTACTCAGTTTCATACGTGTATTTTATTTTTATGAAGTTTCATACTATTGATCGTATTAAAAAACTTTTCTAAAATCCACTCTTAACTGATCAGGAAAAAATGCATCTAACTAGCACACATAATACAATAGTTTTTTTTTCTTCATATATTACGGATGTTATCCTTCATCTTTTTATCGTACATTTGCCTGAAATTCCAATTTAGAGAAAAGAAAAAAACATTCCAAAGAAAAAAATATTTTTGAAAAAAGTTTTTTTTTAAAAGTCCTTTAACTGTTTTAATTATGAAGGATAAAAAAATGTTCTAATTTTTGCTCAACTATTCAATAGCACCTTTTTTACAATAAAAAATGTTTCATTCCCCCCCCCCCTTTACAATAGCATTTCAATTAAGTTCCAAGTGTGGTACATTGAAAAAAAAAATCAAATATTGCTTCAAAGAAGCAAACATTTTTCTAATATAAATGCATATGCATGGAGGGGGGGAGGGATTTTCTCTTAACTTTTCTAACTAATCATGAAGCATAAAAAGGGGTGCAAAAATCTAGGCATAAGTGGATTGTCTCTCGCCACTAAAATTATTAAAAAAATTTCTTTGCTGAAAATTTAATAACATTCTAGCAAGAATTTTGCGCAAAATATTAATAAATCAATTTAGTGGTGAGAGACTGCCCGACAGCGCTTAGATTTTCTGCACCCCTCATAAAATATATTCAAATTTTTATTCAATGGCTAAATTGCTTTTGTCTATAAGTAAAAGATTTATAATTAATACAAATTATTATTATTAGTGGGGAAATTAGCATTAAATAAAAAGTTTATTTTTACTTATTAGATATTTTTTTGTTTTTTCCTCTTATGGCATTATTGTCTCGCAGTAATCCCTACATAATAGAAGTATAAAAAAATTTCTTATTACTAACTTAAATATTATCAGGTGTTAACACATATCCCAATTCCCCCCCCCCCTCTCTCCACACACACACGAGTAAGAAAGTACTTTTGAGATAACATTTTTTCATTTAAAAACTTCCATTTTATTATTTATTTATTTTTTTCAATCACGTTCAATATTTTTGGACTCCAAAAAAGTTTCAGTGACTAATTAAATTAACGACATTTTGTCTTTGGGATGCGTAAACCATTTAAATAGTAAAAAAAATATATAAATAAAATTTCAACAATACAAATTTTGTAATGAAGGGGGGTGGGGATAAATGGAATAATTTATGCTTCATAAACTTTCATATTGAGAGAGTACAACTGAAAATTTTGTATGAAATATAATTAAATTAAGAATGTACAAACTATTTCAAATAGAATACTAATAATAATGCATACACACACCAAATACATTTTATCTCAAATCATAGGTAAGACAAAAAAAAAAAAAAAAATAAATAAATAAATAAATAAATAAATAAAAATAAATAAATTCCTTCATCCCCCCCCCCTTCTTGTTTGCGGTAAACCTTATGAGTCTTTTTCAAATCATCTGTCAATTCTTGTCTATGTTTCATCTGAAAATACCTACCATGTTAAGATAGCTGAAATAAATAAACACAGACAATATAGAACAATGCTAGTGTTAGTGCTACAATAATTATTAACTACAATTTTTGCTTACAAAATACAAATTATATATTTAATATTTTTAACAAAGATTTTCCTTTTATTTTTTTAAAAGATGAGATTTAGCAATACAATATTTCATATCGACAGTTATCATGCTCTTTCATAATACATTTTCTTCAAAATTCAGAAACTGGCTCAGAAGTCCTCAATCCTTTATTCTCAATACTGGTATACTTCAAACCCAGATTCCTTCCAAGTTGGGTGCTCCAAGTATCTGATAATTTCTCCACCTATTTAAACAACATAAAATAACATTTTAAAAGGATCAAAAATTGTTATTGGTAGACACAAAATCAGATTATTAAAAATGTAGAAATATAATAAAATAATTGACTTTCACACCTTGAGAACAAGTAAATTACACATACATAGCATTAACACTAAATATATAAGGAATTTTATTCAATATATATAAAAATATTTTATACTAGGATTTTTATTTAAGACTAACTTATTTTTATGCGATTTAACCATTAGACATCATTTTCCATGGATTACATTTTCATTGTATAGAAGAGAATCAGCTGTTTATTAAAATTCTAATGCAGGGATTGGCAAGTATTTTTAAATGGGTTCAGAAAACTTATTGAGAACCAAAGAACAAAACACATTTCATAAGTACTACCTACTTATATTTTATTGTTATTATAGATATACACACATGTAATAGAAAAGTCATGCATTAGTTCTGAACAATTACTAGATACATAGGTATAAGGTCTAAAAATGCTCTCATCACGAAATAGAAAAGGCATTCTTAAGGCATCTGTTGAAAAATTAATGCGAAGAATTACACTTGCTTTTTTGAGCCAGATTTTTACAGTTTTGTTCATGTGGTGAATAAATAATGGAAAAAGTATCTTGAAGGTGGGCATCCATCAATCTCAAAACGATATTTGTTTATCAAAAAATTAATTTTGAACAAAGATTTTTTACATACATATGAAGACATGAAGAGTCAAAAACAGTAACCAGGTAAATAGCTAAGTTTTTTACAATTTTCATACAATACTGAAACATTTTTACCCCAAAACTCTTAAAAGAGGATGTATTTTTATACACTGGTAGGGAAATATTTTCTTGCAAGACAATTATTTTCATTTGAAGTTTTTCAGGATTGAACAACTTCACAACCATCTATTTTGCAGCTGGAATAACTATGGTGACAAAGAATTGAGACAACTTAATTATCTCTGGAAAGTTTTGGAATCTTGCTTCAAAATTCCATTACAAACTGTCATAAAAATTTAAGAACACTACAGTGTGTATTTTGGAATTCTTACAGTCATGTATTGTTCGAAAATGAATAAATACTTCATTTGTAATATCTCCCCTTCCCCCCCCCCAAAAAAAAAAAAAAAAAAAAAAAAAAATCCAGTTTGTTACAAAAAGCAGACACATTTACATCAGATTACACATTAATTTCCCACGTCTCTGTAACTGGATGTTAAGTGCCCCTCTCTACTGGAGAATTAGGATTTATTCAACATTTTTCAAAAAAATAGAAATCAACACAACAGCACAATCAATACTTTCCCATAAAATATTATGACATGACATTTGAAAGAATCAAAATCATACATAAACCAAAAGAGCCCTTAAGAATTAAACTAAATAATTAACTATACCAGTGTTTCTCAACCTTTTTCAGGCCATGCCCCACCAAATCATATCTAAAACCCTGATGGCCCCCCTCCCCTCTCTCTGAAAAATAATTCTTATTATATAAAAATTGAGCTGTTATTCCATTTAAAGAAATTTAAAAAAAAAAAAGGACCATTTAAAAATGGAATGGAAAAGAAAACATAAACAAGTAAAAGAAAGGTCATGAAAAAATGAACATAAACGAAAGAAATGTGTTCAGGAAGCAATCGTTAATAATATAGACCAGGAAGCGGCTGCACAAACCATCACCTCATAGAATTGATTGTTGAAGTTTCAGCATTAGACAAAACTTGATTTGTATATTAAAATGCAACTGGTCTGCCAAATCATATCTTGGTGGAAATCGCTAAAGACCTGATTTTAATAATTGATCGGTAAGTGCTTTACTGAAGTCAAAAGTATGAAAATGTAGAGGACTGCTAGCAAGAAAACAAATGGTAAATCTACTAGTCAACCACTAAAATCAAGTTTGTTAAGATATGACTTGGTAGACCAGTTGCATTTTGATATGAGAATCAAGTTTTAACTAGCTCATGAATTTCAGTCATCAACTCGATAAGGTGATGGTTTATGCAGCCGCTTCTAGATCTAATAAGAGTAATAATAATAATATGCAGCAATGAAAAAAAAAATAGATCTTCAAATATTTAATAGTGAACTTTGATACACAAAAATAACTTTAACTGGATGTTTCTTGATTATGTATCTGTCATTTTAATTGCTGATAGTAAAAGTAAATAAATAAAATATATAATAAAATTCAAATTATAACATTTAAGATGAATAGAATAAAATTAATGAGATTTTTGTGCTTGATGTTGGCTGCAAAGAGATTTTATATTAGGCACTAATTTTGTCAGCTTTTATCTCAAATCCCTCGTTTAGTGATGTCTAGTCGATTTCTTTATTTTAGTAGTAAATCGTTTACCGCACTCAAGCCACATTCAGCAAGGTATGAAGATGGGAAGGGTAACAATATTTTTCTTGCAAATTGTGTTGAATTAGGCTATTTAGTTTCAGTCTCAGCACAAAGCCACACCATATTGCCTTTTATGTTGAATAGAGTTGTAATTGACTCATCGTTTTTAATTTTAGCAATTTCTTCTCTGTATGGTGTTGAAACATTAGATAAATCAACTAACCTTGGCTGCATGACCCATGACGGAAAATCCATTTGCTTTAAATCAACGAATCTATCATTCATATCAGAGGCCAACATTTTCAGATGATTGACAATGGCAGTTATAGCGGTGTCTGTTACCTCGCATTTTTTTAACCAGAAAAATAGGTCAAACTTTCTCTCTGAAATATGTTTTTGTCAAACCTCAGCAGACGCAAAAACCCCCAAATATTTTCACTTTTGCATCAACAAGTGTTTTGTTTTCTCCTTGAAATTGTTTATTTAATGTATTAAACTTTTCAAAGATATCTGCTAAATAACTAACATATGCTTTTCCATCAATGGTTTGTAGGGCCTTAATGTCAGGCTTTTCATTTAAAAATTCACCAAGAACATCGAACAACTCCATGAATCTTTTTAAACAATTCCCTTTTGAGAGCCATCTTAATCGCACTTTTTTGTTGTTGTTCTTTGCAACAGGGTTGGGTAGATTATTTTTTTTAAAATTAAACAAAAAATGATCTTGAATTCGGAATAGTCGAGGTTGGAAGGATTCCGGA
Organism: Maratus speculifer; assembly: GCA_964019185.1. NCBI lineage: Eukaryota > Metazoa > Arthropoda > Arachnida > Araneae > Salticidae > Maratus > Maratus speculifer. Next base: position 169,891,467 of record OZ025298.1, read on the forward strand.
TTTTGGATTTTGTACTCTACAAACACAATGGGGTGCTGCAGCAATGATTCACTAGCAAACTATTTTCTGATATTTTATTATTAGATTTTTTTTTTAAGTCTTACGTATAGGTCGACCCCTCCCCCCCCCTTTAAAGTTCTTTTTTTGTCTAAAATTTCTCGACTTATACGCGAGTATATACGGTAATCTTATTTACTTTACCCTGAACAGCGAAGTGCTCTACAGCATCTATCCTGATCATGATGTTACCCATAAGTGGGAACCCCCAGTATTCAGTTGTAATATAACTAGGTAATTATCCACACTGTAAGGATAAAAGTTTGCATAAAACTTGTGCAGCCAGAAATCAGGCTTTCAACATATAGTTATTGAATCTTAAGAATTAAATAACAGTGCCTTCTACCTACAAGTAACACTCTGCTTTTTTAAAAAATCTAGGACAATTCTGTTTTCAGAAATGTTTCTGTAAATGTAGCCTAGAATTTTTCTAAATTTTAGTCACCAGAAAAAATTTCCCCTCCCTCATACTTCATTATGAGTTTCCATGTTTAAAATTTAACCTTTAAAGACATGGGCAGTCTGTAATATGCACCATAAATGGTTTCAGTTTTTTAAAGTATAAATAATTTTTAATGATAATTATTTCAGACAGAAAAAAAGAATAGTTTAGAATTATTAGCTAGAAAATTTAAAAGAGAACTTTGAAAGATAACACATTCTAAGTCTATTTTATTTATAAAAGTTTGAATTCTATTAAAAAAATAAAAAATAACTTACATGTTTGGAAATATCCTCATACTCCAATATATATTTGATATGTGAAAGAAGGTCTTCCTGAATTTCTAAACAACACCATCTAAAAACAGAAATTAAAAAATAATACAACAGGCATATATGCAAAAAATTTAAATTTCTATTAACATCTATATGAAGTCAAAAACTTATTTGCCATTATCTTATCGAGCATTCCTTAAGATGTATGATTTTTTAAAGCAAAATGTAATTATTCGAAAATGTAGTGTTTATTCAAAATGAATGCTTTTCTATAAATACATTATAGGTACACTGTAAACGTGTGATTATCCACCAATACCAATTATGGGACCAACAGTGTAGTAGATGATCAGACTTACAACATGTACAGGTTGACAGTAGACAACCCCTTATGTTTTATTTATTTTTAAATTTTTAGAGTTTGTTTTACTGCTATTATTTCTTTTAGGCTTGGAAATTTGTCAGTTTGTAAAAAAAAAAAAAAAAAAAAAAAAAAAAAAAAAAAAAAAAAAAAAAAAAAAGCAGATTTTGTTAAACAGTTGCGAAAAATGCAAATTAACAAAGCTTCACAAAAGCACAAATTTTGCCAAAGGATTGTATATGTAATAGATTAGATATAGTAAGATTATTTTCAAGATGTAATAATATTCCTTGACTTTATACGGAAGTGTAAATTTTGTTTTAAAGTGCTAAAAAATAAGCATAGTAACTAGTGCAGAAAAAAATATGAATGTTATGAATGAAGGAAAGAAAAGAAGCCAATCAAGATTTTTCCATGTCTGATCATCAAAATGTGCAATTTTTTCATGGTTAAGCAATCATGGCGATTTGCACTTTATGAACTGATCAACAAAATTTGCGATTTTTACAAAAATGATCGGGAAAATATGAAGTTTTTCTGCACCCGATTGACAAAATTCATGTTTTTTATAAAGTCGATCGACGAAACTCATGATTTCCTCCCACATGATCAAGGAAACTTGTGATTTTTCTCTGAGTTTGATCAACAAAATTTGCATTTTTTTTGCACCTAATTATAGAAATTTGTGATTGTTCAGTATGCCATCGACAAATTAGTGATATTTCGGATTCTTAACTGATTGTAGGGTCGCTCCATGGTAACTTATGTTACGTTTTGAACTATTTTCAGCGATTTTAGTAATGTAACAAAAAAGAAAATATATATATATATTAGACATGGTTTGCTAATTAAAGTTATTCAAAGCCCAATTTATACTAAAATTACATAATTTTAATGTTATTTCATAAATTTTGTTAGTTTTATTTACTACGGTAACTGCCATTACTGAAAAAGGAATATGTTATCATATATAAAGTGCAATTTTCATTATAATTTTTTAGGTAATTTATCCAAACTGACCCTCACATAGGTTTCATTGTCAAATTAAGTTAATTTCACACTTGAATGTTTTTTAGTGTTATATTACTAAAATTATTGCAGTAAATGTAACATAAGTAACCATCGAATGACCCTCTGATGCATTATTATTATTTTTTTTTTACTTTGCTGCAAATTGATGAAGTTCACAGCTTTTTCTTGCAATAAACTGATGAAACTCACAATTGTTATGCCCCCGATTAACAGGGATCCCCCAAGTGGTCCCAGCCCAAAAAAACCCGTCCGGGTTTTTTCAAATCTTTGCAGGATTTTACAACTGTATCATTGCACAATTTAACTGATTTCTTATTTGAAATTAATGAAAGACATTATATAAATTTAGCATATTTAACTTAAAGCAGGGTTGTTATGATTTTGCCCAACTCAAAAAACCAACTTTTTTTTTTTCAAAATTTCAACTTTAAATTGCCTAAGGTTAATTTCTTAAAATTGTTATTAAGATCTTAATAATGATATTAAGATATATTTCTTAATAGCAATACACCACAAGAGGAAAAAATATCTTAATTCTACCAATGAAAATTTTAAAAAGAAATAATTGTAATTTAATTTTTTATACATCAGAAACACAAAAACAAACTTTTTCCCATAAAAAAAAATTATAATTTATTCTATGTTATGTTATACAATATTGAAACTCGTAACCAACTCGTAAACTCGTAATACCACATATGCTGGGAATCCTAATTTATTGAAGTAGCTATGTAAGATTTAGTTTATTCTGTTAATTAGTTATAATAAAAAAAAATACTAATTCTGATTTAGCATTAGTATTAATACAGTATTTTAATGATAATTTCATTTGCAAAATTATTACTGGTAATCAATTTTTGTAAAAGCAAAAAGTAATTTTGATCGTCATGTATTTATATATTTTTGTAATTACTTCAAATTGTGTTTAGTAGTAGTAAGTACATTTTTCTTTTCAAACATTTTGAATGTTCTTCGTTAACTCAAAAAATTCATTTACAGCTGGCTTAATATATCAATGCAAGAAACTAGTCATATCAGACACAAATCTACCTTTTAAATTAACTAGGTTTTTTAATATATACATTTTGTTGATTTATTTTTAATGCAAAATTATACCCAGGTTTCACTGATACATGAACAGTTTAGCTGTTATATATATGAAAATTAGAAATTTTAAGTCTTTAAAAAAAATTCGATAAAACCCGAAAAAGCTCAGGTTCTTACAGAAAAACCCGGGTTTTAGACTAGTGGGCCCAGTGGGTTGGGCTTTTTTAAAAAAAAAACCCGGGTTTTTTCAAACCCTGCCGATAAACGAAATTTAAAATTTTTCCATTCATCATAGACAACATCAGCGATTTTTCCATTTCGTATCAATCTATTGTGCGATTTTTTTTTTCTCCTAATGACACAATGTGCTTTTTTGTGACCAATCAACAAAATTTGCAATTTTTTCACGCCTGATTGAGAAAATTAGAGATTCGTACGAAGTCTATCGAGAAACTTCGACATTCGTAAGAAGTCTATCGAGAAACTTCGACATTCGTAAGAAGTCTATCGAGAAACTTCGACATTCGTAAGAAGTCTATCGAGAAACTTTGAGATTCGTAAGAAGTCTATCGAGAAACTTCGACATTCGTACGAAGTCTATCGAGAAACTTCGATATTCGTACGAAGTCTATCGAGAAACTTCGACATTCGTACGAAGTCTATCGAGAAACTTCGACATTCGTACGAAGTCTATCGACAATCATAAGTACAAGAAGTCTATCTGTGGAATTTTTTCTGAGTATTAGAAGTAACTAAATGAAAAGGGGTTAGAAGATTTCTAAGCATGGGTGCAAGTTTGAAATTTTGCCAAGATTGAAAATATTTTGACACTTCACCCTCCCACTGAATGAGAACATAAGCACGTAACTCGAGTTTTCTTCCATGACCATATGATGAAATAAGTTTCTTCCCCCGATCTTTCGACAAAATTTTCAACTTTTCTACAATATTTTGCTGAAATTTGTGATTTCTTTACGATTTTAAACCGAAACTTGCGATTTTCCACTGAAATTTGCGATTTTCCTAGTTTTCAGCAGAAATCTGCATTTTTTCGCTGAAATCCAAGTATTTCATACAATCTTTTGATGAAAATTGCGTTCTTTTTTGCTATCCTTCAACAAAAAGTTTCATTTTCTCTGTTATCATTTGATGAAATTCTTGGGTTTTTTGCAATCATTTCACAGAAATCACGCTTTTTCTCGATCTTTTGGCAAAATTTGCACCTTTTCCCCGATCCTTCATTTAAATTCACATTTTTGCGATCCTTTGACAAAAAAAAGCGTACTTATTTTGTATTCTTTGACCGGAAATAGCGTCTTTTTTTGCAATTATTCGACAGAAATAGTGTCTTTACGCGATCCTTTAACAGAAATCGCATCTTTCCATGATGCTTTGGCAAAGTTTGCATTTTTTTCACGATCCTTTAACAAAAATCGCAGTTTTACTGCAATCATTTGATGAAAATCGTGGAATTTTTTGCAATCATTTGATGGAAATCTCTTTTTCTCGATTCTTTGACAAAATTCGTGATTTTTCCACGATCTTTTGACAAAATTCACGTCTTTTCCACAATCCTTTGATTAAATTCATGCGATTTTGCACTTTTTTGCGATCCTTTGACAAAAATTGCATCTATTCAGTATTCTTTGACTGGAAATAGCATCTTTTTCGTGATTTTTCTACGGAAATTGCATCTCTTCCATGATTCTTTGACGAAAATAGCATATTTTCTGCAATTCTTCGACGGAAATAGCATCTTTTTTGCAATTCTTCGACAGAAATAGCATCTTTCTAGCGATTCTTCGACGGAAATAGCATCTTTCCAGCGATTCTTCGATGGAAATAGCATCTTTCCAGCGATTCTTTGACGGAAATACCATCTTTCCTGTGATTATTCGACAGAAATAGTGTCTTTTACGCGATCCTTCAACAGAAATCGCATCTTTCCATGATGCTTTGGCAAAGTTCGAATTTTTTTTCACGATCCTTTAACAAAAATCGCGTTTTTACTAGGGATGTACCGAATATTCAGTATCTATTCGGTATTCGGCCATGTTACCGAATACTCGATTAGGCCGAATATCAAAATATTCGGTTAAGCCGAATATTCAGTTTGGCTGAATATCAAAGTATTCGGCCGAATCAAATGCTTAATAAAGCCTTTTAAAACACATTTTAAAAAACTTTTCACAATTACTGCTTTTAACTGTCAATTTATAAATATCTTTAAAATAATTAGAAATAAAATCATATTTAAATAAAATAGAATGTTTTTACATTATTTATTTGCTGTTTGTAAAGTTTAACTTAAGAAAACTTGTGTTTTCGTTTGTTGCATTAACAATGAAGAAGATACCATAACAAAAATATCAACTCACATGCTTTGATTTCTGTAAAATATGATGAGAAGGATGGAAAATGCCCTTATTCATAGGTAAAGAACTATGAGCTAGGCATTCCTTTATTCAGAATTAAGTTGAAAGTATTTATATTGAAAAAAATCTGTCTTGAGTTATTTAAAAAGAACAAATATGAGACTATAGTTTTTTTTTTCAACTATTTTTTCATTATTTCTCTTTGATTTCAAAATGTTTGTTTTAATTCGTAGAAAAAATCATGATATTTAAGATTTTATTAATTGAAAAAGTCTCATAATTATGCTTCTTAAATAAAAAAAAGGCAGATTTTTTTCAATACTGAATGTTCTTATAAAAAGTTCTTGTTTATCAAAATATAAGTCTTTTATTAAATATTATGTAAAATTATTTTAAAAAGTAACATTTTAATACCTTTAAACTTTGAAATATAAAAAGTATTTGGGAAGCCAAATATTCAGTATTTGGCTGAATAGTTACTATTCCGCTGGCCGAATATTCGGTATTCGTTCTAACAATTACTATTCGGCTAGCCGAATATTCGGTATTAGGCTCAGCTGTCGGCCGAATATTCGGCATTCGGCCAAAATCACTATTCGGTGCATCCCTAGTTTTTACTGCAATCATTTGATGAAAATCGTGGAATTTTTTGCAATCATTTGATGGAAATCTCTTTTTCTCGATCCTTTGACAAAATTCGCGACTTTTTCACGATCCTTTGACAAAATTCACGTCTTTTCCACGATCCTTTGACAAAATTCACGTCTTTTCCACGATCCTTTGATTAAATTCATGCGATTTTGCACTTTTTGTGATCCTTTGACAAAAATTGCATCTATTCAGTATTCTTTGACTGGAAATAGCATATTTTTCGTGATTTTTCTACGGAAATTGCATTTTTTCCATGATTCTTCGACGGAAATAGCATATTTTCTGCAATTCTTCGACGGAAATAGCATCTTTTTCGCAATTCTTCGACGGAAATAGCATCTTTTTCGCAATTCTTCGACGGAAATAGCATCTTTTTCGCAATTTTTCGACGGAAATAGCATCTTTCTTGCGATTCTTCGACGGAATAGCATCTTTCTCCCGATTTTTCGACGGAAATAGCATCTTTCTCGCGATTCTTCAACGGAAATAGCATCTTACTTGCGATTCTGCGACGAAAATATCATCTTTCTCGTGATTCTTTGACGAAAATATCATCTTTCTCGTGATTCTTTGACGGAAATATCATCTTTCTCGTGATTCTTTGACGGAAATATCATCTTTCTCGTGATTCTTTGACGGAAATATCATCTTTCTCGTGATTCTTTGACAGGAGTTGCGTTTTCCTGCAACTTTTTGACAGAAAACTCGTCTTTTTTTGCAATCCTTTGACAGAGACCACGTCTATTTCACATTCTCTGACTGAGATGATATCTGTTCAGCAATCTTTTAACAGGAATTGCATTTTCTTCACAAGCTTTTGATAAAAATCATGCCTTTTTTCAAAATTCTTTGATGATATTAGAGTGTTTTTTGCGTTCTTTCGACTGAAATAGCATGTTTTTCGCGATCCTTTGATAGAAATCGCGTTTTTTTTCCCGCAAGCTTTTGACGGCAAACGTGTCTTTTTTGCAGTCCTTTGACAGAAATAGCACCGCGATCATTTCACGAAAATTATGGGTTTTTTTCCACGATCCTTTGATGAAAAGCGCGTGTTTTTCACTATCCACTTCCATCCTCAGGAATTTTTAAGAGACCGAATTCCGTCTCAGGACTGAAAAACTTGCACTTATGTTTCTAAGCCTTGCATTATGGCTAAAAAATTGATTTCTTACAATAAAAGAAAGTGATTAAATGTTCTTGACAGTAAAACTACTATTATTTAAGTATATAAAGTAGAATTTAGAATTAGCCAAAAATCTCTTCAAGACTGAAGGTCTTGCACCCATGTCGATAAAATTTGAGATTTTTCCACCAACCATTGACAAAGTACGGTTTTTTCTGCACCCGATAAATGAAATTTGAGATTGTTAAATGACTGATGAAAACTGCATCCCCCCCCCCCGACAAATTGATGAAGTCGTGATTTTTTCTCATGTTTTTCATTGATGAAACTTGAGATTGTATGCAGCCAATGAACAAAATTTCCAACTTTACAGCACCTCATCTACAAAATTTGTAACCTTTTATATGCACTGATCGATAAAATTTGTGATTTTTTCTGTGCCTGATCTACAAAACTTGCAATCTTTTCATGCCTGATCAACGATATTTCTTTTTTTTCTGCATCAAACAGCGTTCCTTTTTTTTTTTTTTTTTTTTTTTTTTTTTGCTGTTGGAGCGATAAATAGACAAATTATTTGTTTTTTAGTACAGCCGATGAAGAAAATATGCAATATTTTGACGCATCATCAAGAAAGCTGATGATCTTTACCTGTGCGATCATTGAAATGTGCAATTTTATGCATCTGATAGAAAAAATTTGCGATTTTTCCAAGCTTGATTGACAAAACTTGTGATTTTTCCGTGCTTGATCTTTGAAATTCGATATTTTTTCTACACCTCATTGGCAAAATTCATGATTTTTCTATTTCCTATAAGCAAAATTTGAGATTTTGCACACCTTATCAACCTAATTTAAACTTCCATTTTTAATTCATATCGTAAAAAACAAAGTCCCATTAATCTGCCCCTTCCCCCAATCAAATGTGAAGAAAAATCATAAAATAAGAGGGAAGCATTTACATATTAAAATTGTAGTACATATCTATGGATGGTGGTGATAGGGGGATGCTAATGGCTGATCGTCACAAAGTATGCATTATTTTAATTAAGTAAAACTCAGACTTCTGACAAAATTCGCATTTTTTTTTTTTAAGTATTTTGACAAACTGTGTTTTTCACGACCATTTGACGATATTCGCACTTTTTTCCATGGTCTTTTCAAAGAATTTGGCATTTATCCATGATCCTTTAGCAAAATTCAGTTTTTTACAGCCCTTTTAGCAAAAATTTGCATATTTTCTGCGATTCTTCAACAAAATTAGCATATTTTCTGTAATCCTTCGGTAAAAGGTGCATATTATCTGCAATTTTTCAGCAAAATTCACATATTTTTTTTCCTGTCTTTAAACAGAATTCATTATTTTTCTACAATCTTAACTTGTCCCATATTTGTGAGGCAATTCCTGGTTATTGCTTAATAATATAATTTTATTATATTTATATATGATATTTTATCTATTATAAGTGTACACCCTAAAAACGATTGTCTTGCAACTTCTTTTAATCGCAAGTTTAAAGCCTCCTTAAAAATATAACTGTAAATGCAAAAACGGTAAGTGCTCTGACGGTAAGTGCTCTAACGGTAAGATAAGACACACCCTATGACAGAAGAACTAAGTAGAAAAACTCTCTTCTTGCAAAATGCTGAAATCATGCATAAACATATATATAGGCAATACAAACATCCAAATGTTATGCCGAGTGTTAAAGATCCATATTAAAGTTTACGTAAAATTTCTTGAAAAAGGATCCAGAAACTTCAGTCATAAAACCGAAAAAATAAACATTTAGTTATATATTTTACTAGCAGCCTTCGCCCGCTACGCTGGTCAGTTTTTTAAGAAACTTTGAATCAAACGAAATTTTTATATCATAGTAATTTTCAGTTTTATATTGTACTTTAGACTGTCTGTCATCGGTGAAAAATCAGTCATCTAAACGGAAAGTTCAATGTTAGTCACCAATGAATGACGTAGCGCTCAACATATTAACAATTTTAACCACATGAAAATTCATTCAGCGGAACATTTAAAATAAAGCCAAACTTTTGTAATTGGATTCATCTGATAAAAAAACATTTCCTAAGTATTCAATTAAACTAGAATGCTATATTTCATTTGTTACAAAATTTCTGAAAAATTATCTAACAATGTAAAATCCATTAAAATCTATCTTGTAGAACTTAAGTTATAGCGGCCACAATGAAATTTCACTTTGCGTTTTATATATATTGAGATAGTTAAATATAGCTCACATAATCATGTTAACCTGATTATAGAACTCTCTTTCAAAATTATAGGTTGAATAGATTTTTTTGTGCTGTGATTAATACGAAATCCAAACTTTCTTTTATTTATATAGATAAGGATTGAAAATTTCACGTTTTTGCGCCGAAAACACCGCCAAATCAGGAAAATGTGAAGTATCTCAAGAACTACTGAACTTAAAAATTGCTTGGTACCATTCGATTCAGCATGAAAAATTGCACTAAAATATGTTATCAGTTGAAAAATAACTACAAAAGCCGATTTTTTAGGAATTTTTTTAAGGTTCGTCCCTGTTTTTAAACCCCTTAGGGGTGGAATTTTCAAAAATCCCTTCTTAGCGGCACTTGATGTTATCAGAAGTATTTTTACCCCAATTTTCAAGATTTTAGGTTCGGCAGTTTTTTTGTGATGCGATTAATACGAAATCCAGACCTTCTTTTATATATATAGATAAGGATTGAAAATTTCAGGTTTTTGCGCCAAAGACACTGCCAAATCAGGAAAATGTGAAATATCTTGCAAACTACTAAACTTAAAAGAATTGCTTGGTACCATTTGATTCAGCATGAAAAAATGCACTAAAATATGTTATCAGTTGAAAAAAAACTTCAAAAGCCGATTTTTTAAGTATTTCGTTAAAATTTGTTCCTTTTTTTAACCCCTTTAGGGGTGGAATTTTCGAAAATTCCTTCTTTGCGGCACTCGATGTTATCAGAAGTATTTTTACCCCAATTTTCAAGATTTTAGTTTCGGCAGATTTTTTTGTGCTGTGATTAATACAAAATCCAGACTTTCTTTTATATATATAGATTAACCAATAAATTTGTAAGGATTAATATATTTACAGTGGATAAAAAAGTAATAAATACTGCTAATAAATGCTACAAAAATTCTTTGGCTAGTTCATGCTTTGTAAACTATACAAGTCTTTTGTATATGAAATAATTTTGTATCTATACCAAAACAAATTATGGTTTATTATTAAACAATTATGAGATGAATAAAACTTTTACAAGATTGATTATACTTACTTTAATACTCAGTTTTAAAAAATTAACTATCAATATACATTCTTTACGTCAAAAAGGATTTTGACCAATAATTACCCCAGAAAGACAGAGAATCACCCCATTTCCAGAACAATTCTTGGTCACTTAAAAGTTATTTCAAATTTCAATTATGTGCATATATATATTTAATTAAGATTTTTTATTATATAACCATCATGGGGGGTTTATTCCACAAAAAATTAAGAACAATACCTTTAATAGTTTTCATAATAATTGGATGCTGATTTTTGATCAGGAATTACCTCAGGTGACCAGGGCCGTAACTATAAACTTAGAGGCCCCAGGCTTCTTGCAGGAAAAACTTAGCAGTTTTTTCCCCGCACACTGCTGTTTAAATAATACGCAGTATGATAAATCAAAAAATGGCTTAAAAACATAGAATTGGGCAGGTACTTGGCGCCGACAAAATTTTTGTTGATCCCACTAAAACTAGCATAGGGGAAAAAATACAGACTTCTGATTGGTTGAATACTTTGAAGAGTGTTTTGCTTAGGTTCATTTTTGTTTATGCAACTTAATCATATGTTTCTGGGTACTTACATATTAACACCAGGTGAAGAATAAGAATAAGCAGAAGAATAATAAAGAACATTCTTGTTCGCATGTACACAAAAGATGCCGTCAAAAGTAAGCAAACAACGAGGCAACAAGGAATCCAAAATATAACTACATGCACGTAAGAACAACAAAATTGCTCTTTATTTGCACATTAGCATAACCTCTGCTGTGGCGTTGTTAATACATAAGTACACCTGTTCCTGATTCTGCTTAAAAACCCTTTGAAATATAAGTTTTGATAATTTTTTTTTTTCGATTTTATCGAAGAGAGATTTTCTAGAATTTTTTAGACACGTTTTGTATCATTCAAGTGATCAAAAACTATTATTTTCTTTCTTATACTAGCTTCGGTGTGATCGGCAAACACAACATGACACATTCGACTCAACATTTTGCTGTCTGCTCTAGAGCTGATTTTGCATGTGAAGTGTACAGAGTATATCGACAGACATGCAAAAACATTTATTCTAGTGCTTTGATTTATTTAATTACTAACTTTTAGCTAGGTGCTGGGCATTTTATAGGAAGTTAGACAAGAAACTAAAATCAATAGTGTTTTTTAACCATCAATTTGGGGGCCCCCCAGGTATGGAGGCCTTGGGGTAGTGCCCTGGCGATAGCTACGACCCTGCAGGTGACCCTACCCAGGTAAAACATTAAATCTGATTACTTATATTCATTCTAGTGGACAAACAGCAGTAAATGTTAATATAAATATACATAATGATTTCATAAATGCATACATTAAAAAATTGTTTTTAACATGATTGGAAATTAGCAATGATAAACAAAATAAACAATTGATAACAGTTTTTGGCAATCATTTAACGGCTCAATAAATATACAAGACTGGGCATACCCTGCACTTTATCAAATTATATAAACAAATGTGTTTTGAGTCTTCAAAATGAAGTCGCCGATTTTTTTTTTCCCCCTAAACATGCCAAAATGCAATTTTTGAAAATTATTGCAAGTCAAACTCAGCGATAAACAAATATGGTGGTAACGCTTAAAACTAAATTGATATTTCAAAACAAAATTCCTTCGCAGTTTTGTACTCGTAATAATCTCAATAAAAGAGGCCCATTCTCAAAATTTCTTTCAATAAAACAGGTCTCTTCTCAAAGTTCCATTCGATAAAAATATACTTTCATTGATTATTTTTATTAAAATTTTAATATTTTAACAAATTAAACTTACCATAAAGAAAAACTTTAGCAGAAGGATTTAAAGAAGTAATCACTAATAAACATTTGTTGTTATTTTGAGAAACTATTTCATTTTTGGGGAAAATGTTTCTTACACACAAAAAAAAAGTATAAAGATATGATACAAATCTAAAAAATAACTTTTACTTTTTATAAAATGGGTCCTAAGAAAAAAAAAAATGTATCGATTGCTCATAAAGTTAGGTAAATAATGTTTAAAGAAATGCTTGTATCTTTACATTAAGAAAACGTGTACTGATGTTTGCAAGTCACCTACCCTACAATATTTAAAATTTTTACTCAGTTATAAGTATTAAATAATTAGTGTATAAAGAATATTTAGCAAAGCACTTACCTTTTACATAAAAAAAATCCACAAGGAAACGTTGAATTCAGATATCTCACGCGCCGCTATTCAACACAAAAACACAAATCTCAGCGGAAGCCGCCATTATTTTAATCGAAATCAAGCCTCGCCTCGCCAATGTTGCCACTCTTCTTTTTCATTATGACAAACTTACACGAATAATATGGCAGAATATCGATACCAAATCAGTGTCGCGAAGAAAATTATCATATACATGGTATTAAAGGTGATACCGTAAAACACATACATAAGTGACATATTAAACTACTGTCATGTATAGGATAATTGATAGATAACAAGCATTTAACGCTTTTACAGGACTACGATTTACTATCGTCTTTCTGTAATAATATTGGCACAACTTGTATGATATAACTTTCTTTTGTCATTAAAACATGCCGCAATGATACTTGAAAATCGATGTACTTGACAAACATGATAATTCTGACATCCGATCGTGACTTTTCCGACAAATTTGTGTTAGCTGGGAAATTACATCCATAAATCATGTAAAGTGTAAATTACATTCATTAATCGCGTAAAAATCGTGAATTATGACCATGAATCGCTCAAAAAAAGCGAATTGCATAAAAAACGTGAATTGGGTCCACAAATCACTCAAAACGTGAATTACGTCCATGAATTGTTTAAAAAAGTGAGAATTACGTTCAGAAATTGTATGAAAAACACAAATTATGTCTATGAATCGTGTAGTAAAGCGGGAATTATGTTCATAAATCGCTCAAAAAACACGAATTTGGGCAGCAGAAAGCTGAAACGCAAATTACGTCTATAAATCGCATAAAAATAACGAATAGTGTTTTACATTCATGAATTGCATAAAAAACGAGAATTACATTCATGAATCGCTCAAAAAACACAAATTACGTCCATGAAACGCATAAAAACGTGAATTACATTCATAAATCATTCAAAAAATGCGAATCACTTCCATGAATCGTGCAAAAAAACACTAATAACGTTCATAAATTACAAAAAATGCGAATTACGTCCAAGAATTGGTAAAAAAAGCAAATAACATTCATAAATCCTATAAAAATACAAATAACGTCAACAAATCGATCAAAAAACGCTAATTTCGTCGAGAAAAAGCTCAAAAAATGCAAATTATGTCTACGAGTCGCATAAATATAGCAAATTACGTCCATAAATCATGTAAAATGTAAATTACATTCATTAATCACATAAATATCGCGAATTATGTCCATGAATCGCTCAAAAAAGCGAATTGCATAAAAAATGCGAATTACGTCCAAAAATCGCTCAAAACTTGAATTACGTCCATGAATTGTGTAAAAAAATGAGAATTACGTTCATAAATTGTATGAAAAATGCAAATTACGTCTATGAAGTGTGTACTAAAACGGGAATTATGTTCATAAATCGCTAAAAATACGAATTTTAGCAGCAGAAAGCTAAAATGCAAATTACGTCTATAAATCGCATAAAAATAGGAGTAGCGTTTTGTATTCATGATTTGCATGAAAAACGCGAATTACATTCATGAATCGCTCAAAAAAATGCAAATTACGTCCATGAATTGCATAAAAATGTGAATTATGTTTATAAATCACTCAAAAAATGCGAATCACTTCCATGAATCGTGCAAAAAAGCACGAATAACATTCATAAATTGTAAAAAAAGCGAATTACATTCATAAATCCTATAAAAACACAAATAATGTCTATAAATTGATCAAAAAACACAAATTTCGTCGACAGAAAGCTGAAAAAACGCAAATTATATATATGAATTGCATAAAAATAGCAAATTACGTCCATAAATCATGTAAAATGTAAATTACATTCATTAATCACATAAAAATTGCGAATTATGTCCATAAATTGCTCAAAAATGCAAATTACATTCATAAATCGTATAAAAAACACGAAGGATAATCATTAATTGCACAAAAAATGCGAATTACACCCAACATTAAATTAATTTTCAGAAAGTTTTTGGTTTTATACAAGTCTGCCAACAAGAACCTACAAGTTATCCTGAAACCCATTCTAAACCAACAAAAATTTAATGGAAAGATAAATTTGTCCAAGAAAGACAAAATAATTTCCATTGACATACATTGACCAGAATCGAAAAATTCCTATTGAAATCTATCCTATACAATCCAAAACCAGAAAGAAAAAAATCCCTCCAAGAGTAACTCAATCTATCTGCTGCAAAATAAAATACATTGAAATGCAACTGAACAAGAACCTGAAAATTACATTTGAAGTCAAACCGAAACCAGATTCAACCCCCCCCCCCAAAAAAAAAAATATCCAACCATATCTCGATTCGGGAAAGAAAACTTAATTTCCATAGATACGCGTGATCAGAAATCTGGAAATTCCAATTAGTCTATGAGTTAGCAAACCTTAATTCGATCTGAAAAAAAAAAAAAAAAAAATTCTGACAATACACACTGACAAGCAGAGTTGTATAATATAGACGCACGCCATGTGCAGAAAATTTTATGAACAAACAATTTTTATTTATTTATTTCGACAAAGAATTGCGTAAAAAAAAAGTGTATCTCAACAAAGAATCATGTAAAAAAACCCAACATTTCGACAGAATACCACGCGAAAAACGTAAATTTCGTCCAAAGACCGCAATAAAAACATTAATTCAGTCCATGAATCGCATAAAAAATACGAATTCCATGCATGAATCGCATGAAAAATGTGAATTACATGCATGAATCGCATAAAAAATGTGAATTACATGCATGAATCGCATAAAAAATGTGAACTACATCCATGAATCGCTAAAAAATAAAAGCAAATTGCATAAAAAATGGGAATTACGTCCACCAATTGCTTAAAATGTGAATTTCGTCCATGAATCATGTAAAAAAGCGAGAATTATATTTATAAATTGTATGAAAAACGCAAATTACGTCTATAAATCTTGTAGTAAAACATGAATTATGTTCATAAATCGCTCAAAAAACACGAATTTTAGCGGCAGAAAGCTGAAACGGAAATTACCTTTATAAAACGCATAAAAATACCGAACTGCATTCATGAATTGCATAAAAAATGTGAATTACGTTCATGAATCGCTCAAAAAAACGCAAATTACATCCATGAATTGCATAAAAACATGAATTACGTTCATAAATCACTCAAAAAATGCGAATCACTTCCATGAATCTTGCAAAAAAATACTAATAACATTCATAAATTACAAAAAATGCGAATTATGTCCAACAATTGGTAAAAAAAGCGAATTACATTCATAAATCCTATAAAAACACAAATAACGTCAATAAATCGATCAAAAAACGCAAATTTCGTCGACAGAAAGCTCAAAAAATGCAAATTATGTCTACGAATCGCATAAATATAGCAAATTACATCCATAAATCATGTAAAGTGTAAATTACATTCATTAATCGCGTAAAAATCGTGAATTATGTCCATGAATCGCTCAAAAAAAGCGAATTGCATAAAAAACGTGAATTGGGTCCACAAATCACTCAAAACGTGAATTACGTCCATGAATTGTTTAAAAAAGTGAGAATTACGTTTAGAAATTGTATGAAAAACACAAATTATGTCTATGAATCGTGTAGTAAAGCGGGAATTATGTTCATAAATCGCTCAAAAAAAACGAATTTTGGCAGCAGAAAGCTGAAACGCAAATTACGTCTATAAATCGCATAAAAATAACGAATAGTGTTTTGCATTCATGAATTGCATAAAAAACGAGAATTACATTCATGAATCGCTCAAAAAACACAAATTACGTCCATGAAACGTATAAAAACGTGAATTACATTCATAAATCATTCAAAAAATGCGAATCACTTCCATGAATCGTGCAAAAAAACACTAATAACGTTCATAAATTACAAAAAATGCGAATTACGTCCAAGAATTGGTAAAAAAAGCAAATAACATTCATAAATCCTATAAAAATACAAATAACGTCAACAAATCGATCAAAAAACGCTAATTTCGTCGAGAAAAAGCTCAAAAAATGCAAATTATGTCTACGAGTCGCATAAATATAGCAAATTACGTCCATAAATCATGTAAAATGTAAATTACATTCATTAATCACATAAAAATCGCGAATTATGTCCATGAATCGCTCAAAAAAGCGAATTGCATAAAAAATGCGAATTACGTCCAAAAATCGCTCAAAACTTGAATTACGTCCATGAATTGTGTAAAAAAATGAGAAT
This sequence comes from Maratus speculifer, assembly GCA_964019185.1. Lineage (NCBI taxonomy): Eukaryota > Metazoa > Arthropoda > Arachnida > Araneae > Salticidae > Maratus > Maratus speculifer. The sequence goes on from OZ025298.1 coordinate 169,908,516, forward strand.
TACGTTCATAAATTGTATGAAAAATGCAAATTACGTCTATGAAGTGTGTACTAAAACGGGAATTATGTTCATAAATCGCTCAAAAATACGAATTTTAGCAGCAGAAAGCTAAAATGCAAATTACGTCTATAAATCGCATAAAAATAGGAGTAGCGTTTTGTATTCATGATTTGCATAAAAAACGCGAATTACATTCATGAATCGCTCAAAAAATGCAAATTACGTCCATGAATTGCATAAAAATGTGAATTATATTTATAAATCACTCAAAAAATGCGAATCACTTCCATGAATCGTGCAAAAAAACACGAATAACATTCATAAATTGCAAAAAATGCGAATTATGTCCAAGAGTTGTGTAAAAAAAGCGAATTACATTCATAAATCCTATAAAAACACAAATAATGTCAATAAATTTGTAACGTTACACCCACGGTGAACGTCATTTGTAACGTTAGGTTGGTCGTGGTGGAGGTTAAATGTAGACATACTCAGTAATTTAGGATAAAATAACAAAGTTTATTAAAGTGATAATGGCTGAAGGGAAGTGGAGCAAGTCTTCAAATTTACACAACTGAAAACACTATGAACAGCTAAATCATACTCACAGGCTTCGGCCTAGCTCAGTCGGGGCACCGCCTAACACTTCTCACTGTCTTCTGGCTGAGCTGCTAAACAAAGCTTGATTAAACAGCCCGTGGCTGTGGGTAATTCTTTATTTCACCAAATAATCAAAATTGGAACTAATATAAACTCTCTTACCACGGCCGAATCTCAAATCAATTATCCAAACTCCTTTCCACTTCACAGGAGGCCGTTGCTACTTCCTATTCGCTGACACTTCGCTGAACAATAATTCACTTCGCTTGTCTAATAACAGAGATCGTCACTCGCTGGCTGCTGGCTAATGCCAGAGACACTCAAACCCAAGCTTTTATATGCTGCAAACTGAGATACTTCACATTAACATATTACTAATAACCGCAAGCTAACTGTAAAATCCGAAAGAGCACACACACTCTAGAAAATTAAAGTAAAAGAGAGGATAGATGTCGCTTTTACGCTTACAGATGTTAACTAATTGACGTCACGATCTCAGAAACACTAGAGTGCCTTTATGGAAAGGTCACTCCCTCACAACCCCCCCTCGGACTTTACAGAGAAAAAGGGCTGGGCCAAATGCATGCCCAGAACTTTTTCTTGTTATAAATTTCGAGCCGTAATAAACACAGTGATGGGTGAAATTTAGCGCCGAAACATAACTTTTAAAATAATAACTTTAACCCATCACAACCAAAAAACCTCAGTTTGCCTCAAAAATTCACATATTCAATCCAATCATTCTTCTATCTTACAAATAGCCTCCGTAAAACTTCCAAAAACTCGTAAAACTTTCAAAACTAATTACTTCTTCTTTCAAAACAGCCCACTCCACTGGGAGTGCTAAAATTTCTCAAAACACTAAACTTCCGAATTTTTCCTCAATATTGCAATACAACTATAACATTACCAAAAATTATCTCTCCATAACTTTCCTAATACTAAAATTCGCACCAAGTCCAAAAAACCCAATGCGCAAAAATTTTCCTCATCCAAATTCCGAACTCATCTAAAATTAAATTTTACTTCATACCCAAAATAACTCTGCTATTACGTAATACCTACATACCCATTAGCCAATGAACTAACTCCCAAAATTCTTCAGAACTTCACTCCACTTTAACAATAATTGGGGAACATACATACAGCGTCATATCGCTGTGCTTATGCAACAATCAAATTAAATATCAAAAATTTACAAAATGACGTCATCATGTTCTTCATCTGTATTAACTAAAAGAAAAATAGCAGAATCAATACATAACACAGGTATACTTCCCTGCAAGAAAATCACATTAACATTCAATTTTAATACAATACAATTTCAAATTCAAACGCAGCTTAAAAATTCGCAACTTGCGGAAACCATTCCCAACTAAAGTACAAACGTAACACATAAACCACGAACGATAAAAAGAAAGTTAATTCATTAAATGTTAGTATAAGAGATAGAAACGCGTGTCAAGGACTTCTTGACCGCAAAACACGTGCGCGTCTGAACCGCGGCGCGTGTACAAAATAACCCAAATTACTATCTGTATTTTCTGAAAATTTAAACATACATTAACATACATTTTATAACACATGAACAATATAACTATAAAGTAACATTTTTAACGAATAACATAACAATTTAACAATAGATCCAGAATTTTTAAAAGCAGTTAAGACCACAATCTCAAACATACATAAAACTAACAATTTTGCAAACAAATTTTGAACACAATTAAGCACCAATCGTGAGTCCGTCAAAAAATTCCAAAAATGGCCAAAAAGTACCAAACAGTCTTTCTGCTTTCTATTCTTTCACATTGCTACCACATATATGCACTCTAATAGAAATTTAATAAAGAACATTATCACCCAATCATAGAGATGATTCGCTGCTGGCTGGCTTCATACTACAGGATGGTTTTCTCCTCTTGTCCCAGAAACCTTGTACGAAGGATCTTTCGTCATCGGAACTGTATGGTGATGCCACAGTTGACTGTCGTGCCTGCAGCCTGGTTCTGAATGGATGCCGCGGGATACTTGTAGGTTCCGCTCGACGACTCTGCTCTGGCCGGTTTGCTGGGGTCACTCCATGGCGAGATTCACACTGTTGATGCCGGTAATCTGAGAGTTGTCTCCTCTTTCTAGACGCACCCGAAGTTACTGAAGATCCTAGACCACGTTTCTTTCCAGACCTACGCTGTTTCTTATTGGGCAAAAATTCCGACTTTAAAGTCCTTTTAACAGTTTGGCGAGTGTCCATCTGAAATCTTTTCCGGGGATTAAGTACCGAATATGGTGAACTATTAGATAATGTATGTTTGTGAGGTTGCTGTCTAATAGGTGGAGGAACTGGACAGTTTATAATTTTTTGTCTTTTATGGCACACAGAGTCCGATGTATTTGACACAGTTCTCTTATTTTTATTATCATACTTTGCTCTCGGATTGCTAGGCTTTCTACTTTCAACAACAGTTTTTGGAGCTGTTTGACCAACTTTTCTTCTTGAATATTAATGAAAAGAATTAGATGAAGAAGTGCTGGACTCGGGACACTCATTGGATCGGGAATTTCGCAAAACACCACTCGACACATGAGAACCTTCACTACCATTTTCTCTAAACTTATAAACTCTAACCTGATCCAAATTAACCGTCATTCTTTCACCATTGACATCAACAACCAAATTATTATTTCGAACGTCTAAAACCTCAAACGGACCTACAAACTTCGGACCAAACTTAGCTACTCTCTTTTGACGACTTGAACTTAACCAATGCTTTTCTACTAACACAAAATCTCCAACTTTCACTTCTAACTCCCTCCTACGCATATTATAATACTGAGCCTGCTTTTCTTGCGCTTTTCCCATCTGAACTTGAGCTTCCTTAACCAACCTCTCAATATCCTGACACATGTACTGACTTTCCGCATCTGACACCATAACTAGCCTTTGGAATGGAGTAATGACTTTTCTACCCAAAAACAATTCAGCAGGCGTTTTCCCCGTTGACTCGTGAACTGCTGTACGAAGTGCATACGCAAAATGCTGAAGAAACTGGTCCCAATTTGCATGATGAGAACCAACATATGAAGAAATCATTTGAATTAATGTACGATTTACACGTTCAGCCATATTAGACTGAGGCCGATACGGAACAGTAAAAGAATGATCGATCTCCAGCTTCTCACACAGGGCCTTAAATATATCAGAAATAAAACAAGGGCCATGATCGCTCACTACCCTAATTGGTGCACCATATTTAGAAATATAATTATCGATAATGCATCGGCAACTGCAGGTGCAGAAGCCTTCCTGAGGGGGACTAACTCTACCCATTTACTAAAATAATCAACTATAACTAGCACAAATCTATATCTTTTAGGATTAGACAATGGATAAGGACCGATTAAATCTACACCTGCACATTCATTAGGAAAATTTACTTTAATAGGAATTAATTTGCCAGCTGGACTTACATTTTTATAATTATAACGTTGGCATGTGCTACAGCTGGAGACATAAGTGCGCACTGCTTCCCGCATTTTAGGGAAGTAGCAGGATTTACAAATTCGAGCATAAGTTTTCCTGATTCCTAAGTGACCTGCTAATGGATTATCATGAAATTCTTTCAAGATGGCCTTACGAAGACTAGCCGGAATAAAAACTCTTAATTCTCCACGTGAATTTACAATTTTAGAATAAAAAAGAAGACCATCGATAAGCTTAAAAGATTGGGACCATTTCTCAAACATAGGCACATCTGCGCTCGGGACATCATCAGGATTTTCCAAGTAACGATATAAACTACCAAACTCTTCATCTTGCTTCTGTTCTCTTATCAACTGCTCTCGCGACCTTAACAGCAATGAAGACAATGCACAACACTTAACTTCCTCCGTGACCTCTAAACCACCATGCGGGTTTCGTGACAGAGCGTCCGCTACCGCATTCTCCTTGCCAGCCCTATGTTCTATAACCACATTATACTCTGCTAACTTCAAACACCATCTGACCATACGAGACGACAAACCCTTTCCATTAGTTAACTTTGTCAAAGCTGAATGATCCGTAATGACTTTAACCGGTATATTAGTGAAAAAACAACGAAATTTATTCAAAGCCCAAATTACTGCAAGACACTCCCTTTCCGTAATCGAATAGTTCCTTTCGGCTGCATTTAAAATTCTCGACGCAAAAGCTATAGGTCGACCTTTCTGTGCTAACATCGCTCCAACCCCCACTGCACTCGCATCGCAATACACTTCAAACTGAGATGAATAATCGGGGTGAGCCAAAACAGGAGGGGAAACTACTGCCTCTATTAATAACTCAAACGACCTCTGAGCCGCTGATGACCATACAAACTTCACCCTCTTCCTTTTTAAATTATACAACGGTTCACATAACTCCGAAAAACGTGGAATGAACTTGGCAAACCAAGCCACCATCCCTAAAAATGTCGCCACTTCCTTACTATTTTTGGGGGGACTCATTGACGTAATTGCCTCAATTTTCTCATTATCTATATTAATACCATCACGCGTAATTTTAACTCCTAAATACTATATCTCTTTTCTCAAAAATTTACATTTTTCTAACTTAACTGTTAACCCAGCATCTCTTAACAACGTAAATACTTCCCTCAACAATCTTAAGTGCTCTTCAAAAGTAGCTGCCATTATAATTATGTCGTCCAGGTAGACCAAGACACCCTTACCAAGCAAAGGTTTAAGGATATTATTCATGGCCTTCTGGAACGTTGCCGGCGCTCCCGATAAACCAAAACTCATTCTCTTAAAAGCAAAACAACCGTCCCGAGTAATAAAAGCAGTCTTAGGTATGTCCTCCGGCTTCATTGCAATCTGAAAATAACCCGACGTAAGATCTAACGTTGACATATAATTCGTACTCGTTATATTAGCCAAAATGTCGTAAATTACTGGAATAGGATACTGAGGGTATTGCGTTATCGCATTTAACTTTCTATAATCTACTGCAAACCTATATGCCTCCGGATTATCTAAACTTTTCCCATTATTTTTACGACATAACACTACTGGAGATGCAAAAGGAGACTCAATTGGCATTATAATATCGTCCGCTAGCATTTTTTGAATATGATAATCAATTATACCTTGTTTAACTTTATCATAACGATAGGGTTTACTAGCAACAGGTGCTTTCAAACCAGTATCAATCTCATGCCACGCAACATGCGTTAAACCCGGTTAATCAGAAAAAACCTCTCCAAATTCATTCAAAAACTTATTAAATTCCTCCTTCTCGATTTCACTTAACCCCGACTCCTCCAAATTAACTGACACTGAAACTGGCTCTTTCTTACTCACATTCTCATCATTATTCACTATTAACGCCTTTTTAAAGAAATCCAAACTAATTCCTCTATCCTTCATATAATCCACACCAACTATACAATGCACTGTTAATCCATATAACACACAAAACTCCCAACATGTCTTAACCGAACGAATTTCAACTTCCAATTCTACTGAACCTTTATTATCGCAAGCTACTCCCTGTGCCGACTGAACCACCAGACTTAACCTCTTCAACTTCTTATACGAAAAATATTTCCGATAACAATCAAAAGAAATGAACGACTTATCTGCCCCTGTATCGAAGACACTTTTAACGACAATACCATCTAACACATTTAACACTTCAGGTAACTCAACCGGATTAATAGTAATTTTATTCAAACTCACAGAAGGCTTTTCCGATTTAATCTGTGACTGCATACCTTCCGAAATACAGTCACCTACCAGTTTAACTGACCCGACCTCTGAACACATCTCTTTTGCATTGACCTATTTTCAACATTCTCATCCGAAGTCAATCTCCTTACTTGCGAAGAAACATTCTTGTCCCGTCCTCCCCCACTACGATTATAACCACTATTCTGTCTATTTCCATACATACTTCTCTCACCACTTCTAAAATTATTAGCACCATCACGATTCCTATTACCGTTATTCGTATTCGACATATTACGACCAAATCCATCATTTCTATTACGCAAATTACTATCCGGAAATCGCTGCCCCCCTCTCACAAAATTACGGTCCCCCTCATTTCTCAAATTACTATCTGTGACCAGTCTCTGACGAGGGTTACGCAAATCCCGTTGATCCGAGCTATGCCGAGTCTCATACTTCGATAATATCTGATGCATTTCTGCAAAATTCTTCGGTGCTCTAACTTCAATAAAGTCCTGTATATTTGGATTAAAAAGAGGAAAAACAATGTCCAACAATTCCTCAAATGTGATATCTAAATCTAATTTATTTTTTAGTTCCAGCTTACGAAGATAAAATTTTGACGCCGACTCATAAATATTCTGCTTATTACAATAGAACTCTTTTCTCAAAATACTTTTATCTTTAACGGGAGGAAATGCCTTCTTTAGCTCAATCACAGTTTGTTCAAATCTTTTCGCTTCATCAGTAATCAAAAACTTTCCTATATTTTCCAACCACAAAAGTGCTTCGCCCTTCAACGAGCATTTAAGCACTACGTACCTACTTTTCTCAGGTATATTATTGAACAAAATATAATCATCTAATTTAACTAAAAATTCACTAATATCACCTTCCCCGGTAAAATACACACGTGGCACAATCTCATAATGTCCGATGTTTCGTTGGGCGCCATTTGTAACGTTACACCCACGGTGAGCGTCATTTGTAACGTTAGGTTGGTCGTGGTGGAGGTTAAATGTAGACATACTCAGTAATTTAGGATAAAATAACAAAGTTTATTAAAGTGATAATGGCTGAAGGGAAGTGGAGCAAGTCTTCAAATTTACACAACTGAAAACACTATGAACAGCTAAATCATACTCACAGGCTTCGGCCTAGCTCAGTCGGGGCACCGCCTAACACTTCTCACTGTCTTCTGGCTGAGCTGCTAAACAAAGCTTGATTAAACAGCCCGTGGCTGTGGGTAATTCTTTATTTCACCAATTAATCAAAAATGGAACTAATATAAACTCTCTTACCACGGCCGAATCTCAAATCAATTATCCAAACTCCTTTCCACTTCACAGGAGGCCGTTGCTACTTCCTATTCGCTAACACTTCGCTGAACAATAATTCACTTCGCTTGTCTAATAACAGAGATCGTCACTCGCTGGCTGCTGGCTAATGCCAGAGACACTCAAACCCAAGCTTTTATATGCTGCAAACTGAGATACTTCACATTAACATATTACTAATAACCGCAAGCTAACTGTAAAATCCGAAAGAGCACACACACTCTAGAAAGTTAAAGTAAAAGAGAGGATAGATGTCGCTTTTACGCTTACACATGTTAACTAATTGACGTCACGATCTCAGAAACACTAGAGTGCCTTTATGGAAAGGTCACTCCCTCACAAATTGATCAAAAAACACAAATTTCGTCGACAGAAAGCTGAAAAAACGCAAATTATGTCTATGAATTGCATAAAAATAGCAAATTACGTCCATAAATCATGTAAAATGTAAATTACTTTCATTAATCACATAAAAAATGCGAATTATGTCCATAAATTGCTCAAAAATGCAAATTACATTCATAAATCGTATAAAAAACACGAAGGATGATCATGAATTGCACAAAAAATGCGAATTACACCCAACATTAAATTAATTTCCAGAAAGTTTTTTGGTTTTATACAAGTCTGCCAACAAGAACCTACAAGTTATCCTGAAACCCATTCTAAACCAACAAAAATTTAATGGAAAGATAAATTTGTCCAAGAAAGACAAAATAATTTCCATTGACATACATTGACCAGAATCGAAAAATTCCTATTGAAATCTATCCTATACAATCCAAAACCAGAAAGAAAAAAATCCCTCCAAGAGTAACTCAATCTATCTGCTGCAAAATAAAATACATTGAAATGCAACTGAACAAGAACCTGAAAATTACATTTGAAGTCAAACCAAAACCAGATTCAACCCCCCCCCCCCAAAAAAAAAAAAATTATCCAACCATATCTCGATTCGGGAAAGAAAACTTAATTTCCATAGATACGCGTGATCAGAAATCTGGAAATTCCAATTAGTCTATGAGTTAGCAAACCTTAATTCGATCTGAAAAAAAAAAAAATTCTGACAATACACACTGACAAGCAGAGTTGTATAATATAGACGCACGCCATGTGCAGAAAATTTTATGAAGAAACAATTTTTATTTATTTATTTCGACAAAGAATTGCGTAAAAAAAAAAGTGTATCTCAACAAAGAATCATATAAAAAAACCCAATATTTCGACAAAATACCACGCGAAAAACGTAAATTTCGTCCAAAGACCGCAATAAAAACATTAATTCAGTCCATGAATCGCATAAAAAATACGAATTCCATGCATGAATCGCATGAAAAATGTGAATTACATGCATGAATCGCATAAAAAATGTGAACTACATCCATGAATCGCTAAAAAATAAAAGCAAATTGCATAAAAAATGGGAATTACGTCCACCAATTGCTTAAAATGTGAATTACGTCCATGAATCATGTAAAAAAGCGAGAATTATATTTATAAATTGTATGAAAAACGCAAATTACGTCTATAAATCTTGTAGTAAAACATGAATTATGTTCATAAATCGCTCAAAAAACACGAATTTTGGCGGCAGAAAGCTGAAACGGAAATTACCTTTATAAAACGCATAAAAATACCGAACTGCATTCATGAATTGCATAAAAAATGTGAATTACGTTCTAGAATCGTTCAAAAAAACGCAAATTACATCCATGAGTTGCATAAAAACATGAATTACGTTCATAAATCACTCAAAAAATGCGAATCACTTCCATGAATCTTACAAAAAAATACTAATAACATTCATAAATTACAAAAAATGCGAATTACGTACAACAATTGGTAAAAAAGCGAATTACATTCATAAATCCTATAAAAACACAAATAACGTCAATAAATCGATCAAAAAACGCAAATTTCGTCGACAGAAAGCTCAAAAAATGCAAATTATGTCTACGAATCGCATAAATATAGCAAATTACATCCATAAATCATGTAAAGTGTAAATTACATTCATTAATCGCGTAAAAATCGTGAATTATGTCCATGAATCGCTCAAAAAAAGCGTATTGCATAAAAAACGTGAATTGCTCCACAAATCACTCAAAACGTGAATTACGTCCATGAATTGTTTAAAAAAGTGAGAATTACGTTCAGAAATTGTATGAAAAACACAAATTATGTCTATGAATCGTGTAGTAAAACGGGAATTATGTTCATAAATCGCTCAAAAAAACGAATTTTGGCAGCAGAAAGCTGAAACGCAAATTACGTTCATAAATCACTCAAAAAATGCAAATGACTACCATGGATCTTGTAAAAAAATACTAATAACATTCATAAATTACAAAAAATGCGAATTACGTCCAACAATTGGTAAAAAAGCGAATTACATTCATAAATCCTATAAAAACACAAATAACGTCAATAAATCGATCAAAAAACGCAAATTTCGTCGACAGAAAGCTCAAAAAATGCAAATTATGTCTACGAATCGCATAAATATAGCAAATTACATCCATAAATCATGTAAAGTGTAAATTACATTCATTAATCGCGTAAAAATCGTGAATTATGTCCATGAATCGCTCAAAAAAAGCGAATTGCATAAAAAACGTGAATTGGGTCCACAAATCACTCAAAACGTGAATTACGTCCATGAATTGTTTAAAAAAGTGAGAATTACGTTCAGAAATTGTATGAAAAACACAAATTATGTCTATGAATCGTGTAGTAAAACGGGAATTATGTTCATAAATCGCTCAAAAAAACGAATTTTGGCAGCAGAAAGCTGAAACGCAAATTACGTTCATAAATCACTCAAAAAATGCAAATTACTTCCATGGATCTTGTAAAAAAATACTAATAACATTCATAAATTACAAAAAATGCAAATTACGTCCAACAATTGGTAAAAAAAGCGAATTACATTCATAAATCCTATAAAAACACAAATAACGTCAATAAATCGATCAAAAAACGCAAATTTCGTCAACAGAAAGCTCAAAAAATGCAAATTATGTCTACGAATCGCATAAATATAGCAAATTACATCCATAAATCATGTAAAATGTAAATTACATCCCAGCAAAGAGAAAATTGCTGGCCAGCAGCAAGTTAGGTGCTGGCAATGGTGGAGAAGTGCAGGCTAATGGTCTACCACTGCATGACCACTGCTGGACAGCTTCAGTCAACTTTGCTGCTGGAAATCGTAAGTCAAAATTCTGATCGGCCTCCGTTTTATTTAATGCGCTGGCCCACCACACGATCGAAGTGCACGAACTTTTGCAGTATTATTGCTGGGAACCTTTACACTAGGTGGCTTTGTGAATATCGAAGACAAAAAAATAATCTTAAATCTGATTTTCTAAGTTACAAATGACTTTGGTTTTCATAATTCACGCATTTGAGAATCAGCGTATAACATGTATATGATTTCTATTTGGCTTTAAAGATCAGGAAAGTAAATCGCAAAAGAAACAAACTTAAAAAATCTAATAAGAACAGGGGAGGTGTGAAAAGCCATAGCATACGCTGATGGCATCAGTGCTCGTCCGATCACAAAATCCAAACAGCATCGAACGCGGTTAGTACTTGGCAGGGTCAACCGTTTTCACTTGGCGAAATCTGAATATATTCGAATGATTCTATATAGTTATTTGCACATACTGCTTTCGATTAAACTAGCTTATAGAAAAATGGTCTAGAATTCTATAATACTTTTTTTATAAGAATTTTTTGTAATGGTGCCAATTGGGTATCTGCTCATAGTAAAAAAAATGTCTGATGGTTTGCCATTGTATAAAAACTGCAGGATAAGTGATGATGCTGGATTAAAACTGCTGGTCCAGCAAAGGAATTGCTGTAGGATAGGTGCTAGCACTGAAGGAAGACTGATGGATTGAAGTAATGTGATGGCATATCATTGCTGGCCTGCTGTTGGCCATCACTGATGGGCCAGCTGCATTTCGCACGGACACTTTAGTACTGGTTTAAGTAATGGCACCATTGCACTTTACCGCTGATGGCACAGGTGGCTGCCATCATTTTTCCAGCTGATGGCCCACTGTTTCTTTCTTTGCTGGGATTCATTAATCGCATAAAAATAGCGAATTATGTCCATGAATCGCATAAAAAACGCGAATTGGGTCCACAAATCGCTCAAAACGTGAATTACCTCCATGAATTGTTTTAAAAAGTGAGAATTACGTTCAGAATTTCTATGAAAAACACAAATTATGTGTGTGAATCGTGTAGTAAAACGGGAATTATGTTCATAAATCGCTCAAAAAAACACGAATTTTGGCAGCAGAAAGCTGAAATGCAAATTACGTCTATAAATTGCATAAAAATAACGAATAGTGTTTTGCATTCATGAATTGCATAAAAAACGAGAATTACATTCATGAATCGCTCAAAAAACACAAATTACGTCCATGAAACGCATAAAAACGTGAATTACATTCATAAATCATTCAAAAAATGCGAATCACTTCCATGAATCGTGCAAAAAAACACTAATAACGTTCATAAATTACAAAAAATGCGAATTACGTCCAAGAATTGGTAAAAAAAGCAAATAACATTCATAAATCCTATAAAAATACAAATAACGTCAACAAATCGATCAAAAAACGCTAATTTCGTCGAGAAAAAGCTCAAAAAATGCAAATTATGTCTACGAGTCGCATAAATATAGCAAATTACGTCCATAAATCATGTAAAATGTAAATTACATTCATTAATCACATAAAAATCGCGAATTATGTCCATGAATCGCTCAAAAAAGCGAATTGCATAAAAAATGCGAATTACGTCTATGAAGTGTGAACTAAAACGGGAATTATGTTCATAAATCGCTCAAAAATACGAATTTTAGCAGCAGAAAGCTAAAATGCAAATTACGTCTATAAATCGCATAAAAATAGGAGTAGCGTTTTGCATTCATGATTTGCATAAAAAACGCGAATTACATTCATGAATCGCTCAAAAAATGCAAATTACGTCCATGAATTGCATAAAAATGTGAATTATGTTTATAAATCACTCAAAAAATGCGAATCCCTTCCATGAATCGTGCAAAAAAACACGAATAACATTCATAAATTGCAAAAAATGCGAATTATGTCCAAGAGTTGTGTAAAAAAAGCGAATTACATTCATAAATCCTATAAAAACACAAATAATGTCAATAAATTGATCAAAAAACACAAATTTCGTCGACAGAAAGCTGAAAAACGCAAATTATGTCTATGAATTGCATAAAAATAGCAAATTACGTCCATAAATCATGTAAAATGTAAATTACATTCATTAATCACATAAAAATTGCGAATTATGTCCATAAATTGCTCTAAAATGCAAATTACATTCATAAATCGTATAAAAAACACGAAGGATGATCATGAAATGCACAAAAAATGCGAATTACACCCAACATTAAATTAATTTCCAGAAAGTTTTTGGTTTTATACAAGTCTGCCAACAAGAACCTACAAGTTATCCTGAAACCCATTCTAAACCAACAAAAATTTAATGGAAAGATAAATTTGTCCAAGAAAGACAAAATAATTTCCATTGACATACATTGACCAGAATCGAAAAATTCCTATTGAAATCTATCCTATACAATCCAAAACCATAAAGAAAAAAATCCCTCCAAGAGAAACTCAATCTATCTGCTGCAAAATAAAATACATTGAAATGCAACTGAACAAGAACCTGAAAATTACATTTGAAGTCAAACCAAAACCAGATTCAACCCCCCCCCCAAAAAAAAAAAAAAAATTATCCAACCATATCTCGATTCGGGAAAGAAAACTTAATTTCCATAGATACGCGTGATCAGAAATCTGGAAATTCCAATTAGTCTATGAGTTAGCAAACCTTAATTCGATCTGAAAAAAAAATAAAAATTCTGACAATACACACTGACAAGCAGAGTTGTCAAATATACACGCACGCCATGTGCAGAAAATTTTATGAAGAAACAATTTTTATTTATTTATTTCGACAAAGAATTGCGTATAAAAAAAGTGTATCTCAACAAAGAATCATGTAAAAAAACCCAACATTTCGACAAAATACCACGCGAAAAACGTAAATTTTGTCCAAAGACCGCAATAAAAACATTAATTCAGTCCATGAATCGCATAAAAAATACGAATTCCATGCATGAATCGCATGAAAAATGTGAATTACATGCATGAATCGCATAAAAAATGTGAACTACATCCATGAATCGCTAAAAAAAATAGCAGATTGCATAAAAAATGGGAATTATGTCCACCAATTGCTTAAAATGTGAATTACGTCCATGAATCATGTAAAAAAGCGAGAATTATATTTATAAATTGTATGAAAAACGCAAATTACGTCTATAAATCTTGTAGTAAAACATGAATTATGTTCATAAATGCTCAAAAAACACGAATTTTGGCGGCAGAAAGCTGAAACGGAAATTACCTTTATAAAACGCATAAAAATATCGAACTGCATTCATGAATTGCATAAAAAATGTGAATTACGTTCATGAATCGCTCAAAAAAACGCAAATTACATCCATGAATTGCATAAAAACATGAATTACGTTCATAAATCACTCAAAAAATGCGAATCACTTCCATGAATCTTGCAAAAAAATACTAATAACATTCATAAATTACAAAAAATGCGAATTACTTCCAACAATTGGTAAAAAAGCGAATTACATTCATAAATCCTATAAAAACACAAATAACGTCAATAAATCGATCAAAAAACGCAAATTTCGTCGACAGAAAGCTCAAAATATGCAAATTATGTCTACGAATCGCATAAATATAGCAAATTACATCCATAAATCATGTAAAGTGTAAATTACATTCATTAATCGCGTAATAATCGTGAATTATGTCCATGAATCGCTCAAAAAAAGCGAATTGCATAAAAAACGTGAATTGGGTCCACAAATCACTCAAAACGTGAATTACGTCCATGAATTGTTTAAAAAAGTGAGAATTACGTTCAGAAATTGTATGAAAAACACAAATTATGTCTATGAATCGTGTAGTAAAACGGGAATTATGTTCATAAATCGCTCAAAAAAAACGAATTTTGGCAGCAGAAAGCTGAAACGCAAATTACGTTCAAAAATCACTCAAAAAATGCAAATTACTTCCATGAATCTTGTAAAAAAATACTAATAACATTCATAAATTACAAAAAATGCAAATTACGTCCAACAATTGGTAAAAAAAGCGAATTACATTCATAAATCCTATAAAAACACAAATAAAGTCAATAAATCGATCAAAAAACGCAAATTTCGTCAACAGAAAGCTCAAAAAATGCAAATTATGTCTACGAATCGCATAAATATAGCAAATTACATCCATAAATCATGTAAAATGTAAATTACATTCATTAATCGCATAAAAATCGCGAATTATGTCCATGAATCGCATAAAAAACGCGAATTGGGTCCACAAATCGCTCAAAACTTGAATTACGTCCATGAATTGTTTAAAAAAGTGAGAATTACGTTCAGAATTTCTATGAAAAACACAAATTATGTGTGTGAATCGTGTAGTAAAACGGGAATTATGTTCAAAAATCGCTCAAAAAACACGAATTTTGGCAGCAGAAAGCTGAAACGCAAATTACGTCTATAAATCGCATAAAAATAACGAATAGTGTTTTGCATTCATGAATTGCATAAAAAACGAGAATTACATTCATGAATCGCTCAAAAAACACAAATTACGTCCATGAAACGCATAAAAACGTGAATTACATTCATAAATCATTCAAAAAATGCGAATCACTTCCATGAATCGTGCAAAAAAACGCTAATAACGTTCATAAATTACAAAAAATGCGAATTACGTCCAAGAATTGGTAAAAAAAGCAAATAACATTCATAAATCCTATAAAAATACAAAAAACGTCAACAAATCGATCAAAAAACGCTAATTTCGTCGAGAAAAAGCTCAAAAAATGCAAATTATGTCTACGAGTCGCATAAATATAGCAAATTACGTCCATAAATCATGTAAAATGTAAATTACATTCATTAATCACATAAAAATCGCGAATTATGTCCATGAATCGCTCAAAAAAGCAAATTGCATAAAAAATGCGAATTACGTCCAAAAATCGCTCAAAACTTGAATTACGTCCATGAATTGTGTAAAAAAATGAAAATTACGTTCATAAATTGTATGAAAAATGCAAATTACGTCTATGAAGTGTGAACTAAAACGGGAATTATGTTCATAAATCGCTCAAAAATACGAATTTTAGCAGCAGAAAGCTAAAATGCAAATTACGTCTATAAATCGCATAAAAATAGGAGTAGCGTTTTGCATTCATGATTTGCATAAAAAACGCGAATTACATTCATGAATCGCTCAAAAAATGCAAATTACGTCCATGAATTGCATAAAAATGTGAATTATGTTTATAAATCACTCAAAAAATGCGAATCCCTTCCATGAATCGTGCAAAAAAACACGAATAACATTCATAAATTGCAAAAAATGCGAATTATGTCCAAGAGTTGTGTAAAAAAAGCGAATTACATTCATAAATCCTATAAAAACACAAATAATGTCAATAAATTGATCAAAAAACACAAATTTCGTCGACAGAAAGCTGAAAAAGCGCAAATTATGTCTATGAATTGCATAAAAATAGCAAATTACGTCCATAAATCATGTAAAATGTAAATTACATTCATTAATCACATAAAAATTGCGAATTATGTCCATAAATTGCTCTAAAATGCAAATTACATTCATAAATCGTATAAAAAACACGAAGGATGATCATGAAATGCACAAAAAATGCGAATTACACCCAACATTAAATTAGTTTCCAGAAAGTTTTTGGTTTTATACAAGTCTGCCAACAAGAACCTACAAGTTATCCTGAAACCCATTCTAAACCAACAAAAATTTAATGGAAAGATAAATTTGTCCAAAAAAGACAAAATAATTTCCATTGACATACATTGACCAGAATCGAAAAATTCCTATTGAAATCTATCCTATACAATCCAAAACCATAAAGAAAAAAATCCCTCCAAGAGAAACTCAATCTATCTGCTGCAAAATAAAATACATTGAAATGCAACTGAACAAGAACCTGAAAATTACATTTGAAGTCAAACCGAAACCAGATTCAACCCCCCCCCCCTCCAAAAAAAAAAAAAAAAAATTATCCAACCATATCTCGATTCGGGAATGAAAACTTAATTTCCATAGATACGCGTGATCAGAAATCTGGAAATTCCAATTAGTCTATGAGTTAGCAAACCTTAATTCGATCTGAAAAAAAAATAAAAATTCTGACAATACACACTGACAAGCAGAGTTGTATAATATACACGCACGCCATGTGCAGAAAATTTTATGAAGAAACAATTTTTATTTATTTATTTCGACAAAGAATTGCGTAAAAAAAAGTGTATCTCAACAAAGAATCATGTAAAAAAAACCAACATTTCGACAAAATACCACGCGAAAAACGTAAATTTCGTCCAAAGACCGCAATAGAAACATAAATTCAGTCCATGAATCGCATAAAAAATACGAATTCCATGCATGAATCGCATGAAAAATGTGAATTACATGCTTGAATCGCATAAAAAATGTGAACTACATCCATGAATCGCTAAAAAATAAAAGCAAATTGCATAAAAAATGGGAATTACGTCCACCAATTGCTTAAAATGTGAATTACGTCCATGAATCATGTAAAAAAGCGAGAATTATATTTATAAATTGTATGAAAAACGCAAATTACGTCTATAAATCTTGTAGTAAAACATGAATTATGTTCATAAATCGCTCAAAAAACACGAATTTTGGCGGCAGAAAGCTGAAACGGAAATTACCTTTATAAAACCCATAAAAATACCGAACTGCATTCATGAATTGCATAAAAATGTGAATTACGTTCATGAATCGCTCAAAAAAACGCAAATTACATCCATGAATTGCATAAAAACATGAATTACGTTCATAAATCACTCAAAAAATGCGAATCACTTCCATGAATCTTGCAAAAAAATACTAATAACATTCATAAATTACAAAAAATGCGAATTACGTCCAACAATTGGTAAAAAAGCGAATTACATTCATAAATCCTATAAAAACACAAATAACGTCAATAAATCGATCAAAAAACGCAAATTTCGTCGACAGAAAGCTCAAAAAATGCAAATTATGTCTACGAATCGCATAAATATAGCAAATTACATCCATAAATCATGTAAAGTGTAAATTACATTCATTAATCGCGTAAAAATCGTGAATTATGTCCATGAATCGCTCAAAAAAAGCAAATTGCATAAAAAACGTGAATTGGGTCCACAAATCACTCAAAACGTGAATTACGTCCATGAATTGTTTAAAATAGTGAGAATTACGTTCAGAAATTGTATGAAAAACACAAAGTATGTCTATGAATCGTGTAGTAAAACGGGAATTATGTTCATAAATCGCTCAAAAAAAACGAATTTTGGCAGCAGAAAGCTGAAACGCAAATTACGTTCATAAATCACTCAAAAAATGCAAATTACTTCCATGAATCTTGTAAAAAAATACTAATAACATTCATAAATTACAAAAAATGCAAATTACTTCCAACAATTGGTAAAAAAAAGCGAATTACATTCATAAATCCTATAAAAACACAAATAACGTCAATAAATCGATCAAAAAACGCAAATTTCGTCAACAGAAAGCTCAAAAAATGCAAATTATGTCTACGAATCGCATAAATATAGCAAATTACATCCATAAATCATGTAAAATGTAAATTACATTCATTAATCGCAAAAAATCGCGAATTATGTCCATGAATCGCATAAAAAACGCGAATTGGGTCCACAAATCGCTCAAAACTTGAATTATGTCCATGAATTGTTTAAAAAAGTGAGAATTACGTTCAGAATTTCTATGAAAAACACAAATTATGTGTGTGAATCGTGTAGTAAAACGGCAATTATGTTCATAAATCGCTCAAAAAACACCATTTTTGGCAGCAGAAAGCTGAAACGCAAATTACGTCTATAAATCGCATAAAAATAACGAATAGTGTTTTGCATTCATGAATTGCATAAAAAACGAGAATTACATTCATGAATCGCTCAAAAAACACAAATTACGTCCATGAAACCCATAAAAACGTGAATTACATTCATAAATCATTCAAAAAATGCGAATCACTTCCATGAATCGTGCAAGAAAAACACTAATAACGTTCATAAATTACAAAAAATGCGAATTACGTCCAAGAATTGGTAAAAAAAGCAAATAACATTCATAAATCCTATAAAAATACAAATAACGTCAACAAATCGATCAAAAAACGCTAATTTCGTCGAGAAAAAGCTCAAAAAATGCAAATTATGTCTACGAGTCGCATAAATATAGCAAATTACGTCATAAATCATGTAAAATGTAAATTACATTCATTAATCACATAAAAATCGCGAATTATGTCCATGAATCGCTCAAAAAAGCGAATTGCATAAAAAATGCGAATTACGTCCAAAAATCGCTGAAAACTTGAATTACGTCCATGAATTGTGTAAAAAAATGAGAATTACGTTCATAAATTGTATGAAAAATGCAAATTACGTCTATGAAGTGAGTACTAAAACGGGAATTATGTTCATAAATCGCTCAAAAATACGAATTTTAGCAGCAGAAAGCTAAAATGCAAATTACGTCTATAAATCGCATAAAAATAGGAGTAGCGTTTTGGATTCATGATTTGCATAAAAAACGCGAATTACATTCATGAATCGCTCAAAAAATGCAAATTACGTCCAAGAATTGCATAAAAATGTGAATTATGTTTATAAATCACTCAAAAAATGCGAATCACTTCCATGAATCGTGCAAAAAAGCACGAATAACATTCATAAATTGCAAAAAATGCGAATTATGTCCAAGAGTTGTGTAAAAAAAGCGAATTACATTCATAAATCCTATAAAAACACAAATAATGTCAATAAATTGATCAAAAAACACAAATTTCGTCGACAGAAAGCTGAAAAAACGCAAATTATGCCTATGAATTGCATAAAAATAGCAAATTACGTCCATAAATCATGTAAAATGTAAATTACATTCATTAAACACATAAAAATTGCGAATTATGTCCATAAATTGCTCAATAATGCAAATTACATTCATAAATCGTATAAAAAACACGAAGGATGATCATGAATTTCACAAAAAATGCGAATTACACCCAACATTAAATTAATTTCCAGAAAGTTTTTGGTTTTATACAAGTCTGCCAACAAGAACCTACAAGTTATCCTGAAACCCATTCTAAACCAACAAAAATTTAATGGAAAGATAAATTTGTCCAAGAAAGACAAAATAATTTCCATTGATATACATTGACCAGAATCGAAAAATTCCTATTGAAATCTATCCTATACAATCCAAAACCAGAAAGAAAAAAATCCCTCCAAGAGTAACTCAATCTATCTGCTGCAAAATAAAATACATTGAAATGCAACTGAACAAGAACCTGAAAATTACATTTGAAGTCAAACCGAAACCAGATTCAACCCCCCCCCCCTCCAAAAAAAAAAAAAAAAAAAAAAATATCCAACCATATCTCGATTCGAGAAAGAAAACTTAATTTCCATAGATACGCGTGATCAGAAATCTGGAAATTCCAATTAGGACTAAACTTAGTAATAAACATAGTTAACAAGAATGAGAAATGATACATACAGCATAGATTATGAAATCCTTTCTCAGAAATATGGTGTTGAATGTACATTACTTTCTTATCTTATACTAACGTATTTTACTACAGAGTTGTTTTTAACGAATCAAGTAGCACAGCATATATTAATAATAAAATATGAAATATCTTTTTTTAAGTGGGTGGGGGAGGGGTAAGGTGATCAGAAATAATGAATATGAATTCTTTGCATTAGTCTTTAATTTTTTGTTTTTATCTTTTTATTATTAGCCTAAAAAAAGCACTGATATCAGTACAAAAAACCCTGAACGGGTTAAAAGCTTGTGACGCAGGACTTTATCTTACATATCTAAGAATTTTAAATTTGGGACTTAAAACTAATGATATCAAAATTTATGTGACGCTATGCTATTAATTAATATATACATATATTAAAATTTATTCATTAAGGTTTTATCAATTACATCTTTCATAAATTCAAAATATGAATCTTAAAAGATATGATATCAAAATTTAAGTGACGCCTTGACGAGGCTTTAAACAATGTTTTAAAATTCCATTTATTTTTTTATTGTCTCAATACATTTTCATATCTAAACAATACTTTTCATTTTCCAATACACTGTTAAATACATCACTTTCACTGAATATATATAATGCACTGAAATGTATTTATTTGAATAAATAGATTTATCTTTTGGGCTACGCTATCCAAAATCAAAAATAACATTTAAATAAATAGTTTTTGCGTCATTGTATCTATTTGCATCTATTTAACTTACTTTGGATACAATGATGCAAAAAATATTTATTTAAATGTTATTTTTGATTTTGGATAGCGTAGCCCAAAAGATAAATCTATTTATTCAAATAAATACATTTCAGTGCATTATATATATTCAGTGAAAGTGATGTATTTAACAGTGTATTGGAAAATGAAAAGTATTGTTTAGATATGAAAATGTATTGAGACAATAAATAAATAAATGGAATTTTAAAACATTGTTTAAAGCCTCGTCAAGGCGTCACTTAAATTTTGATATCATATCTTTTAAGATTCATATTTTGAATTTATGAAAGATGTAATTGATAAAACCTTAATAAATAACTTTTAATATATGTATATATTAATTAATAGCATAGCGTCACATAAATTTTGATATCATTAGTTTTAAGTCCCAAATTTAAAATTCTTAGGTATGTAAAATAAAGTGCTGCGTCACAAGCTTTTAACCCGTTCAGGGTTTTTTGTACTGATTCTAAAATACTGGGTGCGTGTTATACAGGAGTAAATATGTGATTATGATATATATATATTAGTCCTCCTGTTGGCTATAGTACTCGGAAATTTTCCTTCATGGAGTCGGAAATTTATAAGCCTACACCCCCCTACGCGACTAGGGTGGTTTACCCCCCTGAATGTTGGTTATTTTTCGTGGCTTGGTGACTCATGCTTTTATACACATTTTTGCTTTTTTAATGCATATTATTATCTATTCTATAAAAGATGTGCCGTCAGATAGAAAAATTCAAATGAGCTCACTCTGGCGTTGGGTCAAGATGATCTTGGCAAAAATTTTAACTTTAAATTAATGTCAAAAAGTGTTTTTTTATTCTAAATTCTCTCGGAATCAAATTTTATTGCTTCTCTTTAAGACGTTTTATTATATAATGATATCAAATTAATATAAGTTGCTTAACGTAATATTTCATAATTCGGCTGTTCACATATAAAGGTATAGCTAACAAAAGTTTGGAATTAAAATAATTTTAAATGATTAAATTAAAATGTCACTTTATTCAAATGATAAATAAGGATGTTAGAGATGCGTACGTAAAAATGTCGAATAACTTCTAGTGTTTTTTTTCGGAATACTATAGATAATAGCCTTAATAAAAACTTTTTCATAATAACTAATCTTTATTATATTAAACTGATTAAATATAGGATAAAAGTTTAATTTTTCAAAAATTGGTCTACGGAGTTTTGAGAAAAAATAATTTGCTTATTTTATTATACGACTATATATGTTTAAGAATCACACTAAAATGTATAAAATGATATATTTTATTTTAACTATTTTTTTGTTCATTTTTTTTTATAAAAACAATGAAACAGTTCCTTTTTAAGCATTTTATTTCGTGGGAATCCAACTGGTTTCACCTCATGTATGTAAATGATTGTATGAAGTATATACAATAATTATAATTATAATAATATACACACTTGTAAAATAGGTATCAATAAACTAAATAAAAAATAATATAATAAAAGTATATGATATTTTTGTATGCATTATGTGTTCAGAACATACAGTAAGTACATACAGTAATGTATTACTAACCAAAAAAGAAGTTTCGTTAGGGCATCCAAAATTATAAACTTATCTTCAATTTTAAATATCACTTATCTCCAATGTTACAATAAAAAGAAAGTTTAAAAAAATTACAAGATATTATAAAAAAGTAATAGATAATAAAAACGCACAGAAACCGTCTCTTTTAAATATAATAATAATAATAATAACGTTCTTTTTACATGTAATAAATTTTACGAAACTATTTTTTTTTCTTCTTCCAGAATTAAAGTAAACAAAGAATATATTCATAATCTTCTATAAAAGAAATGTTAAAGTTCTTTACAAAATGAATTATTTTTTCACTTATTTTAGTTTTCTCTTTAGCAGTTCTTTGTATTTTACTTTTTCCTTTGGGTTCTTTATTCAATGTAATGCCCGTAGGTCAAGAAAATTCTCAATGGTATATTTTAAGGTAGTGTGGCTTTATCTTTTAGTGTGGGTAGATAGTTTTAGAAAACTTTTTGCTTTATAAATTTTTTACTTTTGTTTTGTTTAAACTTTTATATTTTATTTACATTTAGCTATCTCACTTCACTGTTTTGTTTTTCTTTTTTCAATTTCAAAGATTTTTTCAATTCACAAAACTCCTTTCTTTCGAAACTATACACCCACTCTCATTATTATAAGTTTCTGAAAGAAACATGCTAAGTTAATTGTTAATGCTTTTACATTTTGTGATAAAATTTTATAAGTTTGATTAATATCAGCTCTTGAGAACCCAACACTAAGTAACTGGATGAAAAACATGTATTTTGACGACAGAATTAGTAAGTGTCCTTGTGATGTATTTATGTTCACTGAAAAACGGTAATCTGCTATGGATACTCAAACAGTGTTTCTGTAGGAATTGCCGCTAGCATCGAAGTTCGAAATAAGAATAGCTCATTTACTAGCGAGATGCCTTAACTTTAAGCTATGACGTTTACACGAAAATGTTGAAACTGAGTTGTTTTTTTTTTAATTTAAATTACAAAAATGACAGATTTTTCTTTTCTGTCTTGAATTCGGTCTAAGAATTATGTTTACACATGACATTTTCCCAAAACATTTCTAATAATAACTAATATAGTGTGTCAAGCCTTTCTGTATGCGAGGAACTCTGACCCATTATCTTTTTCATAATTTAAATCAATGATTTTTTTAAGTTTCTTATATATTAAACCTATGTCACAAATTTGTCTTTAAAATCGAATGTATAACGAATAAAAAAAAATATTAAAAGAAATCATAGGTTCAATATTTAAAAAAAGAATAATTTTGAAAAAGCTAAAAATACCCTGCCCAGTGTCCACTAAATATGTTTTAAAAGAAGTTACAAGGTTTCTAAAGTAAGCTGTAAAGCAGAAAATATTGAAAAATGATGAATATTTTCGGCATAACACTTTACCTTTTAATAATAATTCTTAACAAAACATACTTTTATATTTTGGAAGAATATTTAAAGTAAACCTACATCTATATAAAGCACATTTGATCAATAATATGTTACGTCATACTAAATGAATTAAAATACATCTTTTTCCACGAGAACAAAATATAGGCTATACTTAAAAACATCATTTATTACAATACTTAATGAAGTGTCCAATACTTTCAAAAATTTCGAAGAATATTATTTTAAGAACGGCGATGTATGTCTTTGTTACAGAAGCCAATTTATTCTCCATCTTACAACTGAAAAATTAATGAATAAAGTATTTGGAATAAGGATCAGTATATATATTTTAAATTCTGCCATTTTTTGGAAGAGGATATGAAAATACTTAAAACAGAAAACCATAAGTTATTATATTTTGTTCTTGTTATAAAAGGAAAATTGACAAAGATAGTAAAATAATAAATTTTTATCTTAGTGCAGAAATTTTATGTTGAATATTTCTAAACTCTATAATAAGATAGGTTTGTTTATCTGTAAATTCTTCTGTAAACTATGTTATGACTGTTAGCATTTTATATGAAATACATGAAATTTATATCTCTTGTGAAAATTCAAAAAAAACTTAGGAAATGAAAAAATAAATATTGACTGAGATTAAAAAATCTGAATTTGAACCGATGCAGGCATGTCTAATCGGGTCACTGTCAAAAATCACATATCAATCCCACATGACTTGTAGGTATAAGTTGCTTGCCGATATATAATCGAAAAAGGACCGATTACGATAACCGGCAGCTAAAAAGCAGATACTTAAGTTTCAATTTCCGACATGCTGCCGATACTACAGCAAAACACTGTATCCATGCCGACACATAGCTGACACTGCTGGCTGTTGGTCAATCGTGTGCCGAAAGGTATGTTGGTTAGGTAAGTTTGTAGATTATAGATAAAATGATGAACAGGGCCATGCAAAGACATATATACATGGCCGTCTATTTATTGTAATCTCTTGAAGTATGATTTTACTATTTTTAAATATGTTTTACACTTAATAAAATTTTAGCTAAATAGCGGCATCTATGTATATTATAAAGGAAAGACATATCTGTGTGTAACGCTAAAGTAAATTTGCGATAAGGTTTACTTTCAAATTTGAAATGAAAATTGTTTGAAAACTGTATCTAAATTTATTTTTTAGATATATATATATATTCATTTAATCCTACAACATACATGTAATGCCCGTGTCAATTTTAATGTCTCGTTTAGCATTTAAAATAAAATTCAAGGAAAGCAACATTACAATTTGCCCTTTTGCTAGACATTAAATGGGTTAAAATTTTGATATTACACATTTTAACAATTATAAATGCTGAGTTAATATTTTTAGTTATTAATTAATTATAAACACAATATTGTAAATAAAAAAAGAAAATTTAAGAAACAACCCCAAAGAGGTGAGTAACCACGCTTTAAAATTCACACTTTAAAATTTATCCAATAAAAATAAGCTTATGTAAAATATATTCAATTTATTTAATTTTTAAATAGGTATAAAAATCATGCACTACATATTATTTCAACTAAACATAGTTATTGAAACTTTTAACTTCTCAAAGAGAAAAAATAATTAAGAATGAAAACAAATCCCAAACATTAAAATATCTAATGTAAGAAATAATTTAACAAATAAAAGATATAACTGGAAAAGATAATATCTTTTAAATAATTATTTATATGAAGCAATTTTCATTTTAGTTTTTTGGTATGTATATTTCGGTGAAAACTCATGAGTATACATTTATCGAAACACGTATATTATTTAGTTTGAAATATCCAATACTTACGACTAGCTTTTACGTGTGATTTATAAATTTTGTAATATTTTGAAGGATTAACAGAGATCTTAAGTTGAGCGTGAATTGCAATATATCATCCTCGGAAAGCTACTTATCACTAAAGCTATTCATTATTGCGATAACATACCACATTTAAGTGTATATGAAGATTAAGATGAAAAGCTTGAATGTGAAATATATATATATATATATATATATATATATATATATATATATATATATATATGTATATTTGAATTTAAGACTTGTTCAAAATTATTATAAAACAAATTAATTTTCACTTCTACATTCAAACAATTTAATACTAAAGAACCTTTTATCTACTTAATTATATACATACATTAAAGAAATATCAGACCTGCTTAAATTTTTTTTTAAAGCCGTATGTGCAACATAAGTAATCTCAATCATTTCATCTGAATGGGTCTCAGGAGTCTCACTTTTTACCTCATGGTGCAATTTAGCGACATGTCACATTTATTTTTTTCCTCAATATCTATAAAACAATACTGCATAAATTTTTTAAGACAGACAACTATTAAGTTGTCTATCTTAAACATTTTCGCTTCTATTTAAAGTATTTTTGGTTTCGATTCTATTTAAAATATTTTTTTTTTAATATTCTATATTGAACTTTTTTATATTTCTTTAATGTTTAATTTTGATTAAAAAAATTAAATTGTTCTTAGACTGTGCACAACATTTCTCAAAAACTAATAAAGTAATTTACATCATACTTACTAAATATATTTGTTTTAAGTTAAAGAATATCTTTTACTTCCAATTTAGTATTATAAATGCATTGAGTATTTAAAACGGGCAATTTTTCAATAAAAAAGTGATTTTTTTAATGTTTTTAAATTAAAATTAAAATTTTAAATAAATAAATAAATAAATTGCTTTCAAATGAAGAATAAGTTTAACATGCATTAATTTTGTATAATTATCAATATTTTGGGGAACCCTTAAACCAATATTTTTGCTACAATCTTGCGCGAAGTGCTTGCAAATCAAAAAACAATTCACATTTCTTTTTATCAAACCTAAATGTTCAAAGAAAAAAAATAAAAATAAATGTATAACATAAAAAATATTTTAAATAGAAGATATATTAAGTTATTTATGTTAAAATATATAACATGTATATGTACATATATGTACATATCAAGACATATATAACAAGATATATGTACATATCTAAAATTATTATCTTTTTAGTGAAGCAGAAGTACGAAAAATTTCATTGTATCGCAATTTATTGGTGTTATGTGGAATCTTAATTAAACTAATGGCTTTGTTTTTTAACCCTGCAACCTACTTGAGCTAATCGCTTAATTAGTTTTGTAAAAATAAATCGTCTCCATTTACTTACATTCCTAATGTTTTAGCTAAAAAGCAATTTAATAGAAAAGATTACTTGCATTATATTTTACAAACAATGAAGAATTAATTATATCTTTATCTTACTTAAAGATATGTCTGTAAATTAAACTTACTCATTCGGTAAATTATATTTAGCATAAAAAATACTCATTACTTACTAAATGCAATTATATTTGTCTTATTTCGAGATAAGGAAATAAAATATATTTGGGGGAATATTCAATACAGATTAAAAAGAATACAGTATTTTATTAAAAAGCTTAAAATAAATAATGATAAGAAAATTGTTGTCATTTAATTAATGATGATACAGTAATCTCACAGAAAACATAAATAAACAGGGATGATAGGTTTTAAAGATAAATTATTTAAAGAATTTTTTAATTTATGTAAAATAATGCTTAGTATTTTTTTATTTAAATAGTTTAGAAATTCAGAGCATTTCATAAATACTTATAACTCTTTCTGACGTTTGTAAAACTTTTATGTCTATATTTATTTGTATAATATGCAAATTGAGATTTTTTCTTTAACACCACAATGATCGTTATATAGATATCTAATTCTAATATTTATTTTGAAAAATCTAATCTTTTTTTTCATTAAATATATAGATTTTTATTTTTATTTATTTATTTATTTTTTTTTTACTTACAATACAATTAATCATTTTTATATAAAAAAAAGCAATTATTCATTCAAATCCATACTAATGTTATAAATGAGAAAGTGTGTGTGTGTGTGTGACTGTTTGTCCGTCTTTCACGACAAAATGGAGGGACGAATTGACGTGATTTTTTAAGAGGAGATATTTGAAGTAATAGAGAGTGACATAGGCTACTTTTTGTCCCTTTTTAATCCTCCACTTCCCTAAAATGGGGGGGGGGTGGAAGTTTGTATGGAGCAGGTAGAAAGCCAAAGTATTCATGGATTCCGATAGATGGTGCTGATAAGTTTCTGAAACAAGATAACGTTGAGTGTTCCGTACAGTAAAAAGGACAGAGTGGAATAGAATGATGCAGTAGGTTTTTCATTTTATGTTTCATTCTAATTTATTCTGTGCTCATTGGATATATATTTTTCTTTATCAAGATCTTAATTTCCCCCCCATTTACATGTTTTCTGAGTATTTTTAAGAAGAGTAAAATAATTACTGTTTTATTAGCTAATATAGTTTATTCTTCAGTTTATTATATAGTTATCTGTAAATATTGATTAACACTAAACATAATTTCATTTGATAACCGTGATATATAGTGCAATATGTGAAAATGACTGATGTCAAGAACATTATTACTAGATTAATATCTTAATGCTCATAATGTAGTATTGTGCCTTATATAATGTAATTATATCTAATACATGCCAGTGTCAGTGATTTAAGGTCCAAAGCAATAAAATTATGGAAGTCAAGAAAAATATTACTTGCGTCTAACATTTGATTGTATATTAAGTATTTAATGATCTCTTTTAAGCATTGTATGTAAATTAGTTTCAATGTTGTTTTAAAAAGCTTGCAATGTAGAAATGTTTATTTGGTTGCAAAAAGGCCTTATAAATTATTAACAGGAATATCATATTGTAAATAATAACAGTGTATTTTCGGTGGTATTGATAATGTATGCCACAATGGGATTGGGTTTGAGTTCCCCCCCCCCCCGGAAAATGGCCCGGGATTTCCCTAAAGTTTAAAGCGAACGTTGAGTCTATTATGGAATAACACAATCGATTTTGGATTTAGTTTTGCTTTGTGAATTGATTTTGTTGTTTTTTGGTTTAAAGTAAATATATATATAAATAATAAGTAAAATTTATTTTCCACTTGTCCTTCAATAATACTATGAGTTATTAAAAGGTTGATTACATAGCTTGTTGTTAACGCGAGCGAAGCTGCGGGTAAAAGCTAGTAAATAAATAAATACATTAAAAGCTATCTCATTATGGTCTCGTACTAGAAATTAAAATGAAGAAATTGTGTTTTCTAACACTTTCCAAAATAGTTTAAAGGTGTTTATGCATCCGATTTGTCGAATCCATCAGTTCGTCCTCCCATGCTCTAACTCCCGTAAATATACCCGTATTCTCATGCAATTGATAAAGGTTGTTTGAGATCACGAAATCTTGTTTATTATTGCATATGAAGTATGTAGGATCAATTCATTTACAGTGGCTCTGACAATAATTACACTGCGTAATTTATTTAGAGAAATTGTTTGCAGAGTATTTTTATTAGACTTAGCTATTTCAAATATATGGAAGCAGATATAAATCACCGAATTTCTATACGATTACACTATATCAGGGCATTAACGGTATTTTTTAATTATTTTTAGAGGCACACAAAAGAATTCAGTTACAGTAATGTATTTTAATTGTAATAGCTTTGGTGAGTATTTTAAAATTCAGTATGTGCTTTTAAATTTAACTAATTTTTCCCACTAATTTCTTGTTGTATATTAATCAAATGCGTCATATACAGCGCTTCACAAAAGTGTTCATGTACCACTCTTCTTATAAGAAGAGATTGCTCAAGTGGAATTTTCAACTGGGGTATACGTATTTAAGCGAACGAAATTTTCACATGTTGTATTCAACAAATACAATTCTATATGTCATATAGAGGGCTACTAAAAAAATTGAATATGTTTTTGATTGTAGATTGTAGCAGATGAAAATGGAATTTCAAATGAGTTACGCGATTCTATATGGTAAAATTCAACATAATATTTTACTTTTTAAACAATGCAATTCTGTTACATTACTCCGAATGCGTTGGAAAGTGTTTCATAATCATTGTTCGATAAATAAATATGAATTTCTTGTTGTTCTGATAATTTCAGCTGTTTAAATGTGGTTAGATTGCATTTCTGAAACTTGTTCCTTATTTATATCTTCTTATTATTATTTTTTAATCAAAACGGGTAGATGTTATATGTTGCGTTTATACTACTACATCAACTGCGTGAAATTTTACTGTTCATGTTTTTTGTTTCTTCTTGTAGGTTTAGGTGGGCGATCGTTGTCTCTGCGAACTTTTAAATTATTTGTATATTAGTTGCTGTTCTCGGTAGAGAATTGGGATCTCTGAGGTATGTGTGAATTTTTCTTATTGGTTGAATTCCGCACGTATTTAATTTTATTTGTTCCCTGATTGGTCCAAGTTTAATGTCCAAAAATAGAATACTTCTGTTTTTTTATTATTTATTTATTTATTTATTTATTTCTAATTGATCCAAGTTTAATGTCCAAAAATGTCCGAAATACTTTTTTGCAACAAAAGACAAAAAAAAGACGCAAAAAGAGTAATGAAAACATAATAATAATAATAATTTGAAAACAAGTTGTGATAAAGATTTCAAACAAATTTCATTAAAAAGTGTATTTTTTTCTATACACAATGGTGTAAAAATTTAAAATGTGTAATAGTTAGAAATTTAAAAATTTGCAGTTCTGAAAATAGTAAAACTGAAATTTTATTTAAATTTTTTTTATGATGGGTCCAGAAATATTTTAATGTTATTATATTTAATTATGTTTAATTTTGTTTAATTATGTTTAATCCATATCGTACGTAATATGAGGCGATCAGAAGTCAGTCTGATTAACTCCATCAAATAAAAATGCACATTTGAAACAGTTAAAGTTGTCTATCTATAAATTACTCCTTTTTATCATTGGTCTAGGAATATTAATGTTTAACGCATGCAATATATGACCCGTTATGATTATCCTAAAAATGATGTTTATTATTCATTTAAATATAGAATTTATTTATAAGTCTTTAAAATTTTACTCTTTGAAAATATCATTTTCCAAATAGTCGTTGTGATTTGTTAAATTACGATTTTTTAAAACTTTTTTAATGCTATTTAAATTTTTAAAAAACTAAATGTTCTTTTTAAAACCTTGTGTTTTTGTAAAATATTTGTATTCTGTTTGTTATTACTTTGCTTATGTTTGTATTTTATCTTTTAATTTCATTTTTTTAATTTATATATTAAATGTCAGAAAAACATTCAGGATAATTTGATTTTTCTATTATCTTGAATACATGATAGGCGGATTTTAAGAAAGCAGTAAATTTTAAGCAGTAGGGGATGGTTTTGATTTGTATGTCCACTCAACGATAATTACCAGACAGTCGTTTTGTCTGTGTTAATGACTATTTTTGTAATTTTTTATAATTTAGAGTTATAAATTTTGAGAAAAACATTATTTCGAAATTATGCATAGTAAATTTTTATTTATGTATTAATGAATTATGTATATGTATATATATGCCTACATATAAATGTGTGTGTGTGTGTGCGTGAATGCAGTCATGTATTAATGTATCTGTTTGAATAAAAAGTGTAATGATTGTAAAATGTATTATGCACAAAGATATTCCTCTACCAAATGCAATTAAATTTAGGATATCAAAAGGTCACAATGTAAAATTAAATTAAAATTTTTCAATTTTTTGAAATTAAAAACTACTCTAATTTAGATTATGAAGTCACAGACATATAAGTGATAACGCATACCTACTATATGTTCTATGTGAAAATGAAAAATATTGTCGGAAAAAAATGCCTGTTTTAAATTTATTTCTTCTCTTTACATAAAATACTGGAAAATAAGCATTTTTAACTATCCATAAATCTTACATATAAAAATTTTAAACTTCACGAAGCAATAACATTATGACGCCTTAAAAAGAAAAATTACTTTATTATTTAATACTACTTGTAATGATAAATTAATCTTTCTGTTCTATATCTAAAATTATCATCTTTTTGTGAAGAAGAAATGCGAAAATTTTCATTGTATCGCAATATATTGATGTTACGTGGAATCTTAATTAAACTAAGGGATTTGTTTTATTAACCCTGCATTCACTTGAGCTAATCGCTTAATTAATTTTGTAAAAATAACTCGTCTCCATTTACTTATATTCCTAATAACTCAGCTAGAAAGTAATTTAATAAAAAATATTTGCTACATTATATTTTACAAACAATAAAGCATGAATTATAACATTATGTTATTTATTGCTTTGTCTGTAAATTAAACTTAAGCATTAGGTAAATTAAATTTTGCATAAAAAATACTGATTACTTATTACATATAATTATATCTGTCATTTTTCATGAAAAGTAATAAAATATATTTGGGGAATATTCATTACAACTTAAAAATGATGTAGTATTTTTAAATCGTCAAATTAATAGTAAGGAGAAACTTCTTGTCATATTGTTGTGGTTACTCTTAACCACTGCCATATTTTTTATTTAATTTAATTTATCGTCTATTTTTGGTTTTATCTTTATTCATTTATATATATTTCGCATTCTAAAAATTATCTTAATTCTCGCCTTTTTTAATCTCCCCTGTAAAGTTATTTTTTTTTACCTAACTTTTTGTTGATTTCAAATGTTGAAATCAGTTAAAAATTTTGTTCCTTCTGGTTTTGATGGTTTCTAGTCTTTTCGAGAATGTTCGATGGGGTGTCGACTTCCGTTTTATGACTCCGCCTATTGTCCTATCAGGTACTATTCTTCTGTTACGTAATTTAAAAGTTAGTGCGTCCTGGTATCAAGTTTTGGCTCCGCATCGTTCTGCTCATATAAAAGTTCATTCTTAAAATATTGTTTCCCTATTCCGCGATCCGCTTCGCCTCTCTATTTTTTTCGCCACTTCCTGTTGCCCTGCCAGTTGGCGTATTTTTTTATTTTTGGCAACCCCCCCCCCCCACCGACTTCTTTCCGGAGCGCGTCGTTTAAAAAATGGAGATGAGAGCAGGTGAGAAGGGAAGCGATGTCGTGTTAGTGCCGAGCAGTCGTCGGCAGTTCTACGATGATAAATATCTGCAAAAAATAATGTGTGCGATTTTAATACAAATGATTTGTTCGGCTTTTTATGACTAACGTGTTTCGACTAAGTGTGTTTCGACTTTGAGAAGGCTGAATTTTCTTGAGGGAAATATTATTTTATGAAGAAAGTGTGTTTCCACTTTAAGAAGGCTGAATTTTCTTGAGGGAAATATTTTTTTTTAAATTGTTGAAGCAATTCTTCACTTGGAATTTTCCGTTGGCCTCACATTGTATGCTATATATACAGGATGGATCACTTCTTCGTTTTATGATAATTTGTTGCCCCGTCATCTCCAAGGGAAATGAAGAGAAGTTATACTCATTTTAAAAATGAGTTCTTCTTTTATTTATGAAATTTTGTGAAAGTCAAATGTGTCTTCCATGTCCGACTTTAAAAATAAGAGAGTCAATTTTTTCTAAAAGATATAATATCCTCCAAGATTTATAATCGTTTATCTTCATTAAAAAAACAAGGAAATAAATGAATAAAATTTCTTTGTTAAAAAATGTTATGAACTTATTCTTCTCTGTGTATCTGCTTACTTTCTTAATTCAACCTTATACAGGTAAGCTCTATTTTGATTTTTTTTTCAATCATATTTTTCTGTGAATATGGCACATAATATTCCATGAATTTTTTGATCTATTTTACGTCATGTGTTGTGGTCGTTTGCGGCCAAAACATTTGCAGTGTACTAACAATACGATCACGCACTTTAATTTCTTGTTTCGGAACGTCGTTAGAAACGTTCCCCCACTTAACACAACATCCTATTCCTGGTATCGTGATCTGGTCGAAACCATTCGACATGACAATTTTTTTTCAACATATGTTTTCCTTGTTATTTTGAAGTGATAAAAAATAATAATGATAATATATAAGTAAAAATGTTCTCAACTTTTAAAATTCAGAAGTGAATATGTTCTCATCATGCAATGCTTACATTTTTAATTTATTTATCATGTTTTGTGTTGAAACTTGCTTATATAAGTAATCAATTTCATATAATTTGCTATTTTTGTTTTCATAAATTTGAGAACAGATGTTATATAACTGGTATAGAACTCATTTCTTTAAAGTGAATTGTTTATCTTGTTTTAACAAGTTTGAGAACATGTGTTATCCTGTTTACATAAACATTCTGAAATCTAATATTTTCTTCCAAACTTGGGAGATTAGAAACGGAAAAGAAATCTGTTTTTATTGATTGGATGCTCAGAAAGATATGTTGACAACTTCTTCTTTCTTTTTTGTTCCTGCTATACTTGTGTTAACATATAAAAATGATGTATAACATAAATGAAGTTTGTCATTATTTTAAAATATATATCAAATTAAGTTCATATATTTTTCATGTAACTAATTTATAACATATTATTGTCACATTTAGTGAGAGTTTATTTCAATTGTTCTCATCATGCCCCCCAAATCCAAATTAAATATTGCGATTCAACCTTTTGATGGAAATCCACAAACTGTAGATTTTTTTTTCGGTCAATTATCGGACTTACAAGAATTAAATAATTTTTCAGATAAAGAACTTTTTGTTCTCTTTAAGTCAAAGCTAGAGGGCAGCGCTTTAAACTTCTTTCTTGAAACTCAGTCTCAATTCAAGAATACTAACTTTCAAGCCATTCGTAAAGTGTTTATTGACTATTTTTTGCCCAAAAGAAAAGTCTACTCACTCCAGTCTCTGCAAAATTTAAAATTAGAATCCAATGAATCTGTTAAAAATTTTTCTTTCCGCCTGGATAAACAACTTCGGCTTGCCTATCCCAAATTGTATCCAGCTGCTCTAGATTCTCTAAAATTTACTCATTTTCTTCAGGCTTTGCCTAAACAAATCAGAAGAAAAATTCTCGAGGAAAATATTTCCACTTTTGATCTAGCTCTTGAACGAGCACACTTTCTACAAGACATTTATGACTCTCCTCCTTCTCGAAATTCTCATAAAGATTTTGATCAAATTTATTGTATGGATAGTGACTATACTAATGAAAACTCTACTTTTCCTGTGAATTTGGCCCAACAAACTCCTGTAAGACGTACAAGGGATAGAATTTTTGAAATTTCACGTAATGCATTCTCCACCTGAAACAAATAATGAAAAATCGTACACTTTTAATAATGTTAAGAGAAAACGTAGAGCTGATTCACCTTCACATGTCAAACAAAATATTACGGATGAATACAAAACAAACTCTCGTCAACTATAATCTCGTCAAAATAGACATTATTTTCAACCTAAATTTGACAAGTTTTCTCACAAGAAAAATTATACGAATTACTACCCCAAACAAAATATCATTCAATGTGCATTTTGTGGACGATTCAATCACCGTATGGACACATGTTATAAATTTAAAAGGATTCTCAACGCTCCTAAACAAAATTATACATCGAACTTTTCATCTGATTCTCACAGAAAGAAAAATACTTCTTTTTCAAAAAATAAAAATGATAAGATCTATAATTTAAACAGATAGGGGAGATTGGTTTTACTGAGCGCCCTCTCTCCCGTACCTGTTCTTCAGGGTCAGTACATTGTTGTGACGAGAAAAACAAGCGTCACATTGCCAAAAGTTCTTCAACCAATTTATTGTCATCCATTGCTATACAAACGTCCCCAGTACATCCTAAATCTAATAAGTCTTGCTGTTCTCATAATTCCTTGGCATCGAATCATCCTTCTGAAATTGATGAATGTGTACAAGAACGACACATCATTTATAGTTCCTTTGATAATTCGTACTCTTTGCCATGCATAATTATGAATGTACAACGTAATGAAATATCTACTCTTATTGACACAGGCTCAACTTTATCTCTTTTGGATCAAGAATGCTTTAATAGCATTAAATCTAAAATTCATTACAAAGTTTTGTCTAGAAATGTTTCAGTATCTACTATAAATTCTAAGGTTTTCTTTAAAGGATGTATTGAACTTTCTTTTAAAATTGACAAGTACTTTTTCCATCATGTCTTTTATCTTACAGATATAAAGAATGTCAATTTTCAAGCCATACTTGGGTTTGAATTTATTAACAAACATTCCATAACCATTTCTCCAACTTTTAAGTCTATATTAATTAAAGATAAACACATCCTTTTTCACAGTCATAATGAATCTCCTACTTGCTATTATATGAATTCTGAGTATTCTTATGATAATATAAATGTGCCATACTCTTTTGATGCACACAAAATGCCTTGTTATGAAAATTCTATATCAAATAATCTAAGTAATGGTAATTATATTGATAGTGTATATGGAAATTCTGGTGACAACAATTTACAATTAGTCAGTAATTATGCAACCTATCCTTACAATTATAATTTTCAAAATAGTGATTTATTTATAAATAATGTTGCTAATACTGCTATGAATTATCATAATCTCTATTTTGATGGTAATTTTACGTATTTTCCTAACTATTATCCAACTGATTATGGTAATGTTGTGAACTATTTATCTACTAATAATAATATGCCTGACAAAAATTTCACATCTGAAAGTGCTAATGATATATAGTTATATTGGTGAAAAGCATACTAATTTGAATGTTGGTAATAAAATTTTGGTGAATTCCAACATGGTACAAACACTTAACAGAAAATTAATCCCTCCCAATTCTTTTGTTTATTTACATGTCAAATACTTGAACACTCCATCTGAATATTTTATTTTTAAGCCTGCTTTAAAAAATAAAGGTTTTGTTTTGCATGAGTCACTGCATTCTAACTCTTCATTTCAAAATAATTTATTTTTGGTTGTATGTCAGAATATATCAAAACTGGACATTCATTTAAATAAAAATTCAATTATTGGTGAATGCATTAATGTAGACGAGAAGGATATTGAGGAATACTCTTTTGATTTAGATTTTGAAAATGAATATTGTAATTTAATTTTACCTTCTGAAGAAATTAAGAGAAAACGTGTTCAAGAACTTTCACCATATGATTTTGACCTAAAACACTTACCCCCTCATGAAAGTGATACTTTAACAAAATTATTGTGCAGTAAATCTCTTGCTTTTTCTAAATCTTTGGATACTTTAGGTCATACTGACTTAGTGAATCCTCAATTTTCAATGTTGAACTCTCATCCTGTAAAAACCCTACCTTTTCCTGTGCCACAGGCACTCGAGCAAGAAGCTCTTGATCAAATTAATCAAATGCTAAATGCAGGTATTATTGAAAGATCAAATTCTTCCTGGGCTTGTCCTATGCTTCTAGTTAAAAAGAAAAGAACTGACATGTCGAAACCTCAGAAATATCGTTTGGCCCTAGATTTAAGATTGCTAAACTCCATCATCATACCATCATCATATCTTCTTCCTAGAATTCAAAATTTATTAGTACAATTATCAAAATTTAAATATTATTCTACTCTTGACTTGCCGTCTGCATACTGGCAGATTGCAGTACCTAAAGAAATGCAAGACAAACTCAGTTTTACTACCCCATGGGGAATTTTTACCTATCTTCGTCTCGTTTTTCGCTTGAAGACAGCTGCGAGCACTTTTCAACAATTAATTGATTCAGTTATTCAATTATCTGAAATTGACTCGTGTTATGCATAACAAGATGACATTGTGGTTGGCGCTAATTCCTTTGAAGAGATTGTCACGAAACTCACAAAGCTCTTAGACACTCTCATTGCCAACAACATCACTCTTTCTCCTGAAAAATGTTCATTCATGAAAACTAGTATTAACTTTTTAGGCTTCCAACTCACAGATCATAAAATTCTTCCTATTACAAGTAATGTTGTAAAAATCACTTCCTTTCCAAGACCTAAAACCAAGAGGCAAACAAAAGGTTTCATTGGACTATGTTCATTTTATAGATCAGAGGTTCCCAAAGTGTGCTCCGCGGAGCCCTTGGGGCTCCGCCTGAGCTTTCCAGGGGCTCCGCGGCGTTCCAGGAAAATAAATAAAACATGAAAGAAAATAGCATTTTGCAAGTGAAAGATTTTCTAAAGTACGTAGGATTTTTTGTGTTTCAGTGTGTGCCAAAATATAAATACATATCTATAACTAAGTTGAATACTACAATAATACAAATCGAAATATAAATATTTGCATCATCTATGTATCTATTTTCTGTATAATAGTTTTGGTTTGAATTGCTTTATTTTATGTTTCTGCATTTAATGTGTTTTAGAAATTCGATTTAAAATAAGCCACAAGAAATAGTTGCTTTAATCTGTTTATTTTATTTTTATAATTTTTTAGATATTTAATTTTTCTTTGCTGTTTTACATAACTATACTTAATTTTATAAGCAACGAACGTAT
Source organism: Maratus speculifer (assembly GCA_964019185.1). Classification (NCBI taxonomy): domain Eukaryota; kingdom Metazoa; phylum Arthropoda; class Arachnida; order Araneae; family Salticidae; genus Maratus; species Maratus speculifer. Next base: position 169,947,023 of record OZ025298.1, read on the forward strand.
ACTGTCGAAAAGGCATTTTTTTAGCATCATGTATCATTTTACAATCCTTTCTTTAAAATTTTCTTTTAATTGGTCTCTGCCACATTTTCCAATCAGAAATAAGTCTGTAGCAAAAAAAATATGTACGCGCCAACTTAAACACTAAAATGATGATTTGCTTCTAAATATATATTTTTTAAATCCCTGATGGCTTGGCCTATAGGCGAAGGTAGATTTCGACGAGTGCTCATTTCCATAACAAAAAATAAAATATGATTGGAGATAAACCCAGTTTCACAACTTTATTTGTCCGCTTTTGAACAATTTTTAATTTCACTTTTCTGTAAGAAGTGGTTTTATCAGAATCATTTAAGCATAATTCGGCTCAAATGCCAATTTTCACAACATATTTTGAAATATATTCTGATTTTATTAAAAAATTGACCAATATGGTATATTTTGTAGTTCCTAAATAACAAAAAACTGTCAAGTGAATGCGTCTGAGAGTAAAATTGAATATAAAAATGAGTCATAAAATAAACTATTTGTTATTTGAATACATCCCTAATCCTTTAATCATGATCGCTTAGGGAAATTTTGCGCGAAGTGCCCACTTTGACAGCTTTTTTAAAAAAATATATTCAGCTTTTATCAGCAGACTGACAAATATGGCACATTATACAGTTCCTAAATAAAAAAAACCTATTACCTTGATGCGTTTGAGAGTAAAATTGAATTTAAAAAGGAGTAAAAAAAACAGAGTTTGTATACCTCAATTTTTCAATCACGATCGCTTCTGCAAATTTTGTGAGAAGTGCCTGCTTTGGCAGCTTTTAAAAAAATATATTCTGCCTTTATCAAAAAACTGGCCTATACGTCACACATATTATATAGTTCCTAAATAACAGGACCTGTAAATTGGATGTGCTTGAGAACAAAAATGGATTTAAAATTGAGTCAGAAAAAAAAGCAATTTGTTATTTGAATACGTCCTCAATTTTTCAATCACGATGACTTAGGGAAATTCTCTTTCAAAATACACTTTTTGGCAGACTTTTTTGAAATATATCCTGCCTTTATCGAAAAACTCGAAAAACTGGCCAATACGTCATATTATATAGTTCCTAAATAAGAGGATCTGCCATTTGGATGCGTTTAAAATCAGAAGTGAATTTAAAAGTGAGTCAGAATATAAGCAGTTTGGATTTGAGGTTTTTCTCCAACTCCTATTTTTGTTTAATTTATTTTTGCCATAAGAATCAATCATATAATAATATAAAAAGTTCAAATATAAAAAAAACTTGTCAATATAAAAGTTGTAGATATTATTGAGTAGGTGTAAAATAAATTTAATCGTATTTGATAACTTAAGAATTGGCGAAATTATAGATTTGTTTTCTTTTTCCACCTTTCCCCTTTTTTCTTTTCGTTTAAAATTTTTTTCATCTATAAAAATTGGTCCTATCAAAAACTTGTAATTACAAAAGTTTTAGATAATTTTTAAAGCATTTATAAAAAATTTAGTTGGATTTGATATCTTGAGAATTGAGGAAGTTATGATTTTTTTCTCCCAAAAACCATCTTTTTTTTCACCTCTTGAGCCCATTTTTAATTTTATAAAATATCTGTCATGCATAAACTTTTTGCCCATTTCTTAGAAGTATAAACTTTAAACTGATTCGATATCTATTTTAACTAAAAAGTTATGGCTTTTTTTTTTTTTTTTTTTTTTTTTTTTTCACAAAAACCCTCCGTATTTCCAACCACTTGATATTATGTATCAGTTTTGGAGGAGATTGGAGCAGAATTATAAAAGTTAACGTGCCTAGAAGAAAGTGATATATGTATATATACTTTTTTACTGATGGTAGGTTTTGAGGTCTAGAGGTCATAATCGGCTTAGATTGCAAAAAAATTTCAGACATTCCAACATAGGAGCGACCGCAATAGGTAGAATTTAATACGAAATCTACCTAAAACTGGTTCAAAAAAATGAAACTGAGAGGCGATTCACCTCCGTTGCATGTTTAGAAGTAGTAGAAACTTAAAGAAGAATGAAAAAACTTTCCATAATCGCATGATTCTATTACGGATTGGCGGGACTAGAGAAAATGTGTTTCATAATTACTCGTGGGTAACTGGAACTATGCATTTTTTTTTTTTTTTTTAGCGAGTAGCCTATTGGAATTATACAGAAGCATCTCTCTGCAAACGAAAACTATACAACTTACCTTTTTTCTGTGTGTGCACGTAATTTTCGCCACCCAATGCAATGCATAAACCAAACGTGATGGTTTCCATTTTGATCTTTAATTCCGAGTTCATACTGGAAATCCCAAAAGAATATTTTTTATTTTGAAAATGGAAGTCATTAATCTCTTAACCGTATTGCTTGAACACCGCTCTTGTAAAAAAAGAGTTTGTTTTCCTCTTTGCTAAAAGGTTTCAGAAATCAAAAATTTTTAACTATAATTTTTGTTGCATTTGAAGGAACTATCTCGATTATAGATATTTTAATACAGAAAAAAAGATGGTTTTGATCATTATTTTTATTTTTATTTTTTTTGTATCCTGTAATAGTAATATTAAATAAAACTGTTAAAGGGTTATAAAATAGGAAATTTGATTTTTAAAATTTCTTGTATGAATTTAGAATTTCTGTATCAGGAAAGGACGAAACAGAGTACTTTGGTCCAATGTTGGAAATTACTGGTTCGGATTTTTATCTAGCAGTTTTGTCTCTGCTCCATATGCATAAAAAAAAACAATAATTTATAAACCACAGAATATCGCTGGGTTCAGGGGCTCCGCCTTCGAAATTCTTTCCAAAAAGTGCTCCTCGAGTCCAAAAGTTTGGGAACCGCTGTTATAGATCAATTATACCTAATTTTTCTAAATTGATCCCCTCCTCTTATTGAAGTTACCAAACCTAAAAATAAGTTTTGTTGGAAATCTGAACAAGAAAATGCATTTAATAAATTGCAAGAAATTTTCTTTCAAAAACCTATGCTAAATCTCCCTAATTGGAATGAGACTTTCTATGTTAATACTGATGCATCAAAGACAGCAATCTCAGCTGTTCTTATGCAAAAATTTGACGGTGAACTGCGACCGATTTCATATTATTCCAAAATTTTGTCTCAGTCTGAAAAACAGTATCCAGCTATCAAATTGGAACTTTATGCCATATATAAAGGAGTAACAGCCTTCAAATATTACATTTTTGGTCGACCCTTCATTCTCTTATCAGATGCTAAACCCCTTAATAATTACAAAAAAGCAACATCACCTGCTGACATCACTACTCGTTGGATGTTAGAACTATCTGAATATTCATACACATTCCAGCATATACCAGGCAAAGAGAATGTGTTAGCAGATTTTCTAAGCCGAACACCTCACATTCCTACTGAAGATCTCCATACTAATCCAGATCTTATTTCTAGGCAAGAACCCCTACCAATTGTTGATGATCAAAATGACTTACATAATGAAATTGCTCACTTTCCATGTGGTTTAATTGGCAAAACACACCACACCTGTCATCTTCAAAGTGACTCTCCACCTCCAAATAATGATAATAATGAAGACCCATTACTAGAAATTTTTGATCAAACCATTTTCTCTGAACAACAAAAAGACCCTAAAATTAAGAAAATTTATGAAGATTTTAAAGCTAACAAAAAATCTAAAAGTTTAAATGGCTATTATATTAATCCAAATGATTTACTTTGTTATAATTGACATTTTTCTTCAGAAGATATTGAGCTACATAAAGCTGTTTTACCTTCATCACTTAGAGCAAAAGCTTTAAGAATTGCTCATATTACTCATACTGGAATTCATAAAACCATTGTTAATTTAAAGAAAAGATTTACCTGGAAAACCCTTGTTTCTGATACCATTAATTATGTCAACTCTTGTGAAATTTGTTTAGTAAACAAAAATCATAAAAAAACACCGCTCCATATTTACCAGCACCACTACCTACAGCTCCGAATCAAAAAGTTTCGATGGATTTACTTGGCCCATTGAGAAATCGCCAATATGTGATGACAGTTATTGATCATTTTTCTCGTCATTTAGAATTTTATGCCTTGAATAACATTAGCGCTGAATCTGTTACCAAAGCTCTATTACATTACATTTCTACTCATGGAAAACCCGAATTAACACTTACTGATCATGGCTCTCAGTTCACTAGTGATATGTTTTCTTATTTCAATAAAAAGCTTGGCATAAAGTTAGAACACAGTTCTGTAGCCCATCCCCAGGCTAACGGATTAAGTGAGCGATGTAATACTCAAATAAAATCATCTGTGAATACAATGGCTTCCCAAGGATTTGATGTACCAACTGCTTTAAAAATCCACCAGTCCATATACAATGCTACGCCTCATCCAGCTACAAATTCACTCCAAATCTTCTTCATTTTGGAAGAGGAGTAAATGATATTTATGCCAATTATAAAACCCAATCTTCTTGGAAAATTATTAATACAGCTTATTAAATTCACAAATTAATGGATGTTATTGAAAAGATATACTATCAAGCTTACATAAATAACGAGTCTTCTAGACAAAAGGTATACCAAAAATCAAGGAAAAAGTTAAAGTTTGCTAATATCAAAATTAATGATATTGTTTATGTAAAATTTTTCAGTGTCTTTAACAAAAAAGTACAAGGCCCTTACATGGTAAAGAAAATAATTTCACCTGTACTTATTCAAATTCAAGATTGCAATAATAATCAAGCCTCACCAATGTTGATACATACTAACAGAATTTTGAAACTTCAAAAAAGAGATGAAGCATTGCAGTATTCTTCGGATTCTTCGCAAGGTGCAACACATGATCAACCAGCTGTTGATATTGCATCTTCTTCTCCTGTACAACAACATGTTCCTGTTCAAATTTCTAATGGTGATTCTGTCTGTAATACATCTCCTTAAATTCCTACTTCTTCTAAGTGCCAACAAACATCTTCACATTCATATAAGTCAGTCTGTTCACAGGCATCTGGTGATAAAACTCCCACCACTCTCCACCCAATATAAAGATCATTATGATCGTCGGCCTCGCACCTATAAACATTACAAAACATAAACTAATCTTCATTTCTTTTTTAGGATGACTTTAACGTTGTTGCAGAATCTGAGGCATGCTAGCGGTCTTGGATTGTCAGAGATGATGTCTGAATATTTTTTTTTTGGCTTTCTTCTACCAAAGCTGCAGGCAGCATTTGTGTAATTTTTTTTAAAAGTCATCTTCTCCTTGAGACAATGAAATTGTCATCCTGTAAAAGTATGTACCTTTTTAAATTTATGTCTTTTCACTCTGTTTTGTATTGAAATATTTTCTTCACAACCATTCTTAATTTTTTTGTTTATGCTTCATCTCACATATTAAGTGTATTGGTACTTTTAAGTTTTTAAAGTCTATGCATTCAATAGTTGGTAAATAATGAGTAATATTTTGTTTTTGAAACAATAATTGAAAATGTCACTCATTAATTTATTGTGATAATTGTTTATTCTAAAAATAAATAAACAAATAAATTGTTATTGATATAAGGTAAAACATGAGTACTCATGTCAAAAAAAAATTTTTTCCCTATTATGTCTATTATAATAATTGAAATGTTACTCTTTATTGACAATTTATGCATGCTCTAACATCTAACCTTTTTTTTTAACATTTCAAAAATAATAACATTGTGCATGCTAATTTCTTCTACTTGAATTTTTGATTTATTGTAAAAAAAAATGAAATGATGATTGAGTATAGGTATCTATGTATATCTAAGTGTTAAAATATTCAAAGAAAAAGGTTTATATATATATATAAGTATATACTTTGGATCCAAAGATATTTTTTTTATTATTTAAGTCATTACTGGTATATAGAAAAGAAAATATTTGTTATTTTGCAAATAACACATGATCACATGTTATTTACAAGAATTTGAATATTTGAATTAAACATGTTCAACATATATTCAACATATTATAAATATTTTATGTGATAATTTTTATAAAGTGACATTTTTGTTTCAAGTTATGTACTGAATTGATATATTTATTTAAATACTTTTATGAGAGTGTAAATATCCTCTCTTTGCCCTTTTTGTTAATTTTGTAAGTGGTATTATTGCAGAATAGCATTTTCTTCTGAGAATTCAAATATTCTCTCTTTGGTATTTACCTTTATTTAGTTTGAAAATGTTCTTGTTGATTTGCAACTTATATTTACTTTGAAGATATTGTTGAATTATATGTCATTAATTCTCTTTAGTTAAGATATGTTGACATATTGGAAGGCATTGTATGTATATGGATATATATATATATATATATATTTAAATCTAAATACTCTTCCTTGTCCATTTGTATACATTTTCCAATTTCTGTCATAAGAAAATTTTAAAAAATTGAATTCTGAAAAATTAAATTTATTAAATGTAACATGAATATTGATTTGTGAATTTTAATATCATTTACTTATATGCACATTATTACAAATTCTTTTTCTTTTTAATATGCTGACCATATATGTATATTCTTATTATATGCAACAATTTTTATATATGCTGATAAATTTATATTATTGTATTTGTATTTACACAATTCAGTCAAGAAATTCTCATTTAAAGACTGTGAACATTTTCTATACATACATATACTGTACTAAACTTTTTTTTTGAAACAAGATATGTTCCTTTTTTGTGAACAAACAGTTATTTTAAATGTTTGCCAGTGTATTGTGCATTATTATTTGAACTACAACTATGATAGTAATTTTGTTCTATTATTATTGAATGTCATGCAAGACAATTATTGATATTCAGATAATTTTTATTAGTTTATTTATATTTATGACTGTTTTATATGTTCATTGTGCATAATTTAGAAAATAATGTCTCGATGTAAAAATTATTCAATTTGTACATCTCACCAATATTTTCTCTTGGAGATGGTAATATGTTGTGGTTACTCTTAACCACTGCCATATTTTTTATTTAATTTAATTTATCATCTATTTTTGGTTTTATCTTTATTCATTTATATATATTTCGCATTCTAAAAATTATCTTAATTCTCGCCTTTTTTAATCTCCCCTGTAAAGTTATTTTTATTTCCTAACTTTTTGTTGATTTCAAATGTTGAAATCAGTTAAAAATTTTGTTCCTTCTGGTTTTGATGGTTTCTAGTCTTTTCGAGAATGTTCGATGGGGTGTCGACTTCCGTTTTATGACTCCGCCTATTATCCTATCAGGTACTATTCTTCTGTTACGTAATTTAAAAGTTAGTGCGTCCTGGTATCAAGTTTTGGCTCCGCATCGTTCTGCTCATATAAAAGTTCATTCTTAAAATACTGTTTCCCTATTCCGCGATCCGCTTGGCCTCTCTATTTTTTTCGCCACTTCCTGTTGCCCTGCCAGTTGGCGTATTTTTTTATTTTTGGCAACCCTCCCCCCCGCCTTCTTTCCGGAGCGGCCTCGGTCGTTTAAAAAATGGAGATGAGAGCAGGTGAGAAGGGAAGCGGTGTCGTGTTAGTGCCGAGCAGTCGTCGGCAGTTCTACGATGATAAATATCTGCAAAAAATAATGTGCGCGATTTTAATACAAATGATTTGTTCGGCTTTTTATGACTAACGTTCAGCAATTGTTAAATACGAAAGAATGGAAATTATTTAAAAGCGCAAGGAGTGACTGTTATCCCTCCGTGGAAATAAACAAGGATTTGTTCGTCCAAAAAAAGAAATATAACTTTTGTTTTCCAAAAAAAATAAATTTCATATGAAGAAAGTGTGTTTCGACTTTGAGAAGGCTGAATTTTCTTGAGGGAAATATTATTTTATGAAGAAAGTGTGTTTCGACTTTGAGAAGGCTGAATTTTCTTGAGGGAAATATTATTTTATGAAGAAAGTGTGTTTCGACTTTGAGAAGGCTGAATTTTTTTGAAGGAAATATTATTTTTTTAAATTGTTAAGTAATTCTTTACTTGGAATTTTCAGTTGGCCTCACATTGTATGCAATATATACAGGATGGATCACTTCTTCGTTTTATGATAATTTGTTGCCCCGTCATTTCCAAGGGAAATGAAGAGAAGTTATACTCATTTTAAAAATGAGTTCTTCTTTTATTTATGAAATTTTGTGAAAGTCAAATGTGTCTTTTATGTCCGACTCTAAAAATAAGAGAGTAAATTTTTTCTAAAAGATATAATATCCTCCAAGATTTATAATCGTTTACCTTCATTAAAAAAACAAGGAAATAAATGAATAAAAGTTCTTTGTTAAAAAATGTTATGAACTTATTCTTCTCTGTGTATCTGCTTACTTTCTTAATTCAACCTTATACAGGTAAGCTCTATTTTGATTTTTTTTTCAATCATATTTTTCTGTGAATATGGCACATTATATTCCATGAATTTTTTGATCTATTTTACGACATGTGTTGTGGTCGTTTGCGGCCAAAACATTTGCAGTGTACTAACAATACGATCACGCACTTTAATTTCTTGTTTCGGAACGTCGTTAGAAACGTTCCCCCACTTAACACAACACATATAATAAATGATGATGGAATAAACTCATAGCAAACATGAATATATAGAAATTAAAAGTTTAAAAATAAAACTAACGAAAATATTTGAATGAATATATAGTAATGAGTAAAAAAATTTTGTTTTCTATTTAAATATTTTGGACATTAAATACATTTTATATTCACTTGTTGTAACTATTTTGGAAATAATAATTAAAAAAATATATTTATATTTTATTGTATATTAATCAAATTCTGATTTTTTTCTTTTATACTGCAACGGCGATTTTATGGATATCTATTCATAATATCTAATAGCTGTGCATTTACGGGAAACAGAGTATCATGTATCTAAAACAATGTACTGCACATATGTATATATTGACTAAAAAACCAAATAGATTTTTTTTACACTTGATGTATGTGCATTTTTATGTTTTTCCCTTACAATACTAGCAACCATTTATTTATACGAAAATCAATTAGTTATTGTAAAAAATCATTAAAATATATTTTATTTTGGCGTCATACCAAAAATTAAAATCAAGAAATTCTGTTTTTAAATACTTTCATACATAGTTTAAAAGTGTTTATCCATCCGGTTTCTCTGTCCATCTGCCCATGCTCTAACATCCGAAAATATACCCGTATTCTTATGATATTCATAAAAGTTATTTGGGGACATGTTTAGTATTGTATGTCAACTACGTATGACTAACAGTTCAATTACAGCGGTACTGAAAAGAATTAGATTACGGTATATTTATTGAAATCGTTCGCAGAGTATTTTAATGTGATTAGGCTACTTCAAATGTACTAGCAGCCAGTTTGGTCTCCTTTAAATTTATACTAAACATTGCATCACATTACTTTGATTCATAATTTAATTTTACTTGCTCAATTGTATGCCAAATCAGAAAATTCAGCTAGAAAATTCAAAAACTCGGTATTTTTGTACTGACCGGGCACAGATGATAATTCGCTAAACAATCTTCCCGTGGCATTTTTTCGTATTTCATTAATTGCACTTGAAGTATAATCCTTTTACTCATTTCATTTATAATGCATAACTTTAATTTTAAACTAAAACGTTTAAAATTCATGATTTTCTATTTTTTATTATTATTATTATTATTATTATTTTTTTTTTTTAAGTAAGACAAAATTAAAAAACTCCGCAATTTCAGCGAAAGAGAAAAATGTAAATGAATTTAGATTTTTCTTGTTCTTTTTGTTTGTTTGGAGAGGAGTTATTTGAGACTTATAGCGGCAGGGTCGTTGTCTCGAATGATCCAATTTACCTTGGTCTAAATCCTTCTAAATTACTTTTACACAAAAACCGATGAAGTGCGTTTCATTCAGATGTTGCCTTTGAACAAGTAACAAGTAAGTGTAATATATACACGGCATCCAGCAAATAACATCCTGATTTCGAAATTAAATTTCTCAAAAATAAAGATCGATAGTAATATGCGGTAAACGGTTTTTTCATTAGGTAAGCTGTAAAAATGTTATACAGAAATTTCAAACAGTGAATATTTTAAAAAAATTGCGTTCTGATTGCATAGAATGCTTTGATTTGACATTTTTCTTGTTTTAGATTGCTTGCAGAGAAATAATTTTTCAGCTTACAGTGCAATATTTTAAAGATTATTCGAAGTAAATTTTTAGAATTTTGAAATTTCGAAAATTTAATTTAAAAAACTATGAAATATGGCACTTTAAAACACATTCTCTGGCAGCAATCTAAAGCAAGAAAAATGTCAAATCAAAGCCTTATTTGCAATCAGAACACAATCTTTTCAAAATATTTACCGTTCGGAACTTTTGTATAAGATTTTTACAGCTTACCTGATAAACAAACCGTTTACTGCATAATTCTATTATCTTTACTTTTGAGAAATTTAATTTTGAAATCAGGGTATTATTTGCTGGACACCCTGTATATAGATTGAAACTTATACAAATTAATGAATTTCATTACAATGTTAAAGTAAGGTATCCCCGGCATTCAAGATAATAAGCTGAAACTACTGGTAATCAATCGAACTGCTATAAAAACTTTTTAAAAACACCATAAAATAAATTAAATTACTCAAAACTTTTCGAAAGAACTGAGTCTTTTTTCGTCAGGAGCAAAAAAGTCGCGCGTGTACTATGAATGTAGCGGCATGTCTGACGAGTAGCAGATTCCTATTTTATGGCGTTTTTAAGAAGTTTTTTCACTTCGATTCATGGCATTTGTAATAATTTACGGGGACACTCGAAATAAATCGGTTACATTACTGTAATTGAGTAATAATTCCTTTAGCGTACATTTTAAATTTTTTTTGCATGATTTTCGCTACATATAAATTTTATGCATCGTATGCATGGCAATACAAAAGCATTTATATACCATTCTCCATATTAGATGAAATTCATAAAGCGGAAATTCCAACTGAGATATATGTGTTTCTTAAGTGAACTAAATTTTTGCATGCTGTAATCAGTAGATACAAATATCTATATTATATACATGGCTGGTAAAATATTCGGATAATTTTCCAATTGCAGACGGGAACAGTTAAAAATGGGTTTCCAAATGGGTTCTTTTTAATGATGCAGTTTTGTTAAATTATTCGGAATGTGTTGTGAAGTGTTTCATCATCTATGTTTGACTCATAATTTTTACTTTTTTATTTTTCTCATAATTTCATTTGTTTAAATGTGGTTAGACGGCATGTCTGAAAATTGCTACATTATGTATATTATTTTATTTTTCTATGGATCAATACATTTTTAATTTCGTTGGGAAATGTAAGATGAAAGAAAATTCCGAACTATTTTACTTATATTATTTGAAATGGAAGCAGATTTACTTCTTATGATAACCTTGCATCAAGATATAAATACTGTTTAAAAAATACTTGAAAATAATTTTTTGCAATTAAAATTCGGTAAATTTTCATACTGTTTTCATAAAAAACTGATATAGATTTCCAACAAATCGCATTCGGAAGTCTTTTTTCTCTCTGTACCATGGTGTAGAAAATACTAACTTAAATACTGGAATGAAAGTAATAAAAGTTAAATTCAATCATCTTCTGTTACTACTGACTAAATGACTTCCACTCCATGCACAGTAGGGTGGAGCGAAAAAAAAATTTCTTTTTATTAAAAACGGGTAGGTAGCAAAATTTGTCTTTTTTTACTAGTTCATTGGCTGCGTGAACTTTTTTCCGCTGAAAAAAATGGCTTGAATCTGCGCTTTTGGACCAAAAAAAAAATGAAAATTTGAGTAAAACTTGACATTAAAAAAAATATATATATATCCTATGGAGATAGTTAAATTAAAAGTGTTATTTAAAATTTTATTACTAACTACTTAACATATTTGAAATATATAACAATGGTTTTATTCTACATAAATGGAGCAAAGGTGACAATATTTGGTTAAAAAAAAACGGCGTTACAATTATATTAAGCTTAAAACGAATAATTGATTGAATATAGCTCTTATCTAGTTGCTTTTCTTTGTATTTTTAAAACCAACTAGGTAAGAGCTATATTCAATACCTACACGAGGTATCTAAGACATACCTCGTGTAGGAGGCTACATTTTATATTCCACCCATCCCAATCACCTGACCATGTAGTCACAGTGTTTTATTTATAAGATATCCTGATGTAAGTACGCCACGTTAAGGTTCTACTATTTATCACGGCTTAGTTTTAGATTTTTTTTTCAAAAAAAAAAAAAAAATATATAGGAATTGATACAGCAAGTAATTAACTTTCTGGAAGAAAAAAAAATTAATAGATATGTATTCATAAAATGTAATGTCATGATTTCTTGACTAAAGCTATTCCGTGTTAATACAAACCTATATGGGTAATAACGCCGTGCAAATACAAAACTATAAAATAAGATGGAATAATGGCACGTAGATTTCCATTTCAAAAATACAAACACTTTAGCCCTAGAAACTGACAAATTTTACTGTAAACGATATAAAATGTTAATTTTTTGTGAAATTGTAAGAAATAGAGGGGGAAGGGAAGGCAACAGAACATCAGACCCTGAGCTTCTTTTTGCTTAAAAAGGACCGCTTTGTTGGAAACACCGCCTGGTTTTAACTGTGTTTGTCTAAATCAGCATTTATATTTTTAACTATGCATTCTAAGCGATAGAAAATGTTCAATATTTTGTGAAAGTGTAAGAAAAAGGAGGGGCTGACAAAACTTTGGGACAGGGGGGGTGGGTCAGACTTTTAGTTTCTATTTTATAAAAGTTCCGCTTAAATATAAGAAACATTGTACGGTTTGAACCAATTTTAAATTTACTCTTTTTACTATGCAAAATTTTATAATACCAAAGTTATGTGTAATAGATTTTCTTGTTAACACTGTTATAAATTTCTTGTAATCACTTTTTAACCTGTAAACTCCAAACTAATGCGGATTCGCTTCATAAACCTAAATTAAAAATGTCGACATTTCATAAAACATGCGTCAATAAACATTTATTCGAAATTAATTAATATTTTTGATAAAAATTAATATCCCATTTAGATTCTTATTAAACTTTATACATGATCCAAGTGGCTATACTGAATTATTACTATATTGCAGACAAAATTAACCTTTAACTGCTGTTAGCGATCTCAATGAATGCAGTTTAATTTAAATTTCGCAGAGTTAAACTTGTCATATCGAGTTTAGCTATATTACTACTGAAATTCTCTTTTGTTTTGAATCCTAGTACTATTGTTAAAAATATTTGAATAGATTAAATGTAATTAGAATTAACCCTATACAAAAAATTTAGCGCAGAAACAGTATTCTAGGAGTTTATCGCCTTTTCTATCATCTTTCGATCGAGTTGTCTTGCAGATATATCACAGTTGTTATGTGACAACTTCTGTAATGAATTTTTAAATAAATATTTTAAAATGAATTTGTATATATAAAGCGTATTGTTACATTTATGAGTTTTAACGTTCCGATATTTAGAATTATACAGCACACTTTTAAGCATAGTGTAAAAAAAAAAAAAAAAAAAAAAAAAGCACAAAAATCTTCAAAACTGTACAAGAAGATACATTTTTAAAAGTACTTAATTAAAAATAAATAATAAAATTTTGAATTTTTGAATTCAATTTCTTGAAAATTTCTTGATTTTTCTATTTCTTGAAAAAATCATTTTTTTCTTCATTAAATCCTTTAACATTGTGCTAAGAACATATCTTTAAATGCTTTACATACTTTCTATCACTAAAACGTTCTACTGAAGATTTTAAAAACAGAAAAATAGTTTTATTTAACTGTTGGCATACTTCAACTCTTTGCAGAGTGATTTTCAAAACAATAAAAAAAATGATATTCAAAAGTTGCACTGTTTATGATGCATTGAACTGAAACGCCATCATTCAGTTTTTCATGTGACACACGTTTTGTGTTATTATTATTATTATAATTATTATTATTTACTTGGATTCTTTTTCTATTTTCATACTTTGTCACAAAAAACTGAATGATGGTGTTTCCGTTAAATGTACACTGTAAAAAAATACCTGTAAAGTTACTAAAAGTTTTCTAGGAAACTGGGATTCCTGCATTTTTTATGTAACGGCAATAGCCGAAGAAGTATGTAACATACAGATTTATACATATTTGCAAGGAAAATCAAAAAATCTGTAAGGTTGCTGAGAATTTTTTAGGAAACTGGGATTCCAAGAATTTTTCATGTATCTGCAACCCAGGTTACAAACAAAATTTTAGTGAGATAACTATACTTTTACTAAATTTGTTTGTACAGTTACAGATTTTTGTAGATTTACAGTTTTTGTTCTACAGTCTACAGATAAAAATAGTTAGCAAGCAGTAACTAGTTCATTACCAGTATCATCATCAGTAACCAGCTAGTTGCTTACTAAGCTGCAGCTTAGTAAGCAAGCAGATTTCGACAACTTTTCATTTGTAGAATTATAGATTTTTTTTTTTTTTTTTTACAGTGTATCACAGACTGTGCAACTATGTAATATCATTGTTAATTGTTTTGAAAATAACCCAGCGATGAGTTAAAACATGTCAATAGCTAATAAAAATATTTATTCTGTTTTTAATATATTCTTTACTCCTTTTTAAAGTTTATAAAGAATGTATTAATACAAGAAGCTATTTTGTTATATAATTTCAAAAATCTTAATAAAAAAATTCAGAGGATACAGAATTTTCTTAAAATAATACATTAACACCCCGAAATAACAGGGTTGTTGGGAGACAAGTTTCACACCGCGATATAACTTAACCAGGGTACATTGGAATGGTGTCAAAGAAATACACAAAATGATGAAAACTCTTACCCGCTTTGCGAAATATAATTAACTTTATCATTCGTTGAATACAGGCTTAATCTTACGATATGATTAAAATGTCCATAAGTGTTTTTTGATAAACTAAGGCGTTTCGCTTCCTTTCAGCTTATTGTTTCTCACTAGCAAGATGGAGTGGATGAACACAATCTGAATCGTCTTGCTTCTCTATACACGAAACTACCTTCATTAAGTATGAAATTACTTCACTACTATGTGGAACGTAGTATTTTATTACCACACCAGTTTCAATTTCATCATCATTTTGCTTAGTCCAATTTTTAAGCATTACATCATCAATGATATCCTGATCTGTTGTGACCTTTGAAATTGGTTCTCTGTTGTCAATTTCTATCCAGTCATTAATCATTAAATCATTCCACATTAAATAATTCTAACATTAATCATTAAATCATTCTAACATTAAATTATTCTACAGAAATATCGAGATGTATAGCACTGATTGAACACTGCAAGTCCCTCGTTGTGTTTCACTGAAATTTTAAATTCAAAATTATCCTAAAATAGATTTTTTTTTTCGGGGGACATATTTGCCCTGCTTAAAATCCGATTTCGCCCTATATCGGTCCACGTTATTTCGGTCTTCTACTGCACATGTTATTTTAAATGCTTAAGAAAACATATCTTTCTATAAGATAATAGTATTAATGTTCTTATAAATGATCACTAAACACATAGAATAAAATTAAATTTAAACATATATAACTTTTAAAGAAATTTTAATATTAAAAAAATATATAAAATTCTGAATTTTAAAGGAAAATCATTTTTATTACCACTGAAACAGAATCAGAGAAATCTGAACTTTAACTAAATGTATTTCTCTTACATCAATACCAATATAATACGCAATGATGTTCCATGCACGTTTATAGCAAAAGTCGATGTATTTCAATTGGTATCTAATTTGGCATCATGCGCCATTGATTTCATTTCATGTCTCAGTTTGTTTAATAATGATGATATCTGTAATATCATAGAAGCTTTCTCAGATTTGTATCGATATCCAGTTAAAGTATTTACACGTGAATAATCATGTTTTGATACTGAAAGCAATAAACATATCACTATTATTATAGCTTTCCTTTCTTAATTTGAAATTTATTTTCATTAATCTTATATAAATTAACAGTGCAGTATAATTTGATTACATTGAAATTAAAAATGCATATTCCCAATAGAATTCGGAGAATAGCATTATTACTACTACTATTATTATCATTATTATCATGTTATACTATGTAAAAATTTAATTAGATTTCTTTTATAAAAAATAAATAAATTTACAAAGATGCTGGTTACAGATAAGGAAATATAGTTAAAATATTATTTCGAGACAAATTTCAAGTAGAATTTTTAAATTAATAAGAACTCATAAAATAACTTCATATCACATAAATAAAAGAGGAGTAGAAAAAATCTGTATTTTAATATGATTTTATAGAAAAAATGGAGGAGCTAAAATTTGTGAAATCAATTTCTATTTTCCTAAAACATTTATTAATAATTATTTTAGAACATAATTTTATTATTTTAATATCACCTATTATGTTTATCATTTAGCTTTCTCCGTTGGTATTTTATATATTTTTTTATTATTATTTATATAATTTACACAAAGTAACAATGTTTCATCATTCAATTTTTATGGTCGTTATTACGATCTTAAAATTTTTCTTACTAAATTTATAGAACGAACACTTTCAGTTATATGTATTGGTTAGTTATGTGCAGTTATTTCATTTTAAATTCTTAAATGTAAAGTATTATTGCTTGAGAAGATTATGTTATAAAATGTAATAAATCATGTATCTTAGTGTTAAAAATAGTTTCGAAAAAAAATGTTTTTTAAAATTTTAAAAATAGGAAAATAATAATAATAATAATAATAAATCTATTTAACATTAAATACGGGCATAAAAATTCACTTAATAGTCAATTTAAAAGTGCACTTTTTTAAATGTCTGTAATGGCAGCATAGCACATTTCCTTATTTATTTGTTTAAAGTTGAAAAGGGCTTACTTCTTTTTTAGTTTTTATTTTATTTTACTTATTTAGTTAGTTTATTATTTATTTATTTATTTATTTATTGACAAGCAGTTTATACATTAAAATATGTCTTTTTGCTAGATTGAGCCAACACGCGATGCATATTATTTATGAGGAAAGAAAAAACGAATTTATAGTTCCTTCAAATCTTAATTAATTATGATCTTCATGAAACGGGGTCGATATTCTTCAACACCGCACCCTGAATACCGCAGATAGCCATGTTTTACGTAAATGAATGGATTGTAAAAATGCATTTAATGGTAAAATAAACTAAAATTTGGAAAATCAGTAAAATAAATATTCCATCAAATAAAGAAATTTTGTTGCATATTCAATTCTTTTTTTAAAAAAAGCTAATGTATTTAATAATATAAGGTCTTTTATTAAAATCATTTCATATTTTTTTAATTGTGAAGTTTCCTAATTACTCTGTTAACGTAACACACACATTTCATTAATTTGCGAGCATAAAGTTTCTAACAGTCTGAATCAAAATTGTGGTCCACTGTAAAAAAAAAAAAAAGTATATGAACAGTTACTAAGATTTTTCTAGTAGATTTGCATTCAAAGAACTTTTCATGTAATGGTAACAGAAAAACTCATCCAACCTTCCTCGATTACATGACGTTTTGCTGTTATAGTTATATGAAAAGTTCTTGGAATAGAAATCTACTAGAAAAAATTTAGTAACCTTACAAATTTATTTTACAGTGTATAAGTACGTCACCTGAGACTAATAAGGTTCTATCTGTGTTTTTATCTGCTTTGTTTAAAAAATGACTTGTCGATATAGAAATTTTCCATTTCTACCACTGAAGGCATTTCTGGATTAAAATAATATCATAATACAACTGTAATGTCATATGTAAATTATATTATGAAATTATTTTAATCCAGAAAGCTAATGTATTTAATAATATAAGACCTTTTATTAAATCATTTCATATTTTTTTAATTGCGTATTTTCTTAATTACGCTGTTAACGTAACGCGTACTTTTCATTTCTTTGCGAACATAAAGACTTACACAGCTGATTTCAAACAGTCTGAGTCAAAATTGTGGTATCAGTAGCCGAGCGAAAGGCTACTGACTATATTTAATTTTAAACCTTGTTTCTGGGTAGTTTTTGTACTGTTGTATTAGGGCAGACGGTTGAAAGAGATGACGACTGTAGTGACTACTTATTTATATAATAACGAACGCATCTGAAAAAAAAAATTCGTCCATATTTTGCAAATTAGAAAAAACAGGTTTTTTTTTCCTCCTGATGACAATGGCACATATTTTTTTCACAGTATCTAAGAATAATTAGAATATTAGATTATTCGATAAACTTAAGAAAATGTAATTCATTTTTTATCTACTCATGTAAACGTCATATACTCAAAAATGTTAAATCCAGAGAAAAGTTTTGTTGAATAAAAAAAAATTTGTTTGGTCCAACAAATCTTTTTGTTTAAATATTGATCAATGTAAATTTTGTTTAAATAAACAAAAAAATATTGTTGATTTTTTTGGCAATTTTTCGTCTACAATTTTCAACTGAAATACATAATAACGTAATAATAACGTCATTAATCCGTCATTAATGAAGTTTTTATTGTCCAAAAATTATGTTAATTCTTTATAGCTGTATAAATCAATTAAACAAAATTACGTGAGAGATTTACGTGATTACGTCTACTGCACACCAGTTTAAATTTAGCAAAAAAATCAACATTTTGTTGGAATTACAAATTGAAAATACAAGACTCAAGACTCAAATTAAATTGATGAAATTCTGTTAAAATTTTACAAGAGTGTTAACAATATTTTTTTTTTATTTGAGCAACAAAACCGATTTTATACTTTAACTAAAAAATTCGCTTAAAACAACCAAAATATATTCAATAAAACAAGTTTTGTAATTTTAATCAATTCCGTTTTCTGGGTGTAACATTTTACATTAATCGAACTATTTTTTACTGATAATAGATATGTCCTCTTAATTATATTTACAAAACATAATTTTAATCAAGATGTAGTACATTAAAATACATAGTTAGCTTCGAAAGTTTATTCTTTAATACCGTGAATTAGTTTTTCTTTTTCTGACATTGTATTCTCTGACTAATACCTTTATAGTTGGCACATATTTTTTTGGCAATATCTACGAATATTTTGTGAACATATTTAGGTTATACGATAAACTTTAAAAATGTAATTCATTTTTTAATATACTCAAGTATACTTCATACACTCAAGAATGATAAAATTTTACACTAATTGAATTATTTTTTACTGTTAATAAATATGTACTCGTAACTATATTTACAAAACATAATTTTAATCAATATGTAATACATTAAAATACACAGTTAGCTTTGGTAGTTTATTTTTTTAATACCACGAATTAGTTTTTCTTTTTCTGTCATTGTGTTTTTTGACTAAACCCCTTATAGTCCAGTAAATCTTTGATGCCTAATAATTTTTTGTCTATGTAAAATTGTCTGGATTACGAGAACTTCTTTATAAATAATTGTACTAATGAAATGTCAATAAAATTAGCGTGTACGAATTGGTGTTTTTCTAACTAACTTTATTGTTTGGAATCCATTCTTCATGTTAAATATTTATCAATGTCTATATTTTATATAACAATAAAAGATATATACATTTCAATTTACAATAAACGGGATAATTTTAATTTTTAGGTTAACTAATATTTTAACTGGATTTTTATAGAGGATATATTTCGCTACTATAAACTCTGCTAGAATAGTAATTACTTTCTTAAAGAGATTTTACATTTTATCAGTATTTTGTACTATAAAAATAGTATTCCTGGCTTAAGTTCATTCACAGATATACAAGTTTTTTTTGGCGGTCTTCATTTTTGAGTTATTGCCATATGACTCACTATCAACAATCTGTGTGACGTGATATTTTTTTCCTTTTCAGAATGATGTTTGCGATTGAGTTGCAACAAGCGGTAAATGAACTTCGACGGATTATGGAACACTGAATGTTGGTTATTTTTCGTGATAAATAAACGTGTAGGAATTGGAGATTTTATAACTAACTTTATTGTTTGGAAACCATTTATCAAGTTAAATATTTATCAGTGTTTATATTTTATATAACAACAAAAGGTATATACATTTCAATTTGCAATAAACGGGATGATTTTAATTTTGAGGTTAACTAATATTTTAACTGGAGTTTCGTAATAATAGTTGAGATATTTCGCTACTATAAACCCTGCTAGAATAAAAATTATATTCTTAAAGAGCTTTTACATTTTGTCAGTATTTTGCATTATAAAAATGGTATTCCTATCTAAAGTTCATTCATTTATATACAAGTTTTGTTGACGGTCTTCATTTTTGAGTTACTGCCATATCGTCAACTGAGAATAATAAGGTTCTATCAGTGTTTTTTTTATTGACTTACAGATAAAGAAAGGCTCTATTTGCATCTAGGAATACATTTTTGCATCAAAATGATGTTATGTGTAATTTATATATGATATTACAATTATATTATGACATTATATATATCCAAAAATGCCTTCATAGATTAAAAAAAGAAAATCTTTATATCGATAAGTCATTTTTTCCGAAAACATAGATAGAACCTTATTATTCTCAGTTGACGATATAACTGACAATCGATAATTTATATCACGTGATCTTTTTTACAAGGATATTTGCGATTGTGTTGCAACAAGTACTAGGTGAACTTCGACAGATTATGGAACATTGAATGTTGGTTATTTTTCGTGGCTTTGTGACTCATTCTTTTATACACATTTTTGCTATTTTAATGTATATTATTATCTAGTCTACAAAAGATGTGCCGTCAGATAGAAAAATTCAAATGGGCTCACTCTGGCGTCGGGTCCAGTAGAAATGCGATTGTTATATGCGTTTGATTATTGTGTGCATTTAGTTTATGAATTACAATTCACTGGTAGAGACCGACTGCCGCTACTGCAACAATCATTGGGTCAATCGGAAAATCGTTACGCATTGGGGAAATCAATTCGTACCAGAATATTCTGCCCGTTAATTATTTGACATCAATTCAGATATTTAATTTTTAATAACTAACAGGAAGGATTTTCCGGTACGAATTGATTTCTACGACAAGTCAAGACTTTCCTATCAACACAATAGTTGCGTATAGTAAGGGAGTACGGAGTAATAACTCCGTATTAAGTTTCTCCAAGTAAGTGTATTTTAGCATTTCTGTATTCATAAAAAGTAATGTTGTGATGTCTTGTCCGCTGCTACTTGGCTTCATTACTCATCTATAACGCCATGACGTTAGGTAACGACATGCAAACAAAACTATGAAATAAATTGTATTTATTACATGAAAATTGTGCAATTCTAAAGATACAGTTCAGTCTTAGGGATTGACAAAATGCTTTTACCAACCATTAATTGCGATACTCATTTAGTAATACTTATTTAGTATATTATTCTTTTGACATGAAGCAAATAGATGAATTTAGGGCATATAAATTCCTCTTTATCCCTTTTTCTAAACAATAACAATAACAGGTTGTCGTGAAAAAAATAAAAGTAAAAATGTAGTTCTGCCACCAAAAACAATCAACTTGCGTAATAACACCAGTGAATGGCGTTATTGAATAGATTTACATTTTACGTAGTACGTTTTAAACTACAATCTAACTTACGAGCAGACATCCAAAAATTTCTAAGCAATTTAAAAATACATGAGATACACCACAAATTGGCTTAATAAAGAAAGTATTTCCTAATAAATATATAATCTTCAAATCACAGAACTTACATAACAACTGTCAGATCCTACTTAACTGTTACTTTCTTAATCTGGAGATAAGGTCTACAAATGTAATTAATTACTTTTCCTCAGTTGTTTACGATGCACATGACTGAAAGCAACCCGTAGTGCCAATATTCTGGATTCCTTCATAACTACGCGTAATATTAGTGCTTGCCGTTATTACCCCAAGATACCTTTTTATTCTGAAATGTATGTATGCTTTTATATAATAAACACAACCGGTAAAGCCCTTTTTTATTTTTTATTTTTTGTTTTTTATAGCTGTTAACTTTCATTTAATTTTTGATATTTATATTCAGCAGTATTTATTATTTGTCTATCTTACAAATTTTAGTACCAGATTTACGATAAAGAAAAAAGTTCTTTTTTTTTCAGGTAAAAAATGTAAAATAAATTCAAATTTTACTATAATTTTACTCATATTTGCACATTTTATTATTTTTTCAACAAGTTAACTTATGACAAATCGAATAATTTGAATTTAACAGTCGTCTACGAATAGTTTAAAATAAAAAATAACAGAAAATGTTTAAAATTGTACGAGAAAATACATTACGAGAATATTATAAAATTTACTTGATTTTTTAAAAAAAATAATTTTTTCTAACTTTAACAGAGGAATCGAATAATTTTTTGATAGAAGCATTTTCATTCGTTGAACCCTTTATTATTATGCACCTTAAAATGCTCATTTTTTAACACTTTCCAACAAAGTTGAAAAGTGTTTATGCATTCGGTTTGTCTGGACGCCTGTCAGCGCTCTAACTCCCGCAAATATACTCGGATTGCTCTTAAATTTTTATATGTTATTGATGTTTACCCTAGCACAAACCCAATTGAAAATGAAGTTTCTACTATGATTAGTTTATTTACAGGGGTAATCAAACGAGAAACCGACTGCCACTACTGCAACAAACATTGGGTCAATCGTAAAATCGTTACGCATTGGGGAAATCAATTCGTACCAGAATATTCTGCTCGTTAATTATTTGATATCAATTCAGATATTTAATGTTTAATAACTAACAGGAAGGATTTTCCGGTACAAATTGATTTCTACGACACGTCACGACTTTCCGATGAACCCAATAGTCGCGCATAGCAATTTCTCCAGGAGTAATAACTCCGTGTTAAGTTTCTCTAAGGAAGTGTATTTTAGCATTTCTGTATTCATAAAAAGTAATGTTGTGATGTCTTGTCCGCTGCTACTTGGCTTCATTACTCATCTATAACGCCATGACGTTAAGTGACGACATGAAAACAAAACGATGAAATAAATTGTATTTATTACATGAAAATTGTGCAATTCTAAAGATACAGTTCAGTCTTAGGGATTGACAAAATGCTTTTACCAACCATTAATTGCGATACTCATTTAGTAATACTTATTTAGTATATTATTCTTTTGACATGAAGCATATACATGCGTTTAAGACATATAAATTCCTCTTTATCCCTTTTTCTCAACAATAAGAATAACAGGTTGTCGTACAAAAAATAAAAGTGAAAATGTAGTTCCGCCACCAAAAACAATCAACTTGCGTAATAACACCAGTGAATGGTGCTATTGAATAGGTTTACATTTTACGTAGTATTTTTTAAACTACAATCTAACTTAAGAGCAAACATCCAAAAACTCCTAAGCAATTTAAAAGTTCATGAAATACACCACAAATTGCCTTAATAAAGAAAGTATTTCCTAATAAATATATAATCTGCATATCACAGAACTTACCTAACAACTGTCAGATCCTACGTTAACTCTTACGTTCTTATTCTGGAGATAAGGTCTACAAATGTAATTAATTACTTTTCCTCAGTTGTTTACGATGCACATGACTGAAAGCTTTCCAGTGCGCAACCCGTAGTGCCAATATTCTGGATTCCTTCATAACTACGCGTAATATTAGTGCTTGCCGTTATTACCCCAAGATACCTTTTTATTCTGAAATGTATGTATGCTTTTATATAATAAACACAACCGGTAAAGCCCTTTATTTTAATTTTTTATTTTTTGTTTTTTATAGCTGTTAGCTTTCATTTAATTTTTTATATTTATATTCAGCAGTATTTATTATTTGTCTATCTTACAAATTTTAGTACCGGATTTACAATAAAGAAAAAAGTTCTTTTTTTTCAGGTAAAAAATGTAAAATAAATTCAAATTTTACTATAATTTTACTCATATTTGCACATTTTATTATTTTTTCAACAAGTTAACTTATGACAAATCGAATAATTTGAATTTAACAGTCGTCTACGAATAGTTTAAAATAAAAAATAACAGAAAATGTTTAAAATTGTACGAGAAAATACATTACGAGAATATTATAAAATTTACTTGATTTTTAAAAAAAAAATAATTTTTTCTAACTTAAACAGAGGAATCGAATAATTTTTTGATAGAAGCATTTTCATTCGATGAACCCTTTATTATTATGAACCTTAAAATGCTCATTTTTTAACACTTTCCAACAAAGTTGAAAAGTGTTTATGCATTCGGTTTGTCTGGACGCCTGTCAGCGCTCTAACTCCCGCAAATATACTCGGAATGCTCTGAAATGTTTATATGTTATTGATGTTTATCCTACCACAAACCCAATTGAAAATGAAGTTTCTACTATGATTAGTTTATTTACAGGGGTAATCAAACGTTTTCCGATACATTACGACCAATGGGAAAAAATTGTTTCAAATGAATTTTAAAAGTGTTACACCCTATTAAACTTATTCAAATTTACATGGATTCGCAAAAAGCACTAATATACGGATTCTGTAAAATATGCTCTTAAAATAATAGTTATTATTCATTCACAGAACCACTCAAAATAATTTCATTACACAATAATAAAGGAGGGAATTGTTTGCGACATATTTTAATAATGTTAAAAGGTTTCAAGTATCATAAAATTGATATACGCCGCTGCGACTTAATATTTAACGCATAATATAAAGTGCATAGCTTTTACAGGGACACACAAAATATTTCAAACCTTATATTTTTATCCGAAATACTGACGATGATACGATGATAGCTCATGGATGATTGAAATGCATTTTCAAATATGATATGCGCTTTTAAATTTTAGAAAAAGTCTTCAAATTAAATGATGTATATAAATGTTATAGTTTATATACAGGGTTACACAAAAGAGCCCATAAAAGTTAATGAATAATTAACTTCAAGGATGCAGTTATGCCCCTTGGTGGCAGTTATTACGTTGAACTGCTTTCAGTTTACTAAGAAATGTTCCTAGAATATAGATAAAATGATATACAGGGTCACGCAAAGAATTAGCTACATGGTCAGCCCTATGTGATAATTTCTGGAAATGTGTTTAAGAATGTGTTTGTTTGAACTAAATTTTAACAAAATACTGCCGTGTAGTGAACATACTGGATACATTACAGGGCTGAACAAAAGTATTGAAGTATTTTCCATCTATTAGAATAAAGTGCTGCAAGAGAAATTTCAGCCAGTTAGGCATTTTCTTGCTAAATTAACCTTTAGCTTTCGGGACAGTGAAATCTAAAATATCCTTTTACAACGGGAGAACTGACGCGATTTCATCCCCCTATCTTAATGACCCTTCACCGCAGGTGACCAGAAAATGCTGTTATCATTTGGAACATGTGTTAATGATTTATCCGTCCTGAAACGGTAAGGGAATTTTGTTCCCTAAGAGAAAGTTGTTTGTTTACTTGTCGGAATCGAAAGTAATGCTTTAGATTCGTTGAAAAGATCTAATTTATAATGATAAAAATGATCTTTTTCTGTGAAGTGCGTGTCATTAAATAAAACGTATATTACTAGTAATTGAGCGGTCTTTTTAAAAAATAATTAGAAAACTTGATGGATGTTTATTGAATGTTTTAATAGCATTTGGTTTCTTGAAGGGTATAATCTAAAAATGAAGGTTTGTTATAGGCAAAATTACTATAAGTATATATGGTAATACAAAAATACATTATTTTAAAAAATGCTAAATTTTCAAATATTTAAATAACGCATAAGTGATTTCCTTAAGAATCATTGTTAATATTATTTCAACGAGTTAAATTAAAACAGAAAAAGAAATTTCACGATAAGAAAATATTAGAAATTAACATATAAGGAATCGTTAAACAATATAGTAACAAATAATAAAGAGATATCTAACGTAATTTATGTTTCCTATTAAGGTCTTCGTTTTTAACTATAACTAAAACGAATATTTACGAATAGTACTACTTTAATTTAATCTGTAAAATAATTAACCGAATATTACTATAAAGAAATATTGGATGAAGTCTGAATATGAAAATTCTGTCAACACATCAGAGAAGAAGATTTTGGTGTTAAAATTTCTTCAATGGCTTTCAACCCTTCCGTTGTTTGCAGTCTGCTAACTGTTACTTTTAATGCCCAAAATACCAAGTGGTACCAGTAATTTTTTTTATTACAGTTTGAATTTCATAGTATATGTGAAAAAGAGCTTTTAGTTATTTTCAAATAAATTTGTAAATTTCGGAGTTAATAAATTAATTAAACATTTTTTGAACATAAATACCTTGCCCCTGAAAGGGTTAAAAATTGATAAATACATACAGTCCTCTTGTATTACTATAAAAAGAGACAATCAAAGCTATCTGGCGCTTCTGTTTGTATTTTCGTGGTTTAAAAAAATAAAGAAATAAAAAAAAATAAAAAATAAATAAATAAATAAAACGGAAAAAAGCGCTTTGACTAAAGCGCATCCATAAAATAGCTAGCATATTTAAAATCACATCATATTTAAATGAGTCCAATAATAATACACTTGGTTTATCTTAGAATATAAATACTAGCAGAAGATGATTTTTTGAAATTTTGAAGTTCTTGCTCTGCCGAGGCTGAGGGAGGGAAGAAGAAAGGGCTTTAAAAGTTATCTCAAAACCTCTCATTCTCATAATGATCAATTTTTGTAAGATATGGAGAATTAGAGTATAAACACTGGGTACTATATATATATTTTAAATTCAGTCTCCCTTGTTCTTCTGTGTATGTTGGTGGGGGACGGGGAGGTCTTCAAACTTCAAATCTATCACGGCTTTAGAAGATAACATTGTCAGAATGTTTTCTAAGTTTATAAATAACAGATCAGATGAGTTTCTGTTAATTTGCTTATCTCCCGCTTTTCAGAAGGGGGGAATAAATAAGCTATGATTATCTTCCTCATAAAACTGTACAACGGGACATTATCATTTTATATAAAAATACCCCAAATTTCATAAAAAGCTGAACGTAAAAGCTGAACGAACTGTCTATTTTCCCCTTGTTCTTCTGTGAGGGGAGCGGAGTGTCTAAAAACTCCGAATCTATCATGGTTTTTTTGCACTTAAAAAAAATGCTATATTTCCCTTATTATACTCTCTATTTATGCAAAAATCAGTAGAAATGTTGTACAATATCCATATATTTCTACTCTGCATCGACAGATCGTTTCGTATAATTTAATGTAAAGAGGGTTTCCAAATATTATAGTTTTTCTATGTTTTTTTTTTTTTCCTACCGGCTCCCTAAGTTTCCTTCTTATGAAATGGGCATTCATAAATATGAGGTCAAACATCGTCTTTGTCATCCTGGATTTTCAGAAGAATCCTATAAAAATGTCTTTATTTTATATTCGACAAAATGTCTATAATTGAAAGTGTCCGGCCATTAATAGCCATATAGTATGAAGTTCTGTAACATTTTACTTTAATCTCTTACATTTAAAAAGCACCCATACGAATTCCTTTTTTCTGCTAATTAAGTGTGGAGCTGGGGAAAAAGTACGAATTTAAAAGTAAATTTTTTTCTCTATACAATGTGTAAAAACTTAAAATGTGCGATACTTAGAAGTGTAAAATTTGCAAAATCGAAAATTGCAAAACCGAAATTGCATGGAAAAGCGCAGCGCATTTTAATTTCTTTTCTTTTCTTTTCTCTTTTTTTTCTCTTTTTTTTTTTTTTTTTTTTTTTTTTTTTTTCAATTTCAAGAGAAAATGGAGTGATTCTCTTGCCACAATTACAAAAGTGGTACTAAAAACTATAAAAAAATTAATATCTCAAAAATAAATTGAGATAGAGTTTTCAAACAAATTGCACTTAAAAGTACATTTTTCTTTCTATACAACGGTATAAAAATTTAAAATGTGCGATGGTTAGAAGTGTAAAAATTTGTTGTAGTGAACATTGCAAAACCGAAATTGCATGGGAAAGTGTTGGCATTGGCAAAATTACGTATGCGTTACGCACAGATACGTTTCGCCTTTATAATATAGATACATATTTATGAAATTTATGGTATTTTTATTTAGAAACAAAGAGATTGTATAGTATTTTCTATTTTTCCGTAAAGGCAAGACACTGTGAAAGAAGCTGTAAAAGTTAGCTTTTTAAACAAAATTTACCAATGAAGGTAAAAAAAGACATTAATTATTTTAATTTATATGAAATTCAGACTTTTGAACCATTCTGTGTTAGAGTAACAATCCCACCACCATAGAAATATGATTTTTAAATTAAACAAGTGTACCGCAGAAGTTTTGAAGAAATTCAAAACTCTTTCCAATTTTTTAGACTTTATTATTATTATTAATTATACTTTTTGCTTTTACTTTTAATTTAATTATATTATTATTTATTATATTTTTTAACAATTGTTTCGCCATGAAAGTTTTTAATAATTAAATCATTATTTTTTGTTTTCCCTTGTTTTATTCGAGAATAATAGCTATATAAATAATAATAATTATTACAAACTTTGTGGTTGCAACATTCTAGCAAACAAACAAAAAAAAAGAAGAAGAAGAAGAAGAAGATAGAGCTACTTAATTTGATCAAAATCGTTAAAAATTAAATATTTTAAATGAGTTTATTTATTTTAATTTATTTATTTGTATTGTTATTAAATTTCTAAAAAAAGCCCTGCAGCAATTTTCATGAAATTTAAATTCAGTCCTTGACCAATTGCAGAGAATAATCTTTCAATGAAACAAAAAAAAAAAAAAAAAAAAAGGGCACATGAATTAGTTGAATAGTTTCGAAGTAATTGATAAGCGTACAAAACGATAACAACAACAAAAAGGTGCTAAATTGAGAACTTCTTCTTTTTCTTTTTGGAGATGAAAAATAACTAAGAAATTATTAATGCAATCTTTATTATGGTTTGCATAGATAAAAATTATTTCATTTGAATTAGACGGTGAATAAGTTATATAGAAATAATAAATAATTCTAGAATTCGACAATTTTCTGAAACAGATAATGTATAATTCCATTCTCATTTATGCAAAAGGTATTGCGCATGACTTTTTAGTAGGCTGTGACCATAGGAATCTAGGAAAAAAAGTGACCGGAAAAAAAGTTATCGGAAAAAAAGTGACATAAACTACAAAAGCGGAAAAAAAGTGACACGAAAAAAAGTGACGCGGAAAAAAGGTGACAAGGAAAAAAAGTTACCGGGAAAAAAGTGACAAAGAATTGGTTTTGGGGATTTATTATTGATTTTGGGGATTCATTGCTTAAGTATGAAAGGGGGATCGGGGAGGGGGCTCATAGTTTAGGTAAATGGGTTTTTCATGCTGAATTAACTGTTTTGGTTCAATTTTTGGATATACGTTCATCCTGAAACGACGCTTGCCTGATTAGTTTTGGGAAGGTACGATTACTCCCCCCCCCATCCGTCCTGAATTAGATGAATGGGTTTTTATGCAGAATTGTCCAACGTGACTCAAATTTGTATATAGATTCTTTTCGATAAGGCTTATATATTGTATATAATGCCTGAAGAGATTTAGGAGTTCTAATGATTAAGTATAGAGAGGAACGGGGGATAACCTTTCTAAAATTAAATTAATAACTTTTTACGCATAATTATCCGATTTGCTTAGAATTTTGGACATAGGCTCATTATGATAAGACGTATTTCTGATTAGTTATGGGGTTCTTCTGCTTATTATAAAGGGGGACGAGCAATTATATCCCCCTTAAACTAGAAAAATAGGTTTTTATGCAGAATTATCCCATGTATTTCAAATTTTAAATATAGGTTCCTTCTGATAAGGTGGATCTCTGAATAGTTTTAAGGATTTAATATCTAAATATAGAAGGGGAATAGAATATAACCCACCTTAAATTAAATTACTTTTTACGCAGAGTTATCAGATTTGCTTCAAATTTTGGATTATAGAACCATTATGTTAAGGCGTATCCCTGATTACATATGGGGTTATTTTGCCAATTAAAAATTGTGGCGGGTGATTATTCCCCCCCCCCCGCCCTTAAATTAGATAAATTGTTTTTTATGCTCACTTATCTGATATATTTCATATTTTGGATATATGTTCTTTCTCATAAAGTGAATCCCGGAATAATTTTAAAGGTTTAATGGCTAAGTAAACACTGGGAGAACGAATGACCCCCCCCCCCCTTAAATTAATAAATGGCTTTTTACGCAGAATTATCTGATTTGATTCAAATTTTGATTGGGCGTTCATTATGATAAGGCGAAGTCCTGATTAATTGTGGGTTATACCCCGTTCATCGCTCTATACTTAGCCATTAAACCCTTAAAACTATTCAGGGATTCACTTTATCAGGAAGAACCTATATACAAAATTTGAAATACGTTGAATAGTTGTGAAAGAAAGAAAACAATTTATTTTATTTAAAGAGTGGAGGATTAATCGCCCGCTTCCCCTATTTAATTATCAAAAGAACCCCATAATTAATCTGAGATTCGCCTTCTTATAATGAATATACATCCAAAATTTGAAGCAAATCGGATGATTCTGCGTAAAAAGCCATTTATTTAATTTAAGGGGGTTTATCCCCCGTTCCCCCTCTATACATAGCCATTAAACCCATAAAACTATTCAGGAATTCACTTTATGAGAAAGATCATATATCCGAAATTTGAAGTACATCGGATAAGTGTGCATAATTTTTTGAAATCTAATTTAAGGTGGGTATAGTAATCACCCACTCTCCTTTTTAATTACCAATAGAACCCCATAACTAATCAGAAATATGTCTTATCATAATGAACCCATGTCCAAAATTCAAAGCAAATCAGATAATTCTGCATAAAAAGCCATTTATTTAATTTAAAAGGGGTTTTCTCCATCTCCCCTTTATACTTAGACATTAAATCCTTAAAATTCTTCCGGAATTCACCTTACCAGAAAGAACCTATATTTAAAATTGAAATACACGGGATAATTCTGCATAAAAACATATTTATCTAGTTTGAGGGGGATAATTGCTCGTCCCCCCCCCTTTATAAGCAGAAGAACCCATAACTAATCTAAGATACGTCTTGTCATAATGAACTTATGTCCAAAATTTAAGCAAATCGGATAATTATGCGTAAAAAGCCATTAATTTAATTTAAGAAAGGTTATCCCCCGTTCCCCCTCTATACTTAACCCTTAAACACCTAGAATCTCTTCACGCATTTTATACTATACATAAGCCTTATGGAAAAGATCCTATATGCAAATTTGATACATGTTGGATAATTCTGCGTAAAAACCCATTCATCTGATTCAGGACGGATGGGGGTTGGGTTAATCGTCCCTTTCTAAAACTAATCAGGCAAGCGTCTTTTCAGGATGAACGTATATCCAAAAATTGAACCAAAACAGTTAATTCAGCATGAAAAACCCATTTACCTAAATTATGAGTTCCCCCCCCTCGATGCCCCTTTCATACTTAACCAATGAATCCGCAAAATCAATAATAAATCCCCAAAATCAATTCCTTGTCACTTTTTTCCTTGTCACTTTTTTCCATGTCACTTTTTTCCGCTTTTGTAGTTTATGTCACTTTTTTCCGATAAGTTTTTTTCCGGTCACTTTTTTTCCGTTTACCGACCATAGAATCAAGCTGGTTTCTAATGTGAAACTTTCTGAATAATTCTTAACGTGTCGGCATAAAATTGGCAGACCTGGCAGGATAGGATTTTGATAGAATTAGGAATCGAATTCAGTTTTTCCATTTTCTTTTGTTATAAATAAATTACTTATTGACATTACCGCAACAAAAATACAACCAGCAAATTCCCACCTTTCCCTAAATTTCGTGCTCCGAAATTTTGGTCAAAACGCCAACTTTAACATTATTTTCTGAAATGTTTTTGCCTTTATTGAATAAATTGAAAACGCCATTCTATTATATAATTTTTATTAAGAATTTCACGTCTCGTTCATATGTTTCATATGTTAACAATTTCGTATGTTTTTGAATAATGAAAACGAATTCAGAAAAGCCACAAAAACTAACTCCTTTGGGCTTGAGAACAATCATAAGTTCCGTAAATATAATAATAAGTATAAACATTTGATTTTTTTTTCAATTCAGTGTGTAAAATTACGCACGTAATTTCTAATATTTAGTGCATTAGTAAGAAAAAAAATAATAATGCTTCATTTTACATTCTAAGAGCAAAAGTGTAGTCAAAATTAGCAACACTAAATCTCTAAAACTACTTGCTGAATATAATCTATTCATTATTATGTCTCACAAGCAAGAACTATCTAAGAATCTTGCAGCAACTGGGGTAGAAACAGATTTACGTCGTCTGCGTAAACAATGTTTATTTTTTTGCCAAGTTCTTTTCCCGGCATTTCCATAGGATAATTAACATCCTCCCTACAGAATTTCCCTTGCTCGATACTCAGTCGGACCCCTATTGAGCGAAAGGACCTTAATGATTTCTTCTTCCGCCTGTTGGAGGGGTGGAAGTTTTCGGGATAACGATAATCCCAACCCCGTATTCTTCAACATTTATTTTCTTGGGACTACGGTAATCCCCCCGGAAGCTAAAGGTTAATTTTCCCCGTTACATTATATATATATATGTATCAACCGACGAATCAAATACAAGGCTGTTCAAAAGTATTTCAATACATATTTGGCTATGGACAGTAGCATCTTATTTTCCTAAATAACAAAGTTTTGTTAAAGATTCCAGGAAGCATTGGAAAGTGTTTCATAATCTATGATGCTATGATTCTTCTTTACGCATGATTTTTCTTACTTGTTTTAAGTTCAAAGAGAACCGAGTCTCCTTAATACATTTTAGAAAGTAATCAATATTTTTATATAGCTTAGAAAAAAAACAGTGAGGGACATTTTAATGAAATATGGAAAAATATTATATAACACGGACACCTTGTTAAATAATTCTTCATTCAGCTTTTTTCAGATTAAGCAAACAATAATTTATCTATTATTAAATCTTTTAAGCTTTTCGAAATGTTATCTTTATGAGAACTAAATATTTGCATTTACGAGTTATGAAAAAAGCCCTAATCAGTTTTGTAATAAGATAATTTTGATGTCCAATTAACTTGTTTCAGAACATAAATTATCCGTAATGAGATTGTTTGTCAGAATTATTAGTTTCTTCATATTAATATTACGCTTTATTCACTTTATGCAATTATGTATACATTTATGAGAATTATTTACAATGTGAATGATTTTAGAAAACTCTTCAGATTCGAACAGAAAATTCTGACATTTATTTCTAAATATGTTTTTCAGTGAAACTGTGTTCCAGTAATGAATTCCTCTGAAATTTACTATGAATTAAAATGTAATTAAAATCTAAATTGTTATTTTGATTTATTATATTACAAATCACTTATTGTTATTTACTAGTACATAACCCACGTCAAAAACTATGGAATTTTGACCTGCGTTTCACTTTCATAAGACTTCATACAAACAAACCAAAGAAAGATTTTATTATAAAAGTGCGTAATGCAGAAAATCACATTTTAAAAATTGCAAGAGATTTTTACAAATACAATTAATAAGGATGCATATTTCTTTCTTTTTTTTATATTTAATTTCTGAAGTAGCTCACCAATTGGGTCAAACAAACAACAGTATTTATTACAATAATTATTAAAGTAAATCAAATTAATTATCAAAGTAAAAGACAATTTCTGAAGATTTCACAAAACATTCAAATAATATTAAACCTTTTAAAATTTTAAAACACTTCATTTCGATCATAAAAACAATGACTCTGTAGCGATTTTTGTCATATATATAAGAACGATATAAAATAATTTCCTAGTTGGATGTTAATTATTATTATATTGATATTGAGAAGTTCTGGATTTACCAAATACATTTTAAACATAATATGCTGTATTTATAAAATGTGTTGGTAAAGTATTTAATAAATAAAGTGTAAACTTATAAATAACTATATTGTTCAATAATACATGCAGTATCTATATTATAAAAGACAAACATAGCTGCGCATAATACTAACGTCATTTTGCAATTGACAACATTTAAGAATAAAATTTCGGTTTTGGAATTTTATATACTGAAAAGTATTAAGGTTAAATATTGCATATTTTTAATTTTTACATCGTCTTATAAATATAAAAAAAAATATTTTTAAATGCAGTTTAATTGAAAACGAATCTCAAATTATTTTTGATGTACTATTATTTTATTTTTTATCTCTAATGGTGGCAACTGGAAAATTCCATTTCAGTTACAAATAAAGGAAAAATAGCAGATTTTCATATATTATTTTGTGGCCATTTTCTCATAGCAATTTAAAAAATTTTAATAAAACTTTTGCTATATTAAGAACATAGCAGACTATGTAAAATAGTAAATTTTGCTGTTATATCTTTTTACTAAATATTAATTAAATGTTTCTTAGTTCATCAGAAACTTATTTTACAAATCACACATCATTTTTTCTTTGCAATAATGTATTTTAAAGTGTGACGTAAGTTGAAAGAATGTTTTTTTATTAATCCGTGTAAAGTAGCATTTTAAAAATTTTGAAGGATTATAAATGTATAATTTTCCATAAAACAAGAAGATGTTATTAATAAATAAATGAAGACATATGAGTCATTAAATAATCAATTTGTATTACTGATTGTCTTAAACTACGTCATCGTTCTTTGTTGTGTTGTTTTTGTCTATTTCTTTGCGATAGTCATGTCACATGGTAATTTTTCTATAGCTGTTGTTTAAGACTGGTTCATTAAAGTCGAAAGCCTTAGCGGATGCAAATGATGTCATTTTACATGTGTCCATTTAAATTCTTAAAAATGAAATGTGTTTTCTAGAAGTGCACCATTTTCAGTCTACCGACCTTGAAATTCTACACGATTGAAAATTCATCGGTCTAAAAAATACCGTAATTGAAATCACACACTTATAAAAAACATTGTTTTACAAAAAATGTTAATCGTCTTTATACAATAGCAATACCTTTAGATTAAAGTAATATGTATTTTAGAGTTAGACTAACCAATATAAAAGCGTCATTGCGAAAATCATTCACAAGATCGGAATCTATATCCAAAATATAGAAATTCATATTACAGAATTTAGGGATTATTGCCTGAATGAATTCGCTTTGTCGAGTTAGACAAGAAAACAAATATGATGTTAGCAGTAATTACAAGTTTAAAATAATGTCAAAAAGTTTTTTTTTCAAAATTCTCTCGAAATCAAATTTTATTGCAACTCTTTAAGACATTCTATTATAATGATATCAAATTAACTTAATTTACTTAATGTAATTTTTCATAATTTTCAGTTAACCTGAATTGAAAATATTATTCCTTATTTTCAATGAATAAAAAAATATGTATGATCTATATATATATAATACAGCGCTGTTTTTTTTAATTCATGAGTCCTGGGCTTTCTACTGAACGAATTTTGTTAATGTATATCTAAACTGAAAGCTGTTAACTTGTAGATGCTAACGTTTTATTGTTTTTTAAATATCCCCATTTTTTATATTTTAATTTAAAAATTACTTTTAAAAATTTTCCATAGAGTAGTGGCAATAGGATTGTTTTCAATATTTGAAAATTTGAATGTTTAAGGGCCAGTTTGTCGTTTAGAATTTAGTGGCGCAAAATCCAATTGGTGTCATTCTCCCCCAAAAATGAAGTATTACGTTTGAAAAACACATTTTTCCGCATAATGTTGTTACAATTATATATATATATATATATACATTCTATTGATACTGATTTTGAAACACAAGGAGATATCTTTAAGTAAGTGAACATGGCATAGTACTTAAAAGAAGTGATCGTTCACTTACAGTGGGTTGCCAAATTATTAGGGACAGTCACATTTATTGCTAATCATACACTTTGGGTGCCCTTGGCTGCGGCTGTATATGGTTTAAGTGTTGCAGGAATGTATTTTACCATTGTCAATATCTCTATAACTCAACTTTTAAGTACTTTTAGTATGTTACAAAGTTTGTTTGCTTTCTATAAATGTATTAATAACGGGAAAGACGCTAAGTCTTTTTACACGCAATAGTCGAACATGCTTTCCTTTAATTTAAACATAATTCTTTGGGGTTTTTTTGGAAAACTTAAGAATAATATGCGAGTATTATGTTTCTTTATTGATTAAATATTTGTTTTTTTGGAAAATTATTTACGATTTAATTTATTTTTAATTTTTAATGATTTCAGTATGGGTTGAGGGATTGATTTATCCCTTAGGAAAAAATCTGAGGTAAAACATCTTCTTCTGCATACCAGACATTCTAAAAGGGAAGATACCAGAACTTGCTTCGGTTTCGAAGTCAGTAGTCAACAGGATAAGAATAAATCTG
Source organism: Maratus speculifer (assembly GCA_964019185.1). Lineage (NCBI taxonomy): Eukaryota > Metazoa > Arthropoda > Arachnida > Araneae > Salticidae > Maratus > Maratus speculifer. The sequence goes on from OZ025298.1 coordinate 169,983,437, forward strand.
GACAAAAACCAGCCACTTTCACCCAAATGAAGAGGTAAAACTTGAAGAAAATGCATAAGAACTCTACATATCGATCTAAAAATCAGGAATATCTGTTTAGTAAACAGATAGAAAAAGATGGGACTCCTTATTTACATTATTCAAGAATCTGGAATGCAAGTTTTGAGAAAACTGTGCTGTGGAAATTAGTGGAGGAAGGGTTGACAGGATTCGCATTGGCCAGGCAAGAAACCCTAGTTGACAGAAGCACTTTGCCTAGGCTCGTGAACACCGCCAGAACACATTTGATAACGGGAGTAAGGTGAGTTGTTAAGATAATTATTATTTATGTCATTTAAAGTCATTTATTTCTAAATTATTAACATATTTAATTTTTTTCAGGTCTTTTCTCAGATGAATCAATTTTTGAGATTTTAGCCGATAAAAGCAGCTTTGTCAGGCGACGCCCAGGCGCAAAATACGGCCATGACTGCATCGTGGATAGTGTTAAACACCCTGATAAAGTAATGGTGTGGTCTGCAATAAGCTCTAAAAGAGTTGGACGCCTCTACAATGTCTAGGGAATCATGAGACAAGACCAGTACAGGCATGTTCTTGAAACTCGGCTGCTTCCACAAATTGAAGAATGGTTCCCAACTGGTGAAGAGTTAATGGTTATGCATGATTCAGTGCTTCGTTATAAAGCTAGAAGCATTTCAGAGTTATGGGAAGACCACAATATCCCAGTTTTACCTTGGCATGGCAATTCCCCTAACATGAACCCCACAGAAATCTTATGGAAGATCACCAAGGCAAAATCGCCAAAAATATGATTACAACCAAGGTACAAATCATCCAAAAACTAATAAATATATGGCATGATAATCCTAAAATAAAAGAAAGTGCCAGAAATTGCAAAGAGAGCATGCCTAGATGCATCGAAGCACTCCTTGAAGCTAAACGAAATGTCACCAAATATGAATATTCTTTACTTAACATTGGTAAATTGACTATATAATATTTTTGCTGGGATTTTTCTTTCATATAATAATACGTGAATACTCAAACTATAATAATTAAGCTTTTTTAACTTAAAAACAGTGTTTATGTTCAAATTATATCCTAATATTGTACAAAAAACCCATATTCCATAACTGTCCCTAATAATTTGGCAACCCACTAGATAAAACTAAATATTTTACTACAAATTTGTCTAAAAGACATAAATTATGGCAATTTTCACTTTCAATTACTGAGATTAAAATCTGAATGAATTGGGCTATTCAGATGCAAAGATAAAGCCGAGAAATATGCCTTGAAGTTTGAAATTAAAATAATTTTGAAATGAATAAATTAAAATGTCATTTTTTTCAAATGGTAAATACGGATATGAGAAATGCGTATATGTAAAATTATAGAAGGTTAAAATAATGTCAGGATTAGATTTCGTGAGGAAAATTCTATAATTGAGTCAAAGACGAATAAATTCTATTTTTTTCTTTCATTCCGGAATACCAAAGATAAGAGCATCAATAAAAACTTCATCATAATAACTAATCTTTATTATATTATACTTATTAAATATAGGATAAAAGTTTAATATATAAAGAAATGGACAGCTCCGATTTAAGTAAAAAATATTTTGCTAATTTTATTATTTAACTTTGTTTATTTAAGAATTAGACTAAAAAACGTTAAATGCACACTTTATATTTTAAATACTTTTGATGTTTTTTATAAAAACAACGAGACAGTTCCTTCTTAAGCATTTTATTTCGTGGGTTCAACTGGTTTCACCTTGTATATGTAAGCGATTGTATGAAGTATAGACAATAATTATAATTATTATAATATACACACTTATGAAATATGCATTAATATTTAACTAAATATAAAAAAAATGTATAATAAAGATATATGATATTGTTATATGCAATATGTGTTCGGAATTAATATAATTATATACAGTAATGTATTACTCCCCATAAAAAAGAATTTTGTTAGGGCATCCAAATTCATAAACATATCTTAAACTATTTTAAATATCATTTATCTCCAACGTTACAATAAAAAAAAAGTTCAAAAATACAACATATTATTTAAAAAAAAGTAATAGATAATAAAAACGCATAGAAACCGTAACTAAAAAAATAATGATAACGTTCTTCTTACATGAAATAAATTTTAAAAAAATTAAAAAATAAACCTTTTTTTCTTCTTCCAGAATTAAAGTAAACAAAGAATATATTCATAATCTTCTATAAAAGAAATGTTACACTTCTTTAAAAAATAAATTATTTTTTCACCTATGTTAGTTTTCCCTTTTGCAGTTCTTTGTATTTTACTTTTTCCTTTATGTTCTTTATTCATCGCAATGCCTGTAGGTCAAGAAAATTCTGCACGGTATATTTTTCGGTAGCGTGGCTTCATCTTTTATTGATAATTTTAGAAAACTTTTTGCTTTATATATTTTTAACTTTTGCTTATTTTAAACTTTTATATTTTATTAACATTTAGCTATATCACTTCACTGCTTGTTTTTCTCAAAGATATTTTTATTCACAAAATTCCTTTCTTTCAGTACTATACACTCACCTTCATTATTGCATGTTTCAACATTGAAGTTTTCTGAAAGAAATATTGCTAATTGCTAAAGCCTTTACATTTTGTGATGAAATTTCATAACGGATGAAATAAACGGATGAAATTTCATCCGTTTATTAAACCAATGGAGTTCTATATAATGTTGAATTAAATCACGGTTTTTAACTATTCACACCTATTCATTCACTTTATAGCTTACTCCCGGTGTTGCCCGGACACGTAAATATATTCTTAAATGGTCCGGAAATTTGTATATTATGTCCGTACAGAGAAGGGGGCGGTCGGTAGAGACTGTTTAAACGACCAGGGCTCGACTTTTGTTCAGTTGAAAAATTGTGCAAAGTCACAGGTTAGTTTAATTGTGCTTTCAACATCTTAATTTTTTATTTATCATATTTAGAAAAAAAAGTAATTAAAAATATATTATAAATTGTAATACTGAAAACTAAATAATAAAATTTAAAGCAAATGATGTTATATCGATTTTTTAAAAAAATACTATCCAACAAATTTATTTTCTAAAAGAGTAAAGCATGTTTATAATGGATATCGCTCGTCGAATGTTCGTTGAACGTCCGGCGGTTATCGCTCAGTTAGCTTAAACGGTAAAGCATTGGATCTGTAAGCCAAGGATCTGGGTTCAATTCCAAACTTGGGAAAACTTTCGCTCAGTTGTAGATATTCAATTCGTATGATAAAGTTATTAATCAGTTTTATTGTGCTAATATACTTGTATATCTACGTACCCATCATTATATAGAGTTCCTTTACCTGCGGTTTATTCTGTCGAGCTGTCTAAATAACAGACAAGGTGTTATGACCAATATGGTTGGTTATCTGAGCGAGAAATAGCCGTCGGTTATCACTCATTTCGTTTAAACGGTAAAGCATTGGCCCTATAAGCTTAAGAATATGGGTCCAATTCCTGCCCTGAACAACTTTTCGCTAAGTTGAAAATATTCAATTTGTACTTCATTAGTAGTTTCTCTGTATTCGTTATTATTCGTTAGTATTGTATCGACATTCTACATTGTCCGTTAAATGATTATAGAGATAGTTCTAAATCAGTTTCTGCTGAATGTGTTTTTGTGCAATTTCAACTGTTAAATCGTTCTTAGAGAAGATTACGGTACATGTTCCAGTTTAAAATGTTCTGCTAAATGAATTACGTAGAGCTTGATCGGTCAATTATTTTTCCAGTGAATGTTCTAGTGAATGTTCATTGCTTGTTATAGCTTGGTCTCCTGGTTGCTTAGCTATAGAATGATAGTTGCAAGTTCTTGAGTCAGGCGAAAATAATTATTATGAACCATTAGCCTTTTCAATAAGTAAAATTAATGTATTCTGATGAGATTAGGGTTAAGGAATTTTCATGAACGCATTTAAAATATTACACATTTCCTATCGTTCTTTACCGAATTCTACACTAAAGGATCATGTGAAGAAGTTGCTTTTTAACAGGGAATTTTTGTCTGACTCGAAAGAAAATATAATAATGTATTGGCGTTCTTTTTTGATTTTAGCAATGCGATCGGAAATTCCTGATAAATTTTCATATTGCTTTAAAATGCATAATCTAATTGACAGATATGTTTCCTTTCATTTAGGGTTTTTTTTAAAAGAACCAACCAGCGTAGTGGGCGAAGGCTTTTAGTACTATATATTATTAAGTTAATACTATATTAGATTAATTTTTACAAAATTACTCACTAGGTAACCCACATTCGCCCGGAATTGCACATTCGGTAGAGCATTGGCGGCTGCAAATAAGATACGTCTGGTTCGAATGCTGCCCCTGACTTATTTCCCTCACATGGAATTTTACAAGTATTATAACGCTATATTGTGGAATTTTAAGAGAATAAATTACGTAAGTTAGAGAAGAAAAAAAAGTTATTACAATGACGTATTAGAATTTTTACATTTGTATTGGGCTTTCTAAAACACATTTATTAATTTAGTAATCGTATTGAATTTGTGAAGAGCGCTTCCTTTCGAATAATGATTGCAATGCACAATGCGAAATATAACTTATTGAAGCTTGGTGGGTGATCCCTCTACGGGCTACGTTGCTAACAACGCAGACTCCAAAAAGCATGTTAATATTTAATTTCAACAGAAAAAATATAATCGTAATGGATAAAAATTAATTCAATGTGAAAGAAAGTTTTGAATTGATCAATATTTGGGTATTTATCTCTTTTGTGCGAGGTTAAAGAAAAAAATGATAAAATAACGAATTAATTAACCATTATTTTAACCATTAATTACCAATTAATTAATAATTGCCAATTAATTAATAACCAATCAACCAATAAAGATAAAATAACCAGTTTTTTTATTTCGATATATCATCAATTCTTTAATAATGATCGCTTAGGGAAATTTTGTGCGAAGTGCCCACTTTGACAGCTTTTAAAAAATGTATCTTTAGCCTTTTTAAAAAAACTGACTAATACGGCATATTATACAATTTTTAAATAGCACTGTCAATTGAGTGCGTTTGAAAGGAAAACTAAATTTAGAAATGAGTCAGAAAAACCCAATTTTGTTATTTGAATACCTCAATTTTTCAATCACGATCGTTTCGGGAAGCTCTGTTCAAAGTACCCATTTTGGCAGCCTTATCTGAAATATATTCTGCCTTTATCAAAAAACTGTCTAATCACTCACATTATATAATCCCTAAATAAGAGGACGTGTAAATTGAATGCGTTTGACAGCAAAAATGGAATTTAAAAATGAGACAGAAAAACAAAATTTGTTATTTGAATACTTCCTCAATTTTTTCAATCCCGATCACTTCGGAAAATTCTGTTCAAAATACCCTTTTTGGCAGCCTTTTTTTGAAAAATATTCTTCCTTTATCAAAAAACTGGCCAATACGTCATATTATATAGTTATATAAGAGGATCTGATATTTGAATGCGTTTAAGATCAAAAATGAATTTAAAAATGAGTCAAAATATAAGAAGTTAGGATTTGAGGTTTTTCTCCAAATCCTTTTTTTTTTTTTTTTGCTTTAAGAATTGGTCCTATGAAAAACTTGTGAACATAAAAACTTTAGATATTGAGAAGAGATTAAATTAAATTAGATTTGATAGCTTAAGAATTGACTAAGTTTAGGATTTTGATTCCCCTCCCCCCCCCCACACACACACATCTTTTTTTTATTTCGTTTTTGATTTTTTCCTCGGTAAAAGTTCGTCCTATCAAAAACTTGTATTTCTTCCGAAATTTACCTAAAAACGTTTCGACCCTTCTGATCATTTAGAAATTCTTGTAGGTGATGTAAATCTGGTTTATTAAGATTTCCTATAAAGATTGTGTTAAAATACGGAAATTTGGTTACTTTTAGCGTGGAAAAATATCATCTCCATGAGCTGCAAAGTGACCTACGTTTGATGGTGTATTTCAAAAGGTTACAATTTATATTTTTAAAAAAGCAACTCCACGATCGATTTAAAGAAAATTTAATCTTTATAAATACTATATATCTGGTTTCTCAGCATTTTAAAAATCGCATCCTGAAGGGGCGTCGCAATAAGAGGGAAGAATTTTTTGAAAAATTTCTTTCAATGGATTATGATTTGAGAGATGCGAATCCGATTTTTCGGAATATGTATTTCAATTTTTATTTTTGTGAATGGATTTCTATTTGGATTTTTTAAAAACAAATCAGAAATATAGTCGAAAAAGTTTCTTTACTAGTTACTGATGCGCAAGAGCAGGTATTCTCTCGAGCAGTGATGAAATAAATGACTTATTGAAAAGAGTGAGTTTCGATTGTTAAATAACAACTCAAATAAGTATAAAAAAATTAAAATTTTGAGAGTCAAGTACGTTTGGAGAAGCTTTGGACTGTCTTTATAAAATCAATGTGACCTTCGAACGTATCATAGATTGCACTAACGATTGCACACGCACACACAAACAGACAGACTGGGCAATTTGTTGTTTTATTAGTAAAGAGGAGTCTCCATTAATTATCAATCTAATTTCAAATTACTAAAAGTAGGCGTGCAAAAGTTTCTACAAATATGTCAAAATTATATACGATAAGAGATATTGATAAAATTTGCAAAAATATATCCAGAAAAATGTTTGCTCTACAATTCTACGTACTTTTTTTAAAACTAAAATAAATGATTTATTTGAATATTTGATTTTTTTTCTTCTTTTTTTTCTTTTTTTTTACATCTTATATATTTACTTTTCGTTTCGTAAAAGAGTATGTTTCTAGTCCTTTAAATGACAATTGAATATTCCCTTAAAACTTCCCTGGATATTATGCCGAAATACAACTTTGTCTGAAGTCTACATATTTTCAACTTTGATAGAACTTATTCGCGATTTCAATAAACGAAGAATTTCCTTTAGTGGTACACATATGTGTATCACTGTGGCATTACGTGAAATGACTCATTTTCATCGTAATATATTTTATGCATTCGTCCTCCTTAAATGACTCTTGCATCTTTTTTGCACATGAAAGTGCAAAAAAAATTCAATTTTTACTAAAATTTAACATTTAATTTTTATCCACAACTTAATTAACTTACAATAAAAAAGATATTTAAAATTGCAAAACACACTTGTACGAATACTTTAAAATTAGAATGAGCTGAAAGTGTAAAAAATTGTAAGAGAAAATACATTTTAAAATTTATATAGTAATAAAATAATAAAAATAATTTTTCAAATTTTGTCGAAAATATCATTTTTTTTACTGAGACCTTTATCATTAAGAACCTTAAAAGCTTGCATTTATAAAACATTTTCAAAGGAGATCAAGTCCCCTTAATACATTTTTGTCAGCGAACAATATTTTACCCCTTTCCCCCGCAAAAAATAGTTCTTGCATTCAATGGAATAGGGGAAATATTATGTAACAGAAAATTTTATTAGGTATTTATTTATTCAGAAGCTTTTTTTAGATTAAGTATACAATAATTTTTCGATTATTAAATCTTTTAAGCTTTTCGAGACAAACTTTTTAAGAGAACTAAATATTTACTTTTACGAATTATGAAAAAAAGAAGCCCTAATCAATTTCCTAATAAGATATTTTTTTTCTTCAATCAAGTTGTTTCATAGCATAAACTACCAGTAATGAGATTATTGCGAGAAGTATTAGTTTCTGCAAATGAATATTACGCGTTATTCACTTTGTGTCATCACGTGTATACTTATTAGAAGTATATAATTGTGGTCTTCTTAGTAAAATCTTCAGATTTGAAGAGTGAAATTTATTTTTCAATATGTTTTTCGGTGGATTTTTGTTCTAATAAAGAATTCCTGTGAAATTTGCTTTCAAATAATAAAAATCTAAATCGCTTATATTGATCTATTATAATATATATCACTTATTGTTATTTATCATTATAGTATATATAATTTATTGTGGTTTATTATTGTAAAATAAATCTATTATATTATTCACTTATTGTTGTGTTTTCATGTACAAGGGCTTAATAATTAAACTGACATCACTCACAGTTTTCAGCAACCCTATCTAATTTAAAGAATGTTACCAAATTTTGTAAGAAGACTGAGCAAAACTGGGGGGGGGGCAAAGAATTCAGTGAAAAATAAAACGTATAAATGTCTCCGCTAGGGGGAAATGTGGCACTGCAGAATATAAAAGAGAGTTTTAAAAAATGAAGAATTAAAATTAAAAAAATTACCTTTTTCTAGTCTATTCGAATCAGATTTAATGTGTAAGCCGTTTTGTAGACCACATACTGTATTCTGTGCACAGCATGCAAAGCAGCAGAAAGTAAGATGTCTGCGGGAATGTGCTGTACACTTCGTGTTATATTATCCGAGTTATATTATATCTTCCACATATTCAAGTCCTGGAAAATTCCGTGATAGATATGGAACATTATGTAACCCAAAAGTCAAAAGTCACATTGCTTAAGATTAATGCACCGATTTGGCCATGTAGTTGAAAAACAGAAGTTAAAAATGCTTTCTGTAGTAAATTTCTGTCGTTTCAGCTGTTTTACCTGCAAAGCAATGTGTGGAGGCGAGGAAGTGATTTTGCAATTATTTTACTAGTATTGTCTTTGCTGAAATGCCGGAATTAAACAGTTGTTTAACATTTTGCGATATTTCTATCTAGTAACAAAACAGGTTATCATTCTTATCAGGGTAATGTTCTCGTAACAAATGGACTTGTGATCAATATTGATGCAAAACCACACCAATCAGCTTGTTGTCAAACCATTGTTGAATGTATGAAAAGGTGTTTAAATGCACTTGATGATTTATTATCTCAAATTCTACAGTTGTGAATATTTACAGTTATATTGATAGACAAGTGAATCGCGTCTCACAAGGAGATTTTCCACAGCCAAGCATCATCCATCTCTGTTCCGATTAGGAGGGTAAGGGCAAAAATAAATTTTTTGTTATGGCTTTTGTCTTTGTTGAAGCGCCGTAATTAAAAACTTTTTTAACATTTTGCGATATTGCGATGGACGGACAGTCAGAGAATAGTGACGAATTGTGTTTTGTCAAATGAGTAAAACCCTGAAAAATGCTTGAAAAAAGATGTGAAATATTACTGTACACTGTAAAAAAAATAGAAAAAGTAAAAAAAAAAAGAAAAAGGGTTTTTCTTTTCTGCTTAGAATTCCGTCTAAGCATTATGTTTACACATAACATTTTCCAAAAATATTTCTAGTTATAATTAAACCATTTTGCACAAAGTTATCCAATTTTTTTCTAACTAATAATATTATTTTTTTTAAATATTACAGTACAAAATATAGAGAGTCAAGCCTTCCATACATAGGGAGCTTTGACCCATTACCTTTTTCATAAATAAAATCAATGATTTTTTAAGTTTCTTATATTTTAAAATTTGTCACAATTTTGTTTTTGTAATCGAATGTATAATGAATAAAAAAAGAAAAATATTAAAATATATCACAGGTTCAATATTTAAAAAAGAATCATTTTGAAAAAGCTGAAAATACCCTCCCCAGTCTCCCCTAAATGTTCTTTAAAAAAGATACACGGTTTCTAAAGTAAACTATAAAGCAGATGATGAATAAAATGATGAATATTTTCGGTATAACTCTTTACCATTTTTAATAATTTTTAACAAAACATAGTTTTATATTTCGAAAGAATATTTAAAGTAAACCTGCACTTATCTACAGCACATTTGATCAATATTATGTTACGTCATACTAAATGAATTAAAATACATCTTTCTTCCGCGGGAACAAAATATAGGACATACTTAAAAACATAATTTATTACAATATTTAATGAAATGTCCAATAGTTTCAAAAGTTTCGAAAAATATTATTTTAAGAAAGTCGATGTATGTCTTTGTTACAGAAGCCAATTTGTTCTCTATCTTACAACTAAAAATTTAATGAATAAAGTATTTGGAATAAGGATCAGTATATATATTTTAAATTCTGTCATTTTTTGGAAGAGGATATGAAAATACTTAAAACAGAAAACCATAAGTTATTTTATTCTGTCCTTGTTATAAAAGGAAAATTGATAAAGGTAGTAAAATAATACATTTCTATTTTTTTCATTTTAGTGTTTTATAATTAGTGTAGAAATTTTATGTTGAATATTTTTAAACACTATAATAAACTAGGTTAGTTTATCTGTAAACTCTTCCTGTAAATTATTGTTTATCTATAAATCAGATTTGCTATTATGAATAATTATAGATCAGTTTTATGTTACATATATTTTTTCTGTCTTTCTCACGCATAAAGAATTTGAATTGTAAATGTCGGTATAAAATCTAATTCTTTATATTTCTTGTTATATATGTATAAATATAATTTTTTTTATATCATGTGCTGAATATGTCATATTAGAGGATATACGAAATGATTAATGTAGGATAAAAATATGGATAAAACAGTATGAGAGATGGTTAATGAAATTACCGTTAAATATCTGTAATATAATCTGTAGACATATATCTTATTTAAGAAAACGTTATTTTGGTATAAAAGGGAACCTGAAAATATTTAGTGATATTAACGTCCATTTCAAAGTACACTCTAGCTGTGACAGCTTTACGACATAAAATGTACAAAATAACGTAAGATTCGTGTAAATAAAGAGTGGGCATAGGATTTTAATTTGTCTATTCAAATATTTTGCTTTTTTTTCAAAGAAAATTTTAAGCAAATCTGTTGGTGATATACAGGGTGGTTATCAAATAAATATCTCTATGTAGAACTGTCTGTAGTTTTAAGGAATAATCCCAATGAAAACAAATCCGGCCTACTTCTTTCCGACAAGAGTGAAGAACAATGGGACAATAAAAATAGTGGCAATAACCGCACACAATTGTGCTACTTATCCACTCGAGCAAACGCCGTTGTAATCATCAGCAAAATCAAGCACTGGTCAATTATACGGGTCAATATTCTCATTGCATAAAAAAGTTTTAAAATCGAATATCGATCTGTCAACCTAAGAGTCATGTCGTACAAATCGGAAATGACTATTTTTAATTTTCTGTCGCTTAAGGGGTCAGGTACCTTTGATCGATTAAAATAGAAGCAAAATTTGCATACAGTATTGATCTCAATATCTTTAAATCTATCGCTTTTAAGAACTTCAAATTTTTAACACATATTTAAATAATCTTCCTGTAACTGTTACATGTCATGGAATATTTTTATACCTTCACCATAAAATTAAATTAAAAAATTACAAAAGGTCTTTTTTTCTCGAAGAAAAATCATACATAGTCTTGCGCGCAGCTTGACATGCATAAAAAATATCATAAAGACCTAAAATCACTTTATATATAAAGAAAAATAGTCAATAATCAAAATGACGAACCCTAGTTACTTTAAATTCTGTCTTTGTATAAAAAATACATAAAAATATGAAAAATAACAAAATTTAGCACTTTTTTTTGTAAATAATAATTCATAACTTAAAAAATTCATACACAAAAGTGATAGTAGTTCGTCATTTTAAGCATTTATATGTTATGTAACTTCTGTAAAAATTTCATCAAATTCTACCCAACCATTTTCGAGCAATCATGCGCGCAAGTTGAAAAAATAGCATTTTGAGAAAATCCAATTTAAAGATAAAATTTCTTTTTAAAACATATTATGCAAAATATCTTTAGATATTTAAGTATACATATATTTATTTACTTACCTATTTATATAAAAACATAAATTCAATAAGTTTCATTATAAAAAAATAGTAAATAGTGTGCTATAAAACATGCAAAATGAATATAAATACACAAATAACATATACTGATACAACATTTTTCTATATATTTATTCATTATTTACAAAATTTTTACATGAAACTGGTAATACTTCATCATTTTCAACATTTATATGCTATGTAAGAGATGTTAATTTTTTATGACATTTTAGACAACCATTTCAGAGAAATCATGCGCGCAGTTGAATCGTAAACGTAAAAACGAAAATAATTTTTCATCATATCGTTCTTCTAAGTAACCATTCATTATCTAATAAATCCTTACATGACACTGATAACAATTCGTCATTTTCAACATTTGAATGTTTTGTATGAGCTGTTAATTTTTTATAAAACTTTAGCCAACAATTTCAAAGAAATCATGCGCGCTATTGAATCGTAAACGGAAAAACGAAAAAAAAATTTCCTCATATCATTCTTCTGAATAACCATTCATTATTTAATAAATCCTTACATGACACTGATAATACTTCGTCATTTTTAACATTTGAATGTTTTGTAAGAGCTGTTAATTTTTTATAAAATTTTAGACAACCATTTCGGAGAAATCATGCGCGCTATTGAATCGTAAACGTAAAAACGAAAATAATTTTTCCTCATATCATTCTTCTAAATAACCATTCATTATTTAATAAATCCTTACATGACACTGATAACAATTCGTCATTTTCAACATTTGAATGTTTTGTATGAGCTGTTAATTTTTTATAAAACTTTAGCCAACAATTTCAAAGAAATCATGCGCGCTATTGAATCGTAAACATAAAAATGAAAAATTTTTTCCTCATATCATTCTTCTAAATAACCATTCATTATTTAATAAATCCTTACATGACACTGATAATACTTCGTCATTTTCAACATTTGAATGTTTTGTAAGAGCTGTTAATTTTTTATAAAATTTTAGACAACCATTTCGGAGAAATCATGCGTGCTATTGAATCGTAAACGAAAAAACGAAAAAAATTTTTCCTTATATCATTTTTCTAAATAACCATTCATTATTTAATAAATTCTTACATGACACTGATAACAATTCGTCATTTTCAACATTTGAATGTTTTGTATGAGCTGTTAATTTTTTATAAAATTTTAGCCAACAGTTTCGGAGAAATCATGTGCGCTATTGAATCCTAAGCGTAAAAACGAAAATTATTTTTGTGAAAATTCAATTGAAAGAAAAGATTGACTTAGAAACTTATTATGAAACATTATTTTTAAGTATTGCAGTAATTTATATAATTATTTACTTATCTTATTTATACACATGAATTTAATAAATATTAAAAAATAAATATTGTGTACTAAATCAAGAAAAATAAAAGTAGAAATAAAAATAAATTTACCTTTACAAGAACAATACTACATCATCTGTTTACTTAGATTATTAGGTTGATAAACTTTTTAGAAGACTTGTGAAACAAAAATCTATAAATTCATTCTGATGTTTTCTATTGCATGACATAAATAAACCTTTTAGAAATTTGAACACTAATTTACATACATATACTTTGATAACTATCATCGCATGGGATAACAGATGGAAAAAAACTTTGCTCAAAGATTTTCACAAAACTTAACACATTTAAAAAGCACCGGCACTGTAAATTTCACCTTCCTGCAAGAGAAATTTATCTTTCTGAGCAATTTCTTTCATTCGCTTACTTTTTCTTGCTTCTTTTGTGTTTTGAAGAAAGCGTAAATTAGAAGTTGCAATCCTTTGGTCGTCTAACTGTTTCAAACATCCTCGAGCATGTGCACCAACTGTCAAGCCAAATTCTTGCATTACATTCATTTTTCCTTGATTGCCATCATTAAACAAAATAACTGCTTCATTTGTAGCAATTTCCACAATCCTTTTACCTACTCCTTGTGTTTTTGGGCATAATTTCCATATTAAAGAATTTATCGATTCATTGTTGTTCTGGGTCTTACCTCCTAAGCACCTAGACAGAAGTTTTGGCTGCGATAAGTCATTAAAAATTGGTTTTATAGTATCCATTACACTAGTCGGGACTGTGTTCTTGTGTTTAAATGTTTTAATGGTACCACAAGCAACTGCTTTATTATATTTGCACCAAGATTCACTTCCAGTAGGGCAAAATGAATGTAGAGGCTCGGCATCCGTTGAACGAGTATGAAAATATGCAGCCCAGATAGCTTTACGCATTTCATGTAAATTGTTTTTATTCTGTCGAATTGCATTTCCATAATAATCTGTTAACTTAGCAATGATGTTGTCCGTAAGTCTACCTTTTCCTCCAAGTGCTTTACCTTCACTACATTTTACTTTGTTTTGTTTAAGTTTTCGTAAGCGTGTGCCCATTCTCTTTTGAATGTGACCCACGCATTCAATTTTTTCAACTTTTGTATCAGGACCATATGGGCTGGCCTCTGATATGGCTTGAAAAGTTTTGGCATCACCATCACCTATATATCCGATGTACTTTACATTTCTTGCGGCTTCTGAACGTTGAAATATTCGAACCATACCACTTAGTTCCATTTTTCCAGCAGATCCATCGTGGTTATTGAGGCAATCATTTTCATGGGTTTTTTTCCATGAATTATATTCATGCGTCCCTTTTTTTAGTTTCCATGCATCACATGACTTGCAAAATGAGGAAAGGACTTCAGTATCAATAACTTTGCCGCTTTTGTCACCAATGACAGTGCACACACCTATTCGTGAAGTATGACCCCGAGTTTTCCATGTACCGTCACCACTGATGTTTAAGCATGAAGAATCAGTCAGAGTTACTTCTTCTGAAGCTGCAGATATCATAGATCTTTCTGCGACAGATGCAGAGCATTTCTGTAGCACCTTTATCGCAGCATTGTAAGATTTTTTGGAAACCGGTTGAGGCAGATCCATGATTCCACAAAACAGTTTCATTGCTGCATACCCCAGTCCAATTGATCTAATGGCATAAATATATCTGTTGTTAATTTCTGAAATTTTGTTATTTTCGCCGATCTTCTTAGAATTCTTAAATTTAATAACTTCAGCACAATTTTCACATAAAATCGAAATTTTAGATGATAAGCCACATTCAATTTCTTCTGTTATACTTACTTCACCACCACAAGCTTTACAGCATAAAAATTTTTCCAGAATGGAAAACATGTGACTGACATCCATAATACGATATCCATCAAAGCTAGAATTATATTCAAACTCCTTGTTTACAGAAAGTTTTCTCTGTGAAGCACTGTTATTCAGTGAATCATTTTCACTTTTCGTCAACTTTCTGGTATATATATTACCAGTAAATTTCCTTTTTTTCGGTCGTATCCCAGAAGCTCTTTTAGGTGTGTTTTCGCTAAGAACTTCACTCATTGTAGCAGAAGATTATTAACGAAATAAATAAAATTAATTTAAAGCTAAAATAAAACTTATTCGCAAACAAATCACTATAAAAAAATCAGAAATTCAGCATCGAAAGAGTAAACAACACAACGTGCATAGATTTATTTCTAAATCAAGCTAAATAGCTTGAATCTAAAGTTGAAGTAGCAGTTGCTAATTTCTGCTTGATTTCCTGAAAGGAAAGGGAAAATAAATAACCACAGAGTAAAGAAAAATAAGAGTAGAAATCCTTGAATCTTATCAGCTACGGCCGGCGCCTGCTGCGTGAAAAATGTAAACAAACAGTCTAGCCCTTTAAATATCGCTGTTTCATGAAAAGAGGCCTTACTATTTTGCCCATAACTTCGTTTCTAATGAGAATTTTTTTATGGGGTTTGTTTTAATATGAATCTAAAAGATTATACTTTCATATAAAGCAATAAAAAAAAAAATCGAAATTTTGACCATTTGAAAGGTACCTGACCCCTTAAAACGACTTTTGCACCGACAGCATACGTGGCACCATCTGTTGACAGTTACTGCTATTGTTTTTTAACTGCTCGATGGTTTTTCCTTACTCTTTAAAATAGCAGTTGCAGTGATTTTTATTTCCGTTTTTCAAGTTACTTAGAGCTCCAAACAGAGATACTTATTTTAAAAATACCCGGTATATACATGTTTATTAGCAAGATGCTCGAGATATTCTATTTAATGCTCCAAAATTCATAGCATACAACAAGCTATAAAACTATAACATGAATTAGGCAATATCAGGCAAAACTTATTAAGGGTTTTTACTGGAACACGTTTTATTACTCAAATAAACAGCAGAAAGTGAATAAAGATATTTGCTTTTTGCTCGCATCTAATGGATCACAAATTCCTATTAATTGATATGTTTATTTTTCTTTACATGGTTTAGTTCAATTCCCTTATTTTATGATTAAACTCATAATAAAATTAAACATTTCCGTAATCAAGTTCATTGGTAAATAGCGTATTTAAGCAAGAATTTTAAGCGAAAGTTTTTTAAATATTTAGCATTATTCATATTTTACTTTCAAGATCTTTGGACATGGTAACCATGATAATAATGCCTATCTGTGTTCGAATGATGAAAAGGGAGTATAAAAAATGAAAAAAAAAAATACATATTTGCTACTGGATGTCATTTGTCATTTATACAGATCAGCTCTCATTATCAGTTAAATTACTGTAGTAAACAAATCTTAATCGCTGAAATTGTTTTAAGGCTGAAAACCTGGGTAGAATTCTTATATTTTTTTTAGTTTGTGAAATAATTTTAAACAATTTTTAATAGTTTGTTTTTTTAAATAAAACAATAACATAGGTATTTCTTTTAAAATGAATACATAATTAGAAACTAAATTGAATTAGCTAATGAAGTATTTATAATTATTATTATCATTTAATGATAAAATTTATAATAATGATTTAAAATAATGATTTTAAAGAGCTATTAAAAATGTTTTTTGCTGATTCAAATGACTATAAGTCCTTTTTTAAATGAATTAAAATAAATAAATCAATAAATATTGAGTATATTTGAAAGAAATTGTTATGACTGTTAGCATTTTATATGGAATACATGAAATTTAAATCTCTTGTCAAAATTCAAACAAAATTTAGGAAAACAAAAATGTTGATTGAGATTAAAAAATGTGAATTTGAACCGATGTAAGCATGTCTAATCGGCTCATCCGTTCTGCGTGACATTTCGGTATAAGGTACTTGCAGTTGTATAATAGAAAAAGCACCGATTACAATAATCGGCAGCTGAAAAGCAGATACTTAAGTTTCAGTTATCGACGTGCTGCCGACACCACAGCAAAACCACTGTAACCATGCCGGCACTGCCGGCTGATGGCCGATCGTGTTCCGAAAGGTATGTGTTTGTTGGGTATGTTTGCAGCATATAGATAAAATGATAAACAGGACCACGCAAAGAATTATATTCATGGCCGTCTATGTATTATAATCTCCGGCAGCGTGATTTCACTATTTTAAATATGTTTTACACATAATAAAATTTTAGCTAAGTAGTGACATCTATCTATATTATAAAGAACACATGCATATATGTGCGTCAGTCATTTTGCGATTAGCAATACTTTCGAATTTGAAATGAAAATTGTTTGAAACCTATATCATTATTTATTTTTTAGATATAACCTACAACATACATGTAATGCCAATGGCAGTTTCATTTAGCATTTAAAATAAAGTTCAACGGAAGGAACATTACATTTGCCCTTTTGCTAGACACTAAGAGGGTAAAAAATTTTATATTACACATTTTAACAATTATAAATGCTGAGTCAATATTTTTGGTAATTAATTAATTGTAAACACAATATTGTAAATCAAAGAAAGTAAATTTAAGAAAAAACCAAAAGAGATGAATAACCATGCTTTAACATTCACACTTTAAAAATAAGCTTGTAATAATGTTTAATATCTAATAAAAATAAGCTTTTGTAAAATATATTCAATTTATTTAATTTTTAAATAGGTATAAAAATCATGCACTACAAATTATTTCAATCCAAATACATAAATTATTTAGTTTGAATTATCCATTGCTTACGACTAGCTTTTACGTGTTATTTATTAATTTTGTAAAATTTTGAAGGATTAACAGACATCTTAAGTAGAGCGTGAATTGCAATATATCATCCTTGGAAAGCCACTTATCATAAAAGCTATTCATTATTGCGATAACATACCATATTTAAGTTTATCTGAAGATTAAGATGAAAAGCATGAATGTGAAATATTTTCATCTTTTTAAGG
Source organism: Maratus speculifer (assembly GCA_964019185.1). Classification (NCBI taxonomy): domain Eukaryota; kingdom Metazoa; phylum Arthropoda; class Arachnida; order Araneae; family Salticidae; genus Maratus; species Maratus speculifer. Next base: position 170,001,432 of record OZ025298.1, read on the forward strand.
CTTGTGTAAAAATATTATGAAACACATTAATTTCCACTTGTAAATTCAAACAATTTAATACTAAAGAACCTTTTATTTACTTACTTGTATATATATATATCTATATATTAAAAAATTATCAGACCTCCCTAAATTATTTTTTAAGCCGTATGTGCAACATAAGTAATCTCAATCATTTCATCTTAAGGGGGGTCTCATGAGTCTCATTTTTTTTTACCTCATGGTGCAATTTAGCAACATTTCATACTTATTTTTTTCACAATATCTATGAAACAATACTGCATAAAATTTTTAAGATAGACAACTATTAAGTTTTCTATCTTATAATTTTTCCCTTCTATTTAAAGTATTTTTTGATTTCGCTACTATTTAAAATATTTTTTTAATATTCTATATTGAACTTTTTTATATTTCTTAGATGTTTAATTTTGATTTAAAAAAATAAATTGATTTAGACTGCGCACAACATTTCTCAAAACTAATAAAGCAATTTATATCAAACTTGGTAGATATCTTCGTTTTAAAGTAAATAATATCTTGTACTTCCAATTTAGTATTATAAATGCATTGAATATATAATTTGGGCAAGTTTTTAAATTAAAATTAAAATTTTAAATAAATAAATAAATAAGTTGCTTTCAAATGAAGAATAAGTTTAAGATACATTAATTTTATATCATTATCAATATTTTGGGGGGCTCTTGAACCAATAGTTTTGAATCAATCTTGCGCGAAGTGCATGCATAAAAAATCATTTCCCTATTTTTTATCAAAACTAAAGGCTAAAAGAATAAAATAAGCACGTAGCACTACAAATTGCCTGATATCGTAGGAAAAGATTTCTCTGAGATCTAAAATGGATATTGTAGTACATTTGCTAAGTATTTTTCACTCTCGAATTGCGTCTAAAAAGGCAGGACTTCATGACTTTTCTATTAAAGTCTTGAAGAGCCTGACTAAATACCACATCGGTTAACTTGTTCTGGCCAGTTCCAAAGCGTCCAGATTTTTGCGAATCTCACGTACTTCGCGTCTCTTTCCGAAGAAAGCGTGTTTGTACTAAACAACCACGTCTAATCAGAGGAACAACACCATTAACTGTGCGTTCCTTACTGTGGCAGTAACTCAGATCATAACGAAAAGTAAAATCTATTCTTTTTACTCAGATCATACCACATGTTCTGGCTCATAGATCGCGCAAAGGTTTTCACGATGAAGCTCGAAATTGCATCAAAATCACAAATGTAAAATATTTCATCGCCGACATGCACTAGGCCTAAACATGATCTCTTCACGAGGTTAGCATCTTAGTGCAGTGTCTTGGCCAAAGAAAATAAAGACGGCATCAATATGTATCTGAATCGAGCTTATAGGGCACATATATTACAACTAATGTATGGATGGACTCACACCCAGACCGTTATGGTCAGAAAGTCATACAATTTGAAAGTTAAAAGTGCACACCGTCTTTTTGACCGTGTCTTTTCAAAAAGGCAAAACAGTTAGACCACCTCTCAGCTCGTTGTTTCTGCATTCATATACATATACGGGTATGTATATATATATATATATATATATATATATATATATATATATACATACTAATGCTATTTAAATTACAAATTTATAAATGTACTTTTTAAAACTTTTTATTTGTGTAATATATTTGTAGTCTGTTTGATTATATTTCGCTTGAATTTGATTTTTTTTACTTTTTTACTTAAAAAAAATAATAATAATTAAAATAATTTAATTTATCTATTATTTTATATTATCTTGAATAGAAGATTGGCGGGTGTCAAGAAACTTGCAACTTTTAAACAGCGTGTGGAATTAAGTTTGTCTGTCACTGAAGAAGAACTTACAGTGGTTTTGCTTGTGTATTTTTTGTATTTTTCATAATTTAGTGCTATAAATTTTTATAAACACATTCTTTCCAAGTTATATATATATATTTCCATTTGTTTATTGATGAATTTAATATATGTATATAGAGAGAGATAGATATGTGTGTGTGAGTGTATGTGTGTTTGTAAGCATGCATTCATGTACGTATGTATAACGTCTGGATAAAGGGTATATTGGCTGTAAAATTCACTAAATACATAAACTTTCATCTATAGCATGTGAAATTCAATTCAGGATACCAACAGGTAACAACGTAAGAAATAAAATAAAACTATTCACTTTTATAGAATTAAAAACTATTATTTTTACTTACTCAGCATGTAACGGTAAACACATGTTGGGCGCCATTTGTAACGGTTGGGTGCTCGTACTGGGAGTTAAATGCAGACATAACTCAGGAACAAAGATAAAAACAGTTTATTTGAAACGGTTAGGGCTCAGGGACAGTGGAGCAGTTCCGTAATTTTAACAAGTGATAACAATACTAAAAGGTTAAACTCATACTCACAGCTCCGGCACTCAATCGGGGCACTTCAGATTACTTCTCCTTTAACTTCAGATGAGCTGCTAGATAAAAACTTATTAGACAGCCCGTGGCTGTATATATATTCTTTATTAACTTTGAAATGGTCAACGTAATTACTAGTAACTCCTTATCACCGGCCAACTTCTCGAATCGAATTCCAAAACTCCTTGTCAACTCACTGGAGGCTCGCTAATACTTGATATCGCTTGCTCTAGATTCACTACTAGCTGGCGAATGCCGTTAGACACACCTAGTCGGCCAAGGCCGCTAGACACACTCCTAGCTGGCTAATGTCGCTAGACACACCTAGTCGGCCAATGCCGCCTAGACACTCTACACACACTCAAACTTCAAGCTTTTATATGCTGCAAACTGAGATACTACAAATTTACATATTACTTCTAACCGCGACATAACTGTAGAATCCGAGAAAGACACACACGCTCTAGAAAGTTAAAGTAAAAGAGAGGATAGATGTCGCTTTCACGCTTACAGATGTTAAATCATTGACGTCACGTTCTCAAAAATGCTAGAGTGCCTTTATTACAAAGGTCACTCCCTCACAATCGCCCTCGGACTCTACAGAGAAAAGGGACTGGGCAAAATGCATGCCCTGGACTTTTTCTTGTCATAAATTTCAAACCGTACAAAAACAAAGTGATGGGTGAAATTTGGCACCGAAACATAACTTTTAAAACATTACACTTTAACCTATCACAACAAAAACATCAGTTTGCATCAAATATTCAATCACAATCATCCTCCTATTTAAAAAATAACCTCCATAAAACTTTCAAAACTCTTAAAACTTCCAAAACCAACTACTTCTTTTTAAGAATAACCCACTCCGCTGGGAGTGCTAAAATTCATCAAAATACTAAACTTACGAAATTTTCTTCAATACTGAAATACAACTGTAATTTTATCAAAAATTCCTCTATAAAACTTTCCTAATACTAGAATTTGCACCAAGTCCAAAAAACCCAATGCGCAAAAATTTTCCTCAGCAAAATTCAGAAATCATCTAAAATTAAATTTACTACATACTACAATCACTCTATGCTACAATAACTCCGTGCTAATACGTAATACCTAATACCCATAAGCCAATGAACTAACTCCCAAAAATTCTTCAGAATTAGCTCCACTTTAACAATATTTGGGGTAACATACGTACAGCTTCACATAGCTGTGCTTATGCAATAATAATCTATGAAATCAAACTTTACAAAACCAAGTGACGTCATTACATGACTCTTCATCTGTATTAACTAAAAGAAAAATAGCAGTATCAATATATAACACAGGTATATTTCCCTGCAAGAAAATCACATTAACATTCAATTTTAATACAATACAATTTCATATTCAAATGTAACACAAAACTTCGCAACTTGCAGAAACCACTCCCAACTAAAGTACAAAGGCAACGCATAAACTCCGAACGATAAGAAGAAAGTTAATTCATTAAATGTTAGTACAAGAGATAGAAACGCGTGTCAAGGACTACTTGACCGCAAAACACGTGCCCGCCTGATTCGTGGCGCGTGTACAAAATTACCCAAAATACGATCGATACTTTTCTGAAAATTAACCGTACATTAACATACATTTTATAACACATGAATACTATAACAATATAATAACATTTTAAAAACTAACATAACAACTTAACACTAGATCTAGAATTTTTAAAAGCAGTTAAGACCAAAATTTCAAACATACATAAAAGTAACAATTTTGCAAACAAATTTTGAACACAATTAAGCACCATTCGTGAGTCCGTCAAAAAATTCCAAAAATGGCCAAGAATACAAAACAGTCTATCTGCTTTTTATTCCTTTACATTGCTACCACATATATGCACTCTAATAGAAATTTAATAAAGAACATGATCACCCAAGTATAGAGATGATTCGCTGCTAGCCGGCTTCATACTACAGGATGGCTTTCTCCTCTTATCCCAAAAATCTTGCACGAAAGGTCTTTTGTCATCAGAACTGTAAGGTGACGCAAAGTTGACTGTCGTGCCTGCAGCCTGGTCCTGAATGGATGCCGTGGGACACTTATAGATTCCCCTCGACGACTCCGCTCTGATCGGTTTGCTGGGGTCACTCCATGGCGAGATTCAAACTGCTGATGCCGGTACTCTGAATGTTCTCTCCTCTTTCTAGAAGCACAAGAAGTTACTGAAGATCCTAGGCCACGTTTCTTCCCGGATCTACGCTTTCTCTTATTTGGCAAAAAATCAGATTTAAAAGTTCTTTTCTCAGATTAACGAGTGTCCATATGAAGTTTTTTTCGAGGATTAAGTACTGAAGACTTTGAGCTATTTGATAACTTATGTTTTTGAGGTTACTGTCTAATAAGTGGAGGAACGGGACAGTTTATGATCCTTTGCCTTTTATGGCACACTGAGTCTGACGTATTTGACACTGCTCCTTTATTTTTATTATTATACTTTGCTCTCGGTTTGATAGACTTTCTACTTTCAATAACAGTTTTTGGAGCTGTTTGACCAGATTTTCTTTTTGAATATTGATGAAAAGAATTAGATGAAGAAGTGCTGGACTCGGGACACTCATTGGATCGGGAATTTTGCGAAACACCACTCGACACATGAGAACCTTCACTACCATTTTCTCTAATCTTATAAACTCGAACCTGATCCAGATTAACCTTCATTCTTTCACCATTGACATTAACAACCATTTATCATTTCGAACTTCCAAAACCTCAAACGGACCCACAAACTTTGGACCAAACTTAGCTACCCTCTTCTGACGGCTTGAACTTTTCTACTAACACAAAATCGCCAACTTTAACTTCCAATTCCCTTCTCCGCATATTATAATATTGAGCTTGCTTCTCCTGCGCTTTTCCCATCTAAACTTGAGCCTCCTTAACCAACCTCTCAATATCCTGGCACATAAACTGACTTTCCGCATCCGACACCATAACTAGCCTTTGAAATGGAGTAATGACTTTTCTACCCAAAAACACTTCAGCCGGCGTTTTCCCCGTCGACTCGTGAACAGCCGTACGAAGAGCGTAGGCAAAATGCTGAAGAAACTGGTCCCAATTTGCATGATGAGAACCAACATAAGTAGAAATCATTTGAATTAATGTACGATTTACACGTTCAGCCATATTAGACTGAGGACGATACGGAACAGTAAAAGAATGATCCATCTCCAGCTTTTCAAACAAAGATTTAAAAATATTAGATATAAAATCATAATGAAATGGTTTACTAGCAACGAGTGCGTCAACACCAATCTGAATTTCATTCGTTAAACTCGGTTCATCTAGAAAGACTTCACCAAAATCGACCAAAGACTTATTAAACTCCTCTTTCTCGACTTCACTTAAACCTGACTCCCCCAAATCTACTGACATAGGCTCTTTCTTATTCACATTCTCATCATTATTCACGATCAACGACTTTTTAAAGAAATCCAGACTAATTCCTCTATCCTTCATATAATCGACACTAACTATACAAAGAACTGTTAATCAATCTAACACACAAAACTCCCAACATGTCTTAACCGAACGAATTTCAACTTCTAAATTTACTGAACCCCTATTATGACAAGCTACCCCCTGCGCCGACTGAACTACCAGACTTAACCTCTTCAACTTCTTATTCGAAAAATATTTCCAATAACAATCGTAAGAAATGAACGACTTACCTGCCCCTGTATCGAAGACAGTCTTAACGACAATACCATCTAACACAATTAACACTTCAGGTAACTCAACCGGATTAATAGTAACTTTATTCAAACATACAGAAGACTTTTCCAACCTCTTGAACACATCTCTTTTGCATTAATCTACCCCCATATTTCTCATCCGAAGTTAATCTCCTTACTTGCGAAGAAACATTCTTGTCCCGTACTCCCCCTTTCCGATCATAACCACTATTCTGCCTATTTCCGTACATATATGTATCATTACTTTTAAAATTATTAGCACCACCAAAATTCCTATTACCATTACCAGTATTCAACATATTACGACCAAATCCATAATTTCCATTACTCAAATTATTACGCATAAATCGCTGTCCCCCTCTCAAAAAATTACGCTCCCCCTCATTTCTCAAATTACTTCCCGTGACAGGACTCTGTCGAGGGCTACGCGAATCCCGTTGATCCGAGCTATGCCGAGTCTCATACTTAAAGTTCTTAGGTGATCTAATCTTGATATAAAGAGAGGAAGAACTATGTCCAACAATTCCTCAAATGTGATATCTAAATCCAATTTATTCTTCAATTCAAGCTTACGTAGGTAAAACTTTGATGCTGATTCGTAAATATTCTGCTTATCGCAGTAAAATTCTTTCCTCGAAATACTCTTATCTTTAACGCTAGGAAACTCCTTTTTTAACTCAATCGCAGTCTGCTCAAATCTTTTAGCTTCATCATTAATCAAAAATTTTCCTATATTTTCTAACCATAAAAGAGCTTCGCCCTTGAGAGAGCATTTAAGCACTATATATCTATTTTTCTCAGGTATATTATTGAACAAAATATAATCATCCAATTGTATTAGAAATTCATTAACTTCACCTGCACCCGTAAAATAAACACGTGGCACAATCTCACCATGTCCGACATTTCGTTGGGCGCCATTTGTAGTGGTAAACAGTTTATTTGAAACGGTTAGGGCTCAGGGACAGTGGAGCAGTTCCGTAATTTTAACAAGTGATAACAATACTAAAAGGTTAAACTCATACTCACAACTCCGGCATTAACTCAATCGGGGTACTTCAGATTACTTCTCCTTAACTTCAGCTGAGCTGCTAGATAAAATCTTATTAGACAGCCCGTGGCTGTATATATATTCTTTATTAACTTTGAAATGGTCAACCTAATTACTATTAACTTCTTACCACCGGCCAACTTCTCGAATCGAATTCCATAACTCCTTGTCAACTCACTGGAGACTCGCTAATACTTGATATCGCTTGCTCCAGATTCACTACTAGCTGGCGAATGCCGTTAGACACACCTAGTCGGCCAAGGCCGCTAGACACACTCCTAGCTGGCTAATGTCGCTAGACACACCTAGTCGGCCAATGCCGCCTAGACACTCTACACACACTCAAACTTCAAGCTTTTATATGCTGCAAACTGAGATACTACAAATTTACATATTACTTCTAACCGCGACATAACTGTAGAATCCGAGAAAGACACACACGCTCTAGAAAGTTAAAGTAAAAGAGAGGATAGATGTCGCTTTCACGCTTACACATGTTAAATCATTGACGTCATGTTCTCAAAAATGCTAGAGTGCCTTTATTACAAAGATCACTCCCTCACAAGCATACGTAATATAGGATAATTCTTGAAATCGTTTTGAAAATAGAAAACTTTTTTTTGATGGTTTTCACGTTTTAGATACTGGAAATTTCGAAAAACATACTTTTAGAAAAAAAAAATTGTCGTCCGTCCGTGCGTCTGTGTGTCTGTCTGCGTGTGTCTGTGTGATTGTAAACGCTCTATCTTCCCAACAAATTGAGATGGAGTCTTGCAATTTTGTATGTACTTAGTATGTAAGAATGGGATGAAGCATATTGAATATAACTAACCTCAATTATCCGGAACTATTTTTTTCGGACTCTTCAAAAATTTGTTCTGATGAAAGATATACAAAAATGTTTGATTTTTTTTATTTTAAGGGGTCGCAGTAAAAGGTGATAAAATAACAGAAATTTTGCATAAAGAACAAAATCAATCGGATTATTAGTTGCCGAGATATTTGTAATCATGTTTTCCACATTTTTGGAAGTTTCATGGCCCTGCATTTCATTCAAATTTCAATACAAAGTTATATTTTAATTAGAAATGAGATACTTAATCCGACGCAGTAAACTATTAGTTAATACGATTATTATTTTTGGAGAAATAAGGATGTTTCTTTTACTCAATTCGGTACTACTTGAATAGATTAGCGTTTTATACAATTTGTCGAAGTTGGTTCGTCAACAATTCATTAATTGGGCATCACTATGTATAATAAAAAATTTAAATATACGTTTAATTTTATTTTTTTAATTGCAATGCATTTTATAAATAGTTTACGATATAGTTGTAAAGATTATATTATGCGTATCCATGATGGGTAAGTATTACGGTGGCCCCCCACGACTAGTTTAGATTATGAAGTCGTAAATATATAAGTGATAACAAACATCTAATATATATTCTATGCCAAAATGAAACAAATTGTCGAAAAAAAAATCCCTGTTTTCAATTTAGTTATTCTCCATATAAAATACAGGAAAATAAGCAATTTTAAAAATCTATAAATCTTACCTATGTAAATTGAAACATTGCGACGCCTTGAAAATAATAATTACTTTATTATTTAATAATACTGTTAATGATAAAATAATCTTTCTCTTCCATATCTAAAATAACCATCTTTTTAGTATAGCAGAATGGAAAAATTCCATTGTATCGCAATTTATTGGTGTTATGTGGAATCTTAATTAAACTAATGGATTTGTTTTTTAACCCTGCATCCACTTGAACTAATCACTTAATTAGTTTTGTAAAAATAAATCTTTTCCATTTACTTACATTCCTAATATTTTAGCTAAAAAGTACTTTAATAGAAAAGATTAGTTGCATTATATTTCACAAACAATAAAGAATGAATTATGTCTTTATCTTACTTAAAGATTTGTCTGTAATTTAAAACAAGCATTTGGTAAATTAGATTTAGCATAAAAAATACTCATTACTTACTAAATGCAATTATATCTTTCTTATTGCAGATAAGGAAATAAAATATATTTGGAGGAATATTCAATACAGATTAAAAAGAATACAGTATTTTATTAAAGAGCTTAAAATAAGTAATGATAAGAAAATTGTTGTCATTTAATTAATGATGATACAGTAATCTCACAGAAAACATAAATAAACAGGGATGATAGGTTTTAAACATAAAATATTTAAAGATTATTTTTAATTTATGTAAAACAATGCTTATTATTTTTTTCTATTTAAATAGTTTAAATATTAAGAACATTTCATATTTACTTATCATAACTCTTTTGGAAATATTTGTAAAACATTTCCGTCTATTTTATCTGTATAATATGCAAGTTGTGATTTTTTTCTTTAACACCACAATGATTATTTTATAGATATCTAATTCTAATACTTAATATTAAAAAATGTAATAGATTTTTTTTTCATTAAATATATATATTTTTTAATTTTTCGCTTACAATTCCAGTAATTATTTTTATTTTTTTTAAACAATTATTCATTAAAAAAAATAATAATAATAAATAAATACAACCTTTCTATCCACAATGAATCTATTTCATTATTGCCTAGTACTAGAAATTAAAATCAAGAATTTGTGTTTTTTTAACACTTTCCAACATAGTTTAAAAGTGTTAATGCATCCGATTTGTCTATCCGTCTGTTCGTCTCCCCATGCTCTAACTCCCGTAAATATACTCGAATTCTCATACAATTGATAAAGGTTATTTGAAGTCACGAAATCTTGTTTATTATTGCATATGAAGTATGTAGAATTAACAGGTCATTTACAGTGGCTCTGAAAATAATTACACTGTGTTATATTTTATTTAGGGAAATTGTTTGCAGAGTATTTTTATGAGATTTGGCTATTTCAAATATATGGAAGCAGATATAAATCACTGAATATCTCTTCCATTACATTATAACAGGGCATTAAGAGTATTTTTTAATTATTTTTAGAGGCACACAAAAGAATACAGGTACAGTAATGCATTTCAGTAATAATAGGTTAATGTGTATTTTAAAATTCGGTATACGCTTTTATATTTAACTATTTTTTCCCACATTTCTCGTTATATATTAATTCTATTCATTGTATACAGGGATTCACAAAAGTGTCCACATATTACTCTCCTTAAAAGAAGAAATTGCTCAAGGGGAATTTTCAACTGAAGTATGCGTATTTTTTATGCGAACTAAATTTTGGCATGTTGTATTCAATACATACAATTCTATATATCATATAGAGAACTACTGAAAAAAATTCGAATGATTTTTAGATTGTAGATTGGAGCAGATGAAAATGGACTTTCAAATAAGTTACGCGATTCTATATGGTAAAATTAAACATAATATTTTGCTTTTTAAACAGTGCAATTTTATTACAATACTCTGAATGTATTGGAAAGTGTTTCATAACCTATGTTCGATGCATAAATATTATTTTCTTGTTGTTCTGATAATTTCAGTTGTTTAAATTCAGTTAGATTGCATTTCTGAAATTTGTTCCATATTTATATCTTCTTATTTTTTTTTAATCAAGAACGGGTGGATGCCAAATGTTGGCTTTATACTAGTACACCAACTGCGTAAATTTATCAGGTGATCATTTTTTTTGTTTTTTCTTGTAGGTTTAGAAGAGTGCTCGTTGTGTCTACATTCTTTTTTTTCTACTTTTTTAATGCTATTTAAGTTTTAAAAAATGAAATGTACTTTTAAAAACTTTATGTTTTTGTAATAAGTTTGTATTGTGTTTGATTTTACTTTGCTTAAGTTTGGATTTTTTTTTTCATTTTTTTTTTAAATTTATATCTGAAATGTCAGAAAAACATGCAATTTAATTTTTCTATTATCTTGAATGAATAAAAGGCGGGTTTTATGAAATCAGCAAATATTAAGCAGTGTGTGTGTGTGTGTGGGGGGGGGGGAAAGTTAGATTTATATGTCCACTCAAAATGAAGACGAGGCAGTCGTTTTGCCTGTGTCAATTATTTTTTAGTTTTTTATAATTTAATGTTATATATTTTGTTACACACAATATTTCGAAATTATACATAATAAATTTTCATTTATGCATAAATGAATTATATATATATATATATATATATATATATATATATATATATATATATATATATATATATATTCTTGTATTCTTGTATTCTTGTATTAATGTACCTGTTTAATAAAAGGTGTAATGATTGTAAAAATTCTTACGCACAAAGACATTCCTCAGTATCAAATGTATTTAAATTTAGGATATCAAAAGTTCACAATGTAAAATTAACTTAATTTTTTTTTCAATTTTTTGAAATTAAAAACAGATTATGAAGATTTTACATTATGAAGTCACAGACATATAAGTGATAGCGCATATATAATATACGTTTTATGTGAAAATGAAAAATATTGTAAGAAAGAAATGCTTGTTTTAAATTTATTTCTTCTCTTTATATAAAATATATTAAAATAAGCCTTTTTAACTATCTATAAATCTTACATATAAAAATTGAAAACTGCACGAAGCGGTTACATTATGATGCCTTAAAAAGACAAATTACTTTATTATTTAATACTACTTTTAGTGATAAAATAATCTTTCTCTTCCATATCTAAAATTATAATATTTTTAGTGAAGCAGAAGTGCGAAAAATTTCATTGCATTGCAATTTATTGGTATTATGTGGAATCTTAATTAAACTAATGGATTTGTTTTTTAATCCTGCATCCACTTGAGCTAATCGCTTAATTAGTTTTGTAAAAATAAATCGTAGCCATTTACTTACATTCCTAATATTTTACATAAAAATTAATTTAATAGAAAAGATTAGCTGCATTATATTTTAGAAACAATAAAGCATGAATTATAACTTTATCTTATTTAAAGCTTTGTCTGTAAATTAAACTTAAGCATTAAGTAGATTAAATTTTGCATAAAAATACTCATTACTTTCTAAATATAATTATATCTGTCTTATTTCAGAAAAAGTTGTAAAATATATTGGTTGAACATTTATTACAAATTAAAAAAGATGTGGTATTTTAATATCCTAAAATTAACAATAAGAAGAAACCTCTTATCTACTCTCGACTCACCTGCAGAAATAGAGCTTGTTGTATGAGAAAAAGATTTAAAATAATATTTATGATTGAATAATGTGTATTATAATTTAAAAAAGCCAACAAACATACTTTTAACAAGCACAGACTTTTCCCACATTTACCATAAATAAATTGTATTCAAAAAATGTTTTTGTAACCGGTTAACTGATTCTCTTTTTAAGTACAATATATTTGAAATATGGGATAAACATCGCTTTTTTAAGTTTAAAAATTCGTCATATTTAATCTAAACATTGCTTTCATTAAATAGCAATAAATTATATTTAAAAAATTAGTAGTGCCAAAAAGATTTAAAAGGTGGTTCAAACAAACTCTTATTGCCTGTACATCGTGCAGTGAAATCAGTGAAATGGATAAAACAGTGGTACGCAAATAGTGTTGGGGTAAGTTTCCTGTCTACAAAAAGCAGGGCAATACAATGGAGATTCCATTATATATATATATTTCAAAAAAGCTGTTCATTTTATAAAATTGCTCTTTAGTTAATCTTCCTAAATTAAGAATTATGAATTCGTTGCACCCTATTCCCACATTATAATATACTCTATTAGGTATGTGAACGCATTTATTAAATGCTTTCTGCTACACGAAACTTATCGGCAGATGTAATATCTAACAGAAATAAAATAAAGAAAAACAATTCTTTTTCAATTTAATTGCGCCTCTCAAATTACCGACGAAAGCTATCGCTGGGATTTCAACAACTAAAATAAAAACTAATTTCTGTACATCTGCCGACAATATTCTTTCTCTTCATAAACATATAGTTCTGCAAATTTTTCATTGGTGCGTCTAACGATCTTCTACTTTAGGGCATAAAATTCGGTTCTGAGCAGATGTTTTTCTCTGTTTCATTTGTGAGATTTTTCGATTCTTATTAAATTATTTTTAAACCCTTTCGTGCCTGCCTTCATGCCTTTACATGTTACTTTTGGCTATGTTACTTAAAAAGGCACTTCTCTTTGCATAATTATCGCCAAGGTCGGCAAATATACAAAGAGATTTCTCGCAAACCACTAGCCAATGAAAAATGTAAAAAAATGGTGGTAATCAATCGAAATGTTACAAAAACTTCTTAAAAACATCATAAAATATATTAAAATCCGCAAGGCCTTTCGAAAGAACTGAATCTTTTTTCGTCAGGCGCAAAGAAGAAACGCGTCTAGTACGAATGTAGGGGCATGACTGATGACTATCAGATTCGTGTTTTATGGTGTTTTTAAGAAGTGGTTTTCACTTCGATGCATAGCATTTTTAATTATTTACAGGGATAATCGAAATAAATCGGTTACAGTACTGTAATTCAGTAATAATTCCTTTAGGGTACATTTTAAAATTTGGTATGAACTTTTAAATTCAAGTAATTTTTTTGCATGATTTTCGCTATATATAAATTTTATGCATCGTATACATGGCAATACAAAAGCATTTATATACCATTCTCCATATTAGATGAAATTCATAAAGCGGAATTTCCAAGTGAGACATATGTATTTCTTAAGGGAACTAAATTTTTACATGCTGTAATCAGTAGATACAAATATCTATATCATATACGGGCCTGGTAAAATATTCGGATAACTTTTCAATTGCAGACGGGAACAGTTGAAAATGGGTTTCCAAATGGTTTTTTTTTAATGATTCAGTTTTGTTAAATTATTCGGAATGTGTTCTGAAGTGTTCCATCATCTATGTTTGACTCATAATTTTAACTTTTTTATTTTTCTCATAATTTCATTTGTTTAAATGCGGTTAGACGGCATGTCTGAAAATTGCTACATTATATATATTATTTTATTTTTCTATGGATCAATACATTTTTAATTTC